>PVHX01000164.1:0-395281 GCA_004024805.1 Geosciurus inauris | reverse complement strand
CCTTCATATTCAGCAATGGATCAAGGGCTTCTAACACCTTGTTCCTGTGTTCATGACTTCTTGAATCTTTAGTGAGCCTGAGTTTTAAGGGGTTACAAGAGCTTCATTCTGTATTTATTTACCTTCCCTAATTCTCCAGACTTTGGTATCTAAAATTTTTTATAATCTTCCAAAATGATATTAAGGAGACATAAGTTGTGTGGGTAGTCTAAATAGAGACTCCCAATACATCTGAAGGCATTGTGAAGCAATATGCAAAATATTTAAGCTATTCTCGTTATTATCCTTAATTTATCAAAATGCCTTTGATGGAATGCAAATCTTTACCTTGGAGTTTCTGCTGTTTATAAAAGATGAACATTGGTAAGTGAAACACATTTTTACAAAGAAATATTGCCAATATTGAATAGGAACATTAGAAATGCCTTTCATAGTCAGTTGTTTACATTAAAGGTAAATACATTATTACATTTCTAGGTAACCCACAATATACGTGTATATGCTATTGAACCCATAAATGGGTGGTTCTATATTCCGATCACAGAAAAATTTTATTTACTGCTAATTTCAATATTATTTTAAATGCCTCAAAAATTCCATCTTTCATTTGCAAGTCCTTTTTGTTCTCCAAATATTTCATCTATGGGATTTAGAATTTTTGAATAAGGCAGCCAAATAGAGTCTCTTCTTTTTCCCTCCCTCTCTGTATTGTGTATAGTGCGGGAAAATGCCTTAATTTGAAATATAGTCAACGATTATTTATTGAGTTGCTATTGACCAAACAGACTTCTAGAAATTGAAAACAACATTGAACAGGATGGTACAAAAAACTGAGTGTATGCTTAAGTATATGTAAATATAAGAAAAAATTTTTTCAGTTATGTGAGAAATACTATGATAGAAGTGAAACAGCAAAACAAATTGTTATAGGAAATATCTTTTAGATAATATCAGTAATTTCAGATCTAAACTGCCATGCCACATGGTTTAACACAGTGCTGTTCAAATAATATAAACTATAAATTTGAGCCACACATGTAATTTTAAATTTCTAGTAGCCATACTAAAAAGAGAGTAAAGAGAAATTGGTGAAGTAAACAGTCAATATATATATACATATATATATGTATATATATATATATATTTTTTTTTTTGTACTGGAGATTGAACTCAGGGGCATTCAACCACTGAGCCATATCCTCAGCCCTATTTTGTGTTTTATGTAGAGACAGGGTCTCACTGAGTTGCTTAGCGCATCGCCGTTGCTGAGGCTGGCTTTGAACTCGTGATTCTCCTGTCTCAGCCTCCCTAAGTGCTGGGATTACAGGCTTGCGCCACCGCGCCCAGCTAGTCAATATATTTTTTATTTTAACCAATGTTTCCTGAATATTATCAATTCAACAGAAATCAGTTTCAAAATTATGAATGGGATTTGCATTCTTTTTTCACACCTAGCATTGAAATACCATGAGTACTTTACATTCATTTCAGGTATTGAGCAGGTACTTGTGGTTAGTGGTCACTATATTGAACAGTGACTATCTAATGCTTTGGGTTTTTTCCCTGCCTTCTCCATTTGAGATGGAAGTATTGCTAATTCCTATCTTCCCTACCAACAATCTGAAAATGGAAAAAATGGAATATAAGGGCAAAGAGGTCTGCTCAATGGTTTCTCCAAGTATAGGAAACAAAGTATAGTTACTTATTAGAAGAACATTTAAAAATATGAAATAAAATGTGCAGGTCTTATAAGAATATCAAATTTGGTATCAGAATGGAGTAATAAAATCTGATATATTCTCTTTGAAGATAATTAGGTAATATAGCAAATAATATTTTGTAAGTTTGAAAATGAAAATGCAAAGGAAAAACAAACATATAAATTTGACAAAGACTTCAAAGAAGCCATCCTCTGTCCTTGAGAGATTCCATGTCCATCACTGAGGAGTTATTCTTCCTCTTAGAACCATTCTGAAGAGTAATTTTTCTGTAAAAGCTATGACAATTTTCATTCCAATATTATCCACATGGAGACTCAGATGATCATTTTTTTTCCTCTGAAAAAATTCAATACTATTTTATGCATAATTTAGATTATGTTATTACTAGATTTTTAAAGGAAATATTTTTTTCTATTCTTACCTTGATTTTACTCCTGGGTTCTGATGAGTTTTAAACATTCATTATTTAAATATGACAGTGAAATCTGGAGAATGAAAAAAAAAAAAAGACGGGCTTACTTTCTAATTTTGTTTCTAATATTTTTTTAAAAAATATTTAAACCTGATATAAACTATGAGCAGTTTAAAATTTTTATTTTAGAGATGCACAAATGGTATGAACAATACATAGACTTGGGATCATGGGGCCCATTAGGGTAATGATTTTAATCATTAGGAAATGTGAACAGTACTACCTACTCTGCAGAACTGTTCAGGATTACAGATGTAGTGTAGAACCTTGAGTGGCTGTTCCAACAGGATATTTGTAGAAGTTTGTTACCCTTTCTCTCTTACTCCAATTATCACTTATTCTTCTTTTAAAAAAATCAAATACTTTCTTCAAATTAAAAAACACCAAAAAACAAGTTTTACTCATATTTAAGGAAACTTATGAAAGGAAAAAAAACTTTTGTTTTTTAATCATACATCAAAAGCAAAACCTGGAGCTGTAGTTTACCAGGACATATAGAAGTGAGATGTGCAAAATTAAAAGAATTTAGGTTCCTGCATCACAACTGCCTACTTGAGGTAGTCAAAAACATAAAATATGAAAATTCTTTGAAATGAGCTTACTGCTTCTTACCAAGAAATTAATGAAAATATTAAAGTCACTGAAGAATTAACTAAATAAGAATCATAAAAGAATGATGAATATAATTTTAGAATAGGTGATAATATATCATATTGTGGAAAGTACAGAATAAATGCTTATTTAAATTTATTGTTATACACACCTGCAATTTATCAATGGTTAGGATAGTATTTTAAGTATAGTTAAGATAAAATATCTGTCGCTTACATTACTTAAACCCCTTTACTAGGACCCTAAGTGCCCCAGTAGGACATCTTAGCATAACTAGATGTTTTCCATCTTTTAATTACTATGACTAATTTTTTACAGCTCAGTTACAAACCCTTGAAAATAATGAATATGGTGACACATTCTTAATTATAATAGTGCAAATAGCACCACTCTAATTTCAGGCTTACATTGAAAAGGAATTTCCCTGGAACTGAAGCTCCTCTGATTGCTTTCCACATCACGTTTTAAACAAACACTGTGGTGCTTTAGCCATGACTTGGTTGCCTAGGATACACCGTTAATGTAGCCCTAAGATGCTGCTACCAGTTAAGCTTTGAGGCCATGTCTGTAACTGCTGCACATAGTGGCTTTTAATAAATTGGAGAAATTATCAGAGACACTTGGGGGGGGTGCATTTTGATTAATGAGATAACTAACTATATATCTGAGTAGTTATATTAGAAATGGTTGTTTTTATTTTAGTTGAGGCTAGTTTTCTGTGAGAGAGGGAAAAAGTGACTTGTTTTTTTAAAAAACAAATACAAAATTGATTCAGTGACCTAATTCTAAGACACATTCTCAATATAATATTTGTTGTTGAAATACTGGAAATGGTAACTTGCTAAATAGCAGTGAATCATTTTTATAAGCAGCTTCATCCGATAATATCTTTTATTGATAGATTTTTTATTTGGTCTCTGGTGAAAACACATCACGGTTTATTTTTATTAAGATTTTGAAAATTTTATCTATTATTGTAGAAATATCGTTTTAGTATAAAAATTAGCAGAAATGTTTGTAACAGCAATCATAAGAGTTTTGATGCTGAACCACAGAAATACATACAAATTTGAACATTATGTTTGTGGGTTATTATATCTCTCTCATTAACAAATTAGCCTTCAATTCCTGTAATAGTCCATTGTTAATTTGTCACCAGCAGTGGGCTTCCGTTTAAATAGTAGACGAAAATACAAAGCTAGTTATAAATTTTAGCAAAGGTTTAAGTTATCTGGTTTTAAAAGTCAGTACGATTCTTGCTTTATTCCTAAGGAAAAATAAATTATCTTCTTGGCTGATTTGAATGTGAATAGAATTGGAATTGGGAAGTGAGTGGGAAGATCCAGTTTGAACCAGCAGGTGGTGCTTGAGTTTTAAGTGCATTTAGAATAGTTGGGTTTTTTTGTTTTTGTTTGTTTTAATCTTGCAAACCCTTCAGGAATGGTTGTTTTTATTTTCTTTTATCCCATACAAGTCATTACATTCTAGAAGGGAAAATATTATTTAGGGCTTCTGAATTATCACTGAAATTCATAACTGAATTCCTTTCTCTCTTTCCATTCTTCCCCTTATCTCTAACCATCCTTCCATATTCTACAGTAGCTTTTAGCAGCTGTGCCCTCAGGAAAAGAAGAATAAAATCTTTTCTCCAAAGCAGAGCACCTGGATGGTGGGAGTGGTAGTACATCCTTTCTGCAGTCAGGTATCCAGGAGGAGTTTTAGGCATGTTGTCTGCATGTGCAACATTCTCTCACCTGGGCGAGATTCAAGGAGCTTCTTAAGCTTGACCTTGAAATTGTGGTGTATGTTTATGCTCCACTTTTTACTCTTCTATGCCTGGGTTTCTTTTGCCTATGGTCTTTAGCATGCAGATCTCCTCATAGTGACTTCACTTTCTTAAGTCTTCAAAATAGATGTAGTCCCAAAGGTAACAAATTAATGGCCTTTGGCATTTGTCACAGTAGGAGGGAAGACACTTATGTTCTGATTACTACAGAAAGAGAGTTGCCCATTGCACAAAATTCAACAAGAAAACAAGACAACAACTACAAAAGAAACACTTGCTTTTTTGGTAGATGGTGCATTTTCCATTTGTGTGTACTAACTCCAGTATGTGAGCATAAAATCTAAATAACCAAAGACACATTTCTTCTGGTTATCTAGTGTTGTTTCTTTCCATGAACATATCAAATAACCACTATTATCATTACCAAACATTTAATCTAAGAAATATATTGTATGTCTATTATGTAGGGTTACTATTGCTACAGAAATAATCAGAAAGCAGCTTATAACATGTCTTCACTTGAGAGAATTCCTTTATTGGTTGTTTGATTAAATAACTTTTGATTTTGTAATATTGATAGCTTTAGGATTATTACAATGTTAAGGTCCTACAATCTAATTTATTTGGGCAGTCAGATTTCTGACATTTTAGTTTGAATGATAACCACCACTTGATATTCCTAAAGTAATAGGTGTACTGTATTCTCAGTCCATTGTGAATTATATCAGATAAGTAAATTATCTGGATAGTTAATTCACTTTATAGTATAGGTTATCAGAGTAAATCACCTTTCTCCCCCTAAAAAATAGTCCCTTTTCTCCTATTTTTTCCTCAGTAGGAATTTTCTCTGCTGATGTTAATGTCTTCAACCAATTATTATAATGGCTTCTTTGTGAACTCTGATTCAAAGTGATCAGGCCAGTTGGTATCAGTAATGACAAAGTGAAGGGAATAAAATAATGGACCTTTTCTAGGTTTTATGTGTAAGCCTTCACTGTGTGATTAACATGGCATCACATCCTTCTCTACAAAGTTGTGGGTTTTGTGATTTTTTCCCCCTTCAATACTAGGAATTGAACCCAGGGACGCTTACCCAATGAGCCACATTCCTACATCCCTAGCCTTTTTAAATTTTTTATTTTGAGACAGGGTCTCACTAAGTTGCTTAAGGTAGGGCCTTGCTAATTTACTGAGGCTGTCTTTGAACTTGTGATCCTTCTGCCTCAGCTTCCTGAGCCACTGGGATTACAGGCATGCACCACCACATACCTAGAGCTACATGGAAGCTAGGCAAGCACTCTGCCACTGACCTACATTCCTAGCCTTTCTACAAATATTTCCCTTTTCTCTTTAAAATTTAGCAATTCAGTATGTGTCAGTTATTAATCAAGTTATGCAAGTGAGGGTCCGCTAGGGCTCTGAGAAAGGTAATGAAGGCTGGTGAGCTCCATTGGTTTGCATATCATATTCATATTCTGATTTTTAGGTTATTGTGATTGTGTGGACATAAGATATAAAACGTGGAAATAATTTGTTCAAACACAACTGCTGTTGGAAGAAAATAACAACTAAAATCCAAAAGTTCTAACAGTCTTGGGTACAATGAGTAAATATTTTATTGTTTTTATACATGGAAGCTTATTTTCTTTCTCCCTCTGGGTCTTGCACATCAGAACTGGTGAAACAAGTTTCTCCTCTCTCAGTACATCTTTGGACACTTGAATTTATTGTGTAACTAAAGAAGAATGTAAAACACTAATGAAGCAGTTCTATCTCACACTCCAGAGTGCTGCAAATCAAACTCAAAGGATTAGGAAAAAGTCAGCTTTTGCTAGTTTATAAGAAAGACTAAAATTTCTTACCAGTTCATAAAATATCTGTAATTTTCGATCTTCTGTAGCATAGAAAGCTTTATGTCAGCTGGCTGGTTTCTTGCACACCAGACCAATGCTTCTGTCTCAAATCTGCATACAGTTTTGAGAGGAGCGGAGTCCCTTTGGGGATGAAATTTGCTTTTGCTATTTCTGTTATTCTTTTTTCACAGGAGGATGTATAATAATTTTCTGCCTTAGGGTCTTGAAATAACATTAAAGATTGGAAATTCAGTTAGTCTTGTCACTTTCAAGGCCAAAGTTGACTCATATTGCACAGAGGAACGGTGACGTCCCCATGATTTTTTAAAAATACCTTCAGCATATAAATATTATTTTTCCAATTACAGGTGGCATTTTGAAATTCTTTCCTGTGTTATGAGTCATTCAAATATGTTACAAAAATATATATTTTATCTTTATATCCACAAGTTCTTCTTTAGAGTGATTTTGGTTTTGGAGTAGCTCTCAGAAACTTCTTCCTCAAGTAATCACCAAGCAGATGGAAGCGCAGAAAAGCTGGAAGACTTGAAATTTGGAAGACAGGCAGAGAATGAAGGAAATAGATGTCCTAAGTTAGTGATAACAGAATTGTTATTGTGAATAGAGTAAAAGTGAATTTAGCTTGATTCATTCTCAGCTTCGTATGGGGTTACTTAATCAAACATATGAAACTGAGAATGGTTTCTACCCACCTCCAATTCCCTTCCTTTTCTCTCCACCTCTCTCATAGACTTGAAATTGCTCATTGATTTCTGTGCTTGAAGGAGGAAGAAATTTTTCCTGCCCCTTACCTCCGTTCACTAGCCCTACAAACATTGGGAACAGCATACAGATTCTTCATGTACCGTTTGTGTGTAATGTTCTGGGAACTATAAAGTCCAGGAGACAATGATTTATAGCCAGGTGTGCAGAACCAATGACTAAAGGGTGAAGAGGAAGTGCAGACACGGGAAGGAATGTAAATACAGTGCTAAGGTGGGACTAACCCTTTTGCTTTTTGTTTTTACTTCTGAAAACAAAACAAAACAAAACAAAACAAAACAAAAAAAACAGTTCCTTTGTCACCTCTCCTGGAATTCTTCCCTTTTGTAGGGGGAGGTTTGGATGCTTGGGAGGACTGCAGTGTGAGACAAGAGCCATTGCAGTTACAAAATTGAATTTGAAAATTCAAGAACCTACAAAATATTAAAAGATGCTAGTAAACCATTGAACTATGTAATGACTTTTAAACCTCAATGTAATTCATTTGCGGTGGGATTATGAGTACAAAGAAAGGATAGATAAACAGGTAGGTAGGTAGATAAGGTAGGTAGATTCCATGTATATAATTCCTAGTATTGGCCTAGAATTCTTATTACTAATAAGTGAAAGCTATAAACTTTCATATAATTCTCCTGTTTAATAATGAGCAATAGCGGTGAGATAGTAAATTTCAAAGTGTATCTGAAAATTTCATGGCTAGCAGTAAATCAGAGAACCTGTTTATGATTTCATTTTGCCTACTATAAAATGGCTGTTATTTTTTTACAAAGAATCTTTGTAGTTATAGCCATATGACTAAATGGAACCTATTTGAATTAGTAGATCAGGTGATAGATGAAAACGCCAAAATGTACTGATAGTTGGTTTGGAATTTAGGTTTTATTACCTAAAGAAATAGTGACTTTTGTCAGCTGAATTTCCACAGAAGAAAACAGGGCAGTTTCCAATGTTATTGTAGATGCTGATATACGACATCCTTATTTAAGATATAAAAGCTTTATTGAGATACAGTTCACTTAGCACACATTTCATCTATTTAATGTGCATGAATTGGAGAGTGGGGATATAGCTTAGTGTTAGTGTTTGCCTTATGTGCAAGAGGGCCTGGTTTAATCCCTAGCAACATACACAGAAAAAAGTATTATTCAAGGGTTTTTGGTATATTTAGAGTTGTATGACAAACACACAATCAATTTTAGTATACTTTTCTTTTCTTCAAAAGAATCCCTGTGTATAATAACAGTTATTATCCTTTTCTTTCCAATCTTGCCTCTAGGACTAGGCAAAAACTAATGTAATTTGGGCCTCCAACATTGTTTCCAAAGTTGTTTCAGCTGTCCAAATTTTCATATGGACTTTATGATCAGTTTGTTAATTTGTATAAAGAAGGCAGCTAAAATTTTGATAAAGGAACATTTTGAATCTATATATCATTTTGGAAGTACTGCTATCTTAACATTCTTAAGTATTTGTAACTATGAATGGGAAACATGGGATAACTTTCTTTTTAGTTTAATCGTTAATTTCTTAGAATGATGTTTTATGGTTTTCAGAGGATAAGTTTTGCTCTTCTGTTAAATTTATCCCTAAATATTTTATAATTATTTTTTGCTATCATAATCATTTTCTTAAATTTACTTTTTTATTATTTACTGCAAGCGTATAGAAATACAATTTGTTTTTGTGATGCCTCTAGTATTGATTTCTTTTTTTCTTGGAATTTATCTGGCTTCTCTGGGTCTTTTATTCTTTCATATAAATTTTAGGAATATTTTTTCTAATTCCGTAAAGAATGTCATTGGTAGTGATAGGGATTGCGCTGAATCTATAGATTGTTCTTGGTCATTTATCAATATTAATTCTGCCTATTCATAAACATGGGAGGTCTTTCTGTCTTCTGGTTATTTTTTTAAATTTATTTATTTATTCTAACTAGGTATACATGGCAGCAGAATCCATTTTGATTCATTTTATACAAATGAAGCACAACTTTTCATTTCTTGGTTGTACATGATGTAGAATTGTACCTTATGTGCAGTCATCCATGTACCTGGGACAATAATGTCCATTTCATTCTACCATCTTTCCTTCCCCCATGTCCCATCCCCTCCTCTCCATCCCCTTTGACCAAGATTACTCCATTCTTCCCCCCTCCCCCATTATGGATCAGCATCCACTTATCAGAGGGAACATTCAGCCTTTGTTTTTTGGGATTGGCTTACTTTGCTTAGCATGATATTCTCCAACTCCATCCATTTACCTTCAAATGCCATAATTTTATTCTCTTTTATTACTGAGTAATATTCCATTGTGTATATATACCACAGTTTCTTTATCCATTCATTTATCAAAGGACATCTAGGTTGGTCCCACAGTTTAGCTATTGTGAATTGAGCTGCTATAAACATTGAAGTCACTGAGTCACTGTAGTATGCTCTTTTTAAGTCTTTTGGGTATAGACCGAGGAGTGGGAGAACTGGGTCAAATGATGGTTTTATTCCAAGTTTTCTAAGGAATCTCCATAATGCTTTCCAGATTGGCTGCACCAATTTGCAGTCCCACCAGCAATGTATGAGCGTGCCTTTTCCTGCACATCCTCGCCAACACTTATTGTTTGTATTCTTGCTAACTGCCATTCTGAATGGTTTGAGATGAAATCTTAGAGTAGTTTTGATTTGCATTTTTCTAATTGCTAGAGATGTTGAACATTTATTCATATATTTGTTGATTGATTGTGTATCTTCTTCTGAGATGTGTCTGTTCAGCTCCTTAGCCCATTTATTCATTGGATTGTTTGGGTTTTTGGTGTTTTTTGAGTTCTTTATATATCCTGGAGATTAGTGCTCTGATATGTATGTGGCAAAAATTTGCTCCCAAATGTAGGTTCTTTCTTCACTTCATTGATCATTTCTTTTGGTGAGAAGAAACTTTTTACTTTGAATCCATCCCATTTATTGATTCTTGATTTTATTTCTTGTGCTTTAGGAGTCTTGTTAAGGAAGTCTGAGTGTAATCCAATGTGATAAAGGTTTGGGCCTACTTTTTCCTTTATTAGGCACAGGGTCTCTGGGTAATTCCTAGGTCCTTGATCTACTTTGAGTTGAGTTTTGTGCATGGTGAGAGATAAGGGTTAGTTTCATTTTGCTGCATATGGGTTTCCAGTTTTCTCAGCACCATTTGTTGAAGAGGCTATTTTTTTCTCCAAAGTATGTTTTTGGTGTCTTTGTCTAGTATGAGATAACTGGATTTATATGAGTTTGTCTCTGTGTCTTCTATTCTGTACCATTGGTCTACCTGTCTCTTTTGGTGCCAATACCATGCCATTTTTGTTACTATAGCTCTGTAGTATAGTTTAAGTTCTGGTATTATGATGCCTCCTGCTTCATTCTTCTTGCTAAGGATTGCTTTGGCTATTCGCAGTCTCTTATTTTTCCAAATGAATTTCATGATTGCTTTTTCTATTTCTATAAGGAATGACATGGAGATTTTAATTGGGATCACATTGAATCTGTATAGCACTTTGGGTAGTATGGTCATTTTGATAATATTGATTTTGCCAATCCAAGAGCATGGGAGATCTTTCCATCTTCTAAGATCTTCTTCAATTTCTTTCTTTAGTGTCTTGTAGTTTTTGAGATATTTTACTTCCTTTGTGATTTTTTGATTCCCAAGTATTTTTTTTTTGAGGTTATTGTGAATGAGGTAGTTTTCCTAATTTCTCTTTCAGAGGACTTATCACTGATGTATAGAAATGCATTTGCTTTATGGATATTGATTTTGTATCCTGCTACTTTGCTGAATTCATTTATTAAGTCTAGAAGCTTTCTAGAAGTGTAATTTTTTGGATCCTCTAAGTATAGAATCATGTTCTCTGCAAATAATGATATTTTGAGTTCTTCTTTTCGTATTTGTATCCCTTCAATTTCTTTTGTCTAATTCCTCTGGCAAGGGTTTCAAGGACTATGTTAAATAGAAGTGGTGAAATAGGGCATCCCTGTCTTGTTCCTGTTTTTAGAGGGAATCCTTCCAATTTTTGTCCATTTAGGATAATGTTGGCCTAAGCATAGATAGCTTTTACAATGTTGAGGTATGTTCCTACTATCCCTAGTTTTTCTAGTGTTTTGAACATGAATAGGTACTGTATTTTCTCAAATGCTTTCTCTGCATCAATTGATATAATGATATGATTCTTATCTTTAAGTCTGTTGATGTGATGGTTTACATTTATTGATTTCCGTATGTTGAACCAAAATTGCATCCCTGGAATGAACCCCACTTGGTCATGGTGCACTGTTTTTTTAATATATTTTGTATGCAATTTTCCAAAGTTTCATTGAGAATTTTTGCATCTTTGTCCATCAGGGATATTGGTCTGAAATTTTCTTTCTTTGATGTGTCTCTGTTTATTTTGGTATCAGGGTGACACTCACCTCACAGAATGAGTTTGAAAGGGTTCCCTCCCTTTCTATTTCATGAAATAATTTGAGGATATTGGAATTAATTCTTCTTTGTAGGTCTTGTAGTACCTGACTGAAAATCTCTCTGGTCCTGGGCTTTTCTTGGTTGCTAGTCTTTTGATGACATTTTCTACTTCCTTGCTTGAAATTGATCTGTTCTGGTTATGTTGTTGTTGTTGTTGTTGTTGTTGTATTAGTCTTGTACCTGGTAAAATTGCTGAACTCATTCATTTGTTCTAATATTGTTTTGTATAAACACCCTAAAATGTCCTAAAGACATATCTTCTGCAAGTAGATAGTTTTACTTCTTCCTTTCTAATGTAAGAACCTTTTATTTCATTATATTTCCTACATTGTCATGGCAAAATCCTCTAATCTAATGTTGAATAGATGTATCAAGAATAGATATACTTGCTTGTTCCTGTTCTTTTTTTTTATAACTTTATTTTTATTTATTAATTTGTATGTGGTGCTGAGGATTGAACCCAGTGCCTCACCCACACTAGAGGAGCACTCTACCGCTGAGCCACAACCCCAGCCCCTTGTTCCTGTTCTTTTGAGGAAAACACTTGGTATTATTCTATTAAAATGGTGGTGTTAGATGTGGGTTTTTCAAAGATGACCTTTATTGGGTTAAAGAAGTTCCCTCTTTGTTACTATGTTGAGTGTGAGTGTTTTTATCATGAAGAGGTTTTTGGCTTTTTCTGTAATTATTGAATTAATCATGTGTATTTTTCTTTATGCTAATGATATGGTATACTACATTAATTGAATGTAAAAGTAGCCTTGCATTCATGGAAAAAAATCTCAGTTGGTCATAGGAAGCAGTCATTTTTATATTGCTTGATGAAGGTTCCTAGCATTTTGTTTGGGAGCATCCTTTTACAATGCAGAACTTTTATCAAAAACAGACTGAAATATAGATCACTTAAAAAAAGAGACTATACATTTATCTTTGCCTTATTTTCATCCACAATATTTATTATCAACAGCAAAAGTGAAGAGACACAAATATGAAATATTTAATGTTCTTATTACCCCTGTATATTAGTGGTCTAGTTAAAGAGAGACATAAAATATGAAAATCATGTCAATCACCAGCACCAAACTGTAGCCAGAAAAAAGCATTTGAAAATCTGAAACCACAGGTTCTATAAAGATGTCTCTGCTTCCACTGAAGGTGAAATATGTAGAGATAGATAAATGTGTGACACAGGTATAGATTTCTTTATATCTGTCTATCCACAAAATTACAACACATTTGTCAAGAAATGCCATTTGTAGGTCATACGTAGAAGTCAAGGATGATGACAAAAAACTTCTGCCTTGAAGGAACTCATTTTATGCTGGAAAAGGCAGAACCACTCATTGTGAAGACATTGAAAACTTGACTATATGGGAGCTTAAGACACATGATATAAGATGTATAATGAAACCCCTCACAGATTCACAGGAGAAGGAGATTTTGTTCATTGGAATGAAAATATATATATATATATGGAGGAGGCTGTTCAGGAAAGTATATGCAGACTTTGAGGTTGCTTTGGATTTTATCATACTTGTGTTGGAAAAGAGAGATGTTGGTAGAAATATTCAAGATGGGAATAACTCATGAACAAAAGCTCCTAAAGCAAGAAAGCGTAGGTCATATTTAAGGAGCATCAAGTAGTTCACTTTGGCTGAAGAGAGGATGTTTGAAGGGAATCGATCATCTATTCAGCTGAAGTCCAACAAGGGAAACAATATTGTAGGGGCCAGGAAGACCAGTGTGAGCAGTTTAAACTTTACTTGGGTAGGCAGTACAGAAGCTCCCCAATGTTTTCATTGAAGAAGTGTTGCAATCTAGGTTGTTAAATCTATTAAATGGAAAGCATGTGGTACAGATTTAACCACTCCTCCCCCCCAAAAAAGGCTACTGCCCCTTAAAGGTCCAGATTGTGACAACCAACCTAGTAAATACTTTTCTAGTAAACAAAAGGAAACATTGTTTATCTTGTCAATGGAAAGGGGTTGCTTATATTAATTCAGAATTTAATAGCAAGCTAAGCCATAGGGAGTGGCTGTCATGATGAAAAACACCATTGGAGTCCTCTTGGAAAAATGTACACCTGATGTAAAAGACCTCAGGGAAAGGTTTCTGGGGAATCCATAATTAAATGCCACATCATGGCAAAAGCGGAGGGGGAAAAATGATTATGCTTGGAAAATGGCAAAACATGAATATCTGGTAAAAATATTTTTATGCCTTATTTATAAAAAAAAAATGGATGCTTTTCCTAGTGGCTTGGATTTCAGATCAATCAGCCTCAGGAAATAAACTTTATGAACAAAACAAAGGTAATGGATGCATTTCAGCTTTGCTTGACTAGATAATGCTTGTGGAAATTCCCAAATTCTGGGTGGAATTCTTTCACTCTGGATAGGCAGAGTGCAGAAAATGTAGCAGACTGAGGCACCAGTGATGTATTCCCTAACAGTGAGTTTAAAATACATTGGCGATGAAATAATTATAACTACATTCCCATTTTCTCTAGTTTATTTTTCCACATTTTTTATTGGTACATTATAGTTGTACATACTGATGGGAATTGTTGTTACAAGTTCGTACATGTACACAGCTTTCTCTAGTTAGTTTGTCCATTTTTTAAAAAGAGAGAAAGAAAAGAAAAACAAAAACCTCGTTTGGCTTTTGGTTATGTATTCTGAGAAGACTGTTGTGATTCAAAAGCAGTTTATCCCTCCAGATTGGCCCAACTCACTGTGATAAACATATAAAATATGAAAGCAAGTAAGTTAACACACAGTACTTATTCCTGAAGGCTCCCATAGAAGTCAGACTACGGAAAATGTTGTGCATTGAACTAGGTAGTTGGAAGGAACTTAGTGATTTTTGTACTATTTAGGTTTAACCATACATTAGAGATAATTGAAAAATTATATATATATATATAGTATATATAAAAATTATATATATATAAAATATATATATTGTTCTTTAAATTCCCACTTTCTTCACCTCCTTAAATGAATTTTACAGTTCAAGGATGGATCCTCTTTTGCACGTGACACCTTAGAAGATAGCATGATACACAGAGTGAATAAAAGTCAGGAAGGGCCAACATGAAACCTATATTCTGACAAAGTTTTATTCAGCCCTCTCTCAATCCTCTTTTCCAAAGAAAGAGTGTGTAGGGGAAAAAAAGAAAATAAAATAAATTATAGACAAAAAGAAATAAAAATTTCAAGGATAGAAGCAAAAGAAAAAAGCAGGTTTAGAAAAGGGTACAGTGACAAGCAATGACATCTAAAATGAAAATGTGCTTGGTTTTGCTCACACCATAGTTCATATGTAAGGCAGAACCTGTACATTTAATTCTTGGATAATGACAGGTTTTAAAATTGAAGGAGAAAATTAAAAAATAAGTTGGTCCCCCAAACTGGAAAAGCTGTACATTAGATAGAAAAGAAAAGGGGTAAGTACCAACACAAAAAAAAACAAATGAAAGTAGATGAAATCAAAGTCAAGAAGGAGTCAGATCATCATCTGTGATACTTTCCAGACTTAGAGAAAAACCACTTTTGACCTTACAAAACACAAAATGTTTTATTAGCATGCAAAAGCAAGCTAGCTCTTTGATTTGCAAAAATTCAGCATATAGGTATGCAATTTTCTATGAGAATGACTAAACAGAGAATTCTGCCTAGCATAGTATCTGACACATGACATGCAATAGCAATTTCTTGAGTTAATGTATAAATAAATTCTAGTCCATTGCCTTCACAAAGAAGATGCTATCATTGATCTATGATCAGCAAATATTTCTTACTTACCTACTGTGTGCCCAAGAAAAGGGACACACTGATGTTCTAAGGGATTGACGTTCTTTGAAATGGCATAAGTAGACTCATTAGCATCCTATTCACTGTGGCCTTTTACATCAGTTCTCTGACTCATGGAAACATAGTTTTCATGAAGTAAAGAAAGGCTAAGCTATAAAGTCTGAGAAAACTAAGAACACTTGCACCCTGCTAACTCACACTTTCTGGATGGAAGCTGGAATCCTTCTCCCTCTAGACCCTCTGGTGAGCAAGCAGGACTGGTCTCACTTCAAGTTTCAGATCAACCAGGTAATAGGAATGGCAATTCATTCTTGGATGTTCTCTATCCTGTATGAAATATGATTTGTTTTTTCATTTTACTCTCCCCTTTTCTGATAGCCCATTCTATTTCCTCCTCTCTAAAGATAACTATATTACATCTTCTTAGAAATATATAGCATATCTATTTTCCTGTGGTCTGGCTACTAGCAGTTTTATTTTCAATCTAAGCTCATGCAGTCATCAAGGACACTGAGGAAAAAGAGTGAGGAGTGTGACTAGAAGAACAGATGCCATTTGAATATCATAGCTGATGATAGTTTATCATTTTGTGTTAATTGATTGAATGTAATCAACACCTTTTTTCCAAAATGCTTGTTTTCCTTAATGGAATGAAAGTGAAAAAATGTTCTTGAAGTTTCTATTACATGCTACATAGTTTATTTGCATGTTTTACTTAATCTTAATAATGATTTTTTTTTTTTTTGAGTAGCAGGGATTGAACTCAGGGCACTCGACCTCTGAGGCACATCCCCAGCCCTATTTTGTATATTATTTAGAGACAGAGTCTCACAGAGTTGCTTAGGGACTCACTTTTGCTGAAGCTGGCTTTGAACTTGTGATCCTCCTGCCTCAGCCTCCCATGCCAGTCACTGGGATTATAGGTATGTGCCATCATGCCCAGCAACAATGTTTTTTTTTTTTTTTTGGTAGCTAGTATATTCCCATCCTACAGATATAGAAACATTGTAAAAAAGATTAAAAAATTTCTTTAAGGATTCAAACAGATATATTGAGCATATCTCTAAATCCTTATATTTTCCTTTATAATATATAATTTGCCATATAAGACAATGAAGATTTTATTTTTATATGATGTATTGATAGAACAAATTCACCTTGGGAGTTCAGGAATACATTTCTCTTTCACTTTTAATTTGTGCTAGGCTCTTTGGCAAGACAGCAAAAGTTCTGAATTTTTGTTATGAAATTGGTTCTTGATTTTCTCATTTTGTTTGTGTTTTTCAGAATCTGGTCACCCCTAACATAAGAAAAGCGGGAAATAATTTTGTTTCATGTTATTTTGAATAAATTATTTCTCTAGTCTTGGAGGAGGTGTTTGATGCCTATAAGATTATTTTCATTTATTTGCATTTGAACACATTTCCTTTTATACCACATCATGATATAAAGGTTGTCTATCTAGATCCATGTCTTAACACAGCTCCTTTGCTACAGTATGACGGTGCAAGTGATTTATTGGTTCTCTCAATGTGCTGTGACCACCACAACTTGTAGATTGGCTGTTAAGCTATTCGTTCAGATGGACGTTTTCTGCCCTTGGCTCTTAAAGACGTAATAAACTCATACTTAGCAATAGATGACAAGAGTTGAGCTATATATTCTAAAATTAACTTATTTTTAATCATTAATAATTGATAATGGTTTAATATTTAAAATTGTGTGAATATCTAATGAATGGTGTCATCCATAGAATCTGGCGCAGCTTGTCCTGGAGTGTCGTCTAAATTATGTTCTCTGTGAAAAGGATTTTCTAGTGACTAAGTACTCACTAGCTCAGGGGACAGATACACCATTTATTCTATCATATTACATTTCCTTCTTCTAACAGCTGTTACTTATTATTCATCTTTCTTCTGTGTCAGTGCTTTTGTGCTAGCAAATGTATCATAGCATTTATTCACATTTTTACCTCTTTCACATAGAATTTGAGAAGAAAAGCATTATCTTTTATTTATTTTTTTCATATTTGCCTTTCTTTTTTTTTAATTGAAATTGCCACTATTTTGTTTTCTGTCTAAGGGAAAAATGTTTCCTCTTTGCTGGGATAAACAAGGATAAAATAACAGAAGCAGCAATCTGTTGGCCTCTCATTGGGCAATTGAATAGGCAGGGAATAGAACTACTCAAGAACTGACAAACTGACTGTGACTCTGGGCCCCAGAGCTCTCTGCTTCTCCCTCTGGGGTAGCTCCAGCGACACTGGTGTTTTAACTGCCTATGGAATCCAATGTTCACAGATAGACACTCAGATTTCATTTATCATAAGTTTAATGTTTCACATAGTAAAACATGTCAGATGAGGGAGTTGTCAACTGTCAAATGTCTGAATACTGCACATCATCATTTTTTTAATTTAAAAACTAATTAGGAATTCAGACAAGCTTCTGTTATATAAAGAGGCAATATGATATAGTAAGGGATCGTAGAAAATGTATGGACTTGGAGCCAAACGGATCAAGGTTTATACTTGGTGCTCCAACCATGTTCGTTAGAATGAACCTAAGAATTGGCTTGATTCTCTGAGACTGAACAAAATGGAAACAACAGGACTCACCCTGAAGGGTTATCATGACAAATGTGTAACATATCAGGAAAATGACCGCTACACAGCTGGTGTGCACAAAGTGATTCTTTTCCTCCCTTCCTTTTCTGCTCCTTCCTTTAAGTTTAAAGGAAGGAAAAAATACATTTATTGAGTTCCAGACACTGCTGAGATTTAGGAGGACAGTGATAAGCAAAAACAGATTCCTACCTCTTCACCAGATGTAGATGGCTGGATGAGGAGAGTTACAGTAAAACAGTCACACAAACCGGGACATACTCTCCCTAAAACAGGTGCTGTAGACAGGAGGGACACATGAGAGCAAATATTAGCAAGCTTTCAGCTCTGTCACAAGAGCTTGGAGGCACTTCTCTGAAAGGATACCAACTGTGCTGAGGTCAGAGAGATTAAGTTGGAAATGACTAAGCAAAGAGGAGAGAGAACAGCCATTATTGTGAACATCATCATAATTGTCACTATTGTCGCCATCAAAAAGCATGATTGCATGAACTGTAAGTCTCTTCAAAGTGTTTTTCAAGAGAAGTAAAACTCACCCCAAATTATGTACATCATTGAATTTTTTTATGTGTATCCCATCCTCGGTTCTCCTCTACCTTTCTCTAAGCATTTGGTATATTGAGGAAGCCACAGGTTGGCAGTCATAATGCAGAGGCTGTTATTCATCTTTTGGCTTCTTCATTGCTGTACTGGGATAGGTCTGATATGTCTCCATCCACTACTAATGTACCAATTAAAAATCTCTCTATCCTTTAGCAGACTCACATCAATCACTCTTTGTCCACATCGCCAACTCCAGATGTTCCCAGCATTGTTAGCAGGCCACCTGTCTTTGTTCATGCTAAATTGAAACTGGGAGTTACAGTAGGATCAGCGATGCACATGCTTATGGCTCATTTCTAACCAGGGCATATGAGCCCTATGTATGGGGCAGACCATGGCAAACAAGCACAATGGCAGTTGTTCTCATCAGCTACTGTAAAATGTTGCTAGAACTTAGGATTTGATAAGTGAGCTCTCAACCATATTTCCTGTGCTTGAAAATGCCTTACTTGTGACTAATGTCCTTATTGCAGCTTGAATGAAGTGAAAAAGGGAAATGAGGTGCAGATGACAGCTTTCCCTGTCCAGTGATGAACATTATTTTCCCTTTCTTATCTCCAAGTATGCACCCAAATATGTTACCAGACATCATTTTTTAAAAGGAGATTCCACATAATTTGTGCTTACTTGGATTAGCATTCAGCACTTTTCTAGTTTAGTCAGTCACCCGCCTTATTTTCTGCATAAATATACTTAAAACTTTTATAAGAAAGAGTTGGTTACTTATTTTTGCACTTATTCATTTTAAAGAGACATAAGTTTAAACTTAAAAGTCCATGAGTTGCCTCAATGACAAAAATATGGAGGCAAATAAGATGTACTATTTAAAGACTGTGAAGAATTTCAATAGCATCAATCCACAACTCTTGTTTTACAGATGAGATGATGTGTCTTGCCATAGATCATATTGCTGGTATTTAGGGGAATCTCCAAGAATTAGACTAGATGTTTGAACATAATGTGATGTGACTATTGGTGCCCCAGTTACCTAGTTCCAAACAGAATGGATTTGTGGTCTCTCTTCATTTGCCTTTGAAAAAAGCTAATTTATATCACAGATTGTTACTTCAAAAAAGATCTCCAAGTAACAATAAATCAGACATATTTATTTTGTAATGGGGAAACTGAGGCTTACAATATTATAGTCACTTATATAAAAGTGTGTTTGTGGGTTTTAAGCAAGACACTCACTCAATATAGGTTGGTATTCACTGACTTCCTTCCCTAAGCAAGGCATTACACTAGAGAGTGGATTATGAAGATCACAAAGATTTCTCCCAGCTTCTGTTTTCCTGATTCCTAGCCAACAGAAGGAATGGAAGGATTATAATCATCCTTTAAAAACTGATTTCATGTTATAAGGACCCTCATTAAAACCTTTCCTTATCTCTTATTATCCTCAAAATAAGTTTAAAATCCCCAGTGAGAATCTACCTGGCCTTTTAGGGTTGGCCTTTACCTCCTAGCAATTCTGACTCATCTTCTAATACATTCTCCTCCACTTATGGGACTCCAGCGATATAATCTTTGCCCCTATCTCTACTTTGTATCATGACTTCTACATGCTGTTTGCTCTATATTAGTTAGTACTGACTCATGCTTCAGGTCTTAATCTTTTAACACCCTTCTGAAAAACTTTCCTGACCATTCACTCTCAATAAAGTTTCATTCGTCATAGGCTCTTATAGAACATTCTGACACGCTCTTTATAATCTCAGATATAGCAATTTAGTTATTTATGCAATTATGTACTCAAGATCTGCGTTTATATCAGAGTACCCATAACAGGCATGATGTTTCTTTTTGTTGTTGTTGTTCAATACATCACCACTAGTATATACGTGCTTATTTAGACTTTCAGTAACTATTTGAAAATGTCTGGATAAATGAATGAATCTTAAAATGGCTTGCTATTCACTGATAAATAGCAAATGAGAGTCCTGCTCTACTCTGAAGGGCACATTTGCTCACAATCTCTTCCAAATCCTTTCTGTACTCATTCACCCATTAACACATACATACATGTTACCTGCTGACTGAGTATTCCAAAACAAACAAAACAGTCTTTGTTCCGAAGTAATTCCCATCTGATTTATTTAGGGTCTGTCATTAGGATATATACAAATACTGGAGTAGGATATGAAGCTATAGAATAAAACCTTCTTTCTCCTGAAAACATATATTTGAGCACTGAAAAACACATCGTGTGTTGATACAGTATTGATCTGGAAAAGACCGCATAGTTCTTTTGTTATAAGAATCAAGAAACATTTTATCTGGAGGGATGCAGGTAACAGAAAATTTCAAGTGCAGAAAATAGAAAACAGACTACGGTTTAGATTCACCCTTGCTGCCAGCTGCCCTATTTCTACTGACAGAACATTACACCTGGCTCCACAGGGACAGAGAAAGTTACAGCGGAAAAATGGCACCTACCAGTGTTGCAGGATAATCTTGGACTCCTATTGATGACTTCTGGAGGAAATGTAGCAGGGGAGGAGGATCCCTCAGGTTGTCCAATACATGTGGCAAGAAACTGGTTGACTTTTCATCTCTGCATAAACACTGACTGTTTACTTCTTCATATCTAAAGGAGAGGGTGAATGTGAGGGATTAGCTTCATGGTGACTGTCTAAGTATACATTATCACAAAATTCAGATGTAATATTTTAAAAAATCACCTTTCTCTTTAAGATAGCTCATTAACTAGTGAAAATTTCTTAAGTATGACCTTGTGCTTTTTTGCTCTTCATCTAGACTATTCAGCTGAGTAGACATCACTTGTCTGTCAATGTGGAAGATTTTTGTCTGAGTGATTTATCTGAAAGCTACATTTATAGACCAGGTCTAGGATCTGAGTAAGATCACTTATTTATTTGGAAAAGTTTTGAGTGTAGCAATGAGACATGGGTTGAAGTAATAAGATGTCTACCTCTTGGCCCTGCTCCTGGGTGTAAAGAATCCAGGTTTGTTTAGTAGTCTTGTGACTGTAAAACATATGAAGCTGTGATATGCATATGGCATGATTGAGTTCACTGTGAATGCGAAAAAGCAGATTTGTTTAAATGCATGCTTATGTCTATTTGCATATATGTGGCATCTACTGTGTGCTTGATGCCATCATATATAGACAAATGTCTGTGCATCACTCAGGCACACTGGCAGGTTGTGGTTCATGGATTAAACCCTACAGCTGCATAACCTGTTTAGATACCTAATTGGATTTGGATCTGGATCTGTTACCTTCTTTTCCTGGTCAAACTCTTGGGCATGCTTTCTTTACTTTTTTCTCCTAGTGTTTATTCATCAACATTCTTCTGTTTGATTTTTTTCTCTAGAAACAGAAAATGCTATAGCAGAAAAAGAAAAACTTTAAATGTGCTCTATTTTAATTTAAACTTAATTTATACTAGTTATTCAAAGACTAAAAAGTGATGGTAAAAATATAAGGTGTAGAACTCTATAATTGGATTAAACATACAACCTGTCTTCAAAAATGTTTCTTTCACTGACTCTTTTCTTCTTTAAACATAAGCACTATTTTGCTATAATTTAGAAAGAAAACTTGGCATGAGGTCAATAACAAGATAACTTGTAACCTGCTATATTTACAGAATCATATTTCTTTATAATCGAATAGTTTAGTCAAAGAACTATTGAGCAACGTTAAGAGCCCGATTGGTCTCCAGAGAGTAGTTTTTGATTTTTGTTTTCTCCTTTTGGAGCCTCAGTTTCCTCACTTGTATAATGAGAAGATTGTCCTAGCTGAGTAATCTCAAAGTTTCTCTTCTAACTGTAATATTACACATTTTATATTTGGTTACATGACATGATAATTGGCACTTTGCTGAAAATTTTAAACAAATGTAAATAAACAACTTAAATGTCAATTAATCAAAACTTAACTATTGATTTAATTAACTAGAAAGATCCTCTTCCAAAATGAAAATTTAGCCTTCCAATTTCAGACAATACCAGAGATTCTTATTCACTTAAATTGTGTTTCTATTCATCTCTCCCAGGAAATTGAATGATAGTAACATGCACATTATACACTTTTCTTCCAACTAAAGATATTGAAACCCATTAAGGATTAATGTCACTCTTCAATGATGACCATTACATATTAACTAAAAACAGAATGAATTGTTCCCCTCTTACCTAGTTATCTGAGAATAACTTTTTTTAACCAGTTGACCATGTTGCAATAAAACCTTCACAAACTGAATTAAGTTCCCTGAGTAGTGGAAATGTTCTTGGAACATTCTGTGTACCTTTTCCATTATCCATTATTCTCAGATGAAGATAAATATTTCCCATGTAAAAGTAAAACTGTAATGAAGTCTGTCTCCAGTCTCCTACCTCTCTTTTTCCTCTGTCCTGGAAAGTTGTCCATCTGGAAATCTGGAGACCTAGACTGAGTTGATTCTGACATCTCATTACAGCTTTTTTCAAGAATGCAGAAACTGTTCTGCCTTGATTTTCCCTATACCAAAGTAATCTTCCTCAGCCCCTTATCTTTTTCATACAGGCAGACCTATTCTCTGCATCTTCCCCTGGTAACCTTGCTCATCTCTTAGGCTTTTTACTGAAATATATTTCATGTTGTTCAGGCAATATGACTTAAATTTGCTCTATATTAATCATAATTTATTAAGGTTTTCTCATACCTTAAGCCATAATCTTGTGCTACCTATATTTGTTTATGTTTCTGGTCTGAGTATGTCACTAGATTTCATCGTCTACATAAATTGGAGATTACTGAATTAAGATAGAAAATTCATTTCCTTGGCATAGTTAGCATATTATGTTTTGTACTTATGAATACTTAACAAAATATTAGCTTACAGATTGAATGGGATTTGCCTATTTTCTAACATATAGAACACAGTTTGGTACAAGTAGTAGTGGATATGTACTAAAATAATTTTATGTCTATTGAAAATTCAAAATGCACTTCTATGCCTCAAAGGAATCATTATGCACACTAATTATTGTTGTACACTGCAGAAATAGTGGTTAGCAGAGGTTTCTTTTGGTAGGAAAGCAGATAAATCAACTTCCCTGTAGTTAATTTTTTAGATGGTACATAATCCTTTTATGCAAATGCTAGTCTTCCTGCAGTTTACATTGAGGTTTTAAGTCCAACAGAGTTGTGATGTGTGGAAGAAAATCCAAAGCCAAAAAAGTTCTTTGTAATGTTCTTGACCCTGGGATCCTTAGAACATTTCAGCAGCACTCAACTGCTGGCAGAAAGAATAGTGCTTTAGAAGTGCTAACTGTGGCAGTTGGGGCCACAATCACATTAATCATAATAGTTGCAGGAGAACTTGTTACAAAAAAACAATTTGAAGGCCAGGTGTTCAACCCTGTGACAAATATGTTCCTTGAAATGGTAGATTCTGCTCACAAACTATAGAAGTATAGCTTCATATTAAAGAACATGATTCTAGTATCACCAGAGTAGGGACATATCTGTAATAAGACTACTTATAGTAATATTTGTGCAAGGGCAGACTATTGTTTTTGAAATGATCCAGTTTCATGATCCAATTTCAATGGCCTAAATATTTTTCATTTCTATTTGTTTCTTGTCATAGAAAATCATAAATGCAGGTGTCACTTTCAATTATCCAATATACATAAAGAGATGGTGGTCATAATTTATTGATTAAATCTCTAGCACAGATATTAATTTTCTAAACTATGAGAAAATAATTTTACTCCATTCCACCTTTATTTGATATATGTTTTTGAAAAAGTAAAAGCATGAGTGTAGTTATCATTTTTTCCCCAATGCAGGTACATTGCATCTATATCTCTAATTCACTCAGGTACGTCTTAAGTCACTTCTATGAGTGAGGCTCTGATGTGCCAAGAACAGGACAATAAATAAGATGAAGATTTCCAGCCAAGGCCTCAGTGTCCTAAAAAAGCAAATTAACAATTTTGTTGTATACAAGAAAGGATGAGCATATCCTTAAGACACACAATAGAAACAAAATCATGGATGTGTGAGTTTAAGAGGATTTGGGGAATAGAATAGAATAATAGCTACAAAATAGTATCACAGGCACTAGGCTAATAGCTATACATATATTATCATATATATATGATATATACATATAATTTGATGCAATTCCTACAATCACCCCTTAGGTTAAATTTACTTTCCCTATTTTATAGATAGAAAGCTAAGGATTAAGGAATTTAATACCTTCAACAAATTAACACAGCCAGTAAATCATGGAACTATAATTTGAATCTCGTTCTACTTGATGACCAATGATTTTTAAAATGCAATCTTTGATGTACAATGGCTTAGTATAGTGGGAGAAGAGAATTCTAGGGAAAGTGGCAGAATTGTGAAAGTGACAACATTATGATCTCTTTTTCAGACAGCTCTGGTAAAAGCTTTATGGACCGTGTGTATTCTAGGTTTTCATATCCAACATTTCATTCATCAATGTAAGTTGTTTCCAGGATTATGGTTTTTGACCCAACCAACATTTCCTTATTTCTCATACCATTAATATTCTTTTGCTGTCTTTAGACAGCTTAACATTAATCTTCTCTTACCTGTGTTTATACTTAATTCCTTGGCTCCTCTCTTTTCCTAAACCTTGATTTTCTGCTCTCTACTCGTTATGTTAAGTATGGGTGGAGAAGCCAAGTCACATTGAACTGCCACCACTCTAAACATACTGTCAACTTCATGTGGCTCTCAGATTGCCCAATGGTTCTGTTGGAGTTCCCCTATTCATTCATTCATATTCTAATCTACTCTGATCTAATCCAATCCAATATAATATAACCAAATCTTCATCTTTACATTCACATCTGATTCATCTGTTTATTTTGCTTTAATACCCCAGGGTTCACTTATTTATTTGGTTTTTATTAGTTTCCCTATTAATGTTTCTAATAGTGTAGGGATTTTTTGGCTATTCATACATGGCTCTATCTGCTGGGCTTAGAATAATTCTTAGCACATAGTGAGCACTCAATAAATATTTGGTGAATGAATGAATACATTTGTGAAAAAATGAGTGGTAGTTTTGTCACAAATCCAACTACTGCAGGAAAATAATTATTCAAATATATCATCCAAGTCTTAACCAAAGATCATGCTGAATATTCTAAAGCCGCTGCATCCTACACTAATATTTTCCTTTCTCCTTATTCTTCACTTTTTTTTATCATACATGACCATGGAGAGAAAGTCAGTATTTTCTTACCACTTTATTATGCCAACACTCCATTCATTATATTTTATTTAATATATGCATTAATTTCAGGATCACTTTTAATCACTTATCACAGGGTTTTCTATGAAATGCCATCTATAGATGAAAGGTAGGGCTTAAAATCTGTTTCAAAAGATAGAACTATCAAATCAAGGGAATGATTGCTTGCTTGCTTCAGATGAATTTTATGTAAAATAGAAAGGACATCCATTGGAAATTTCCTAGATAATATTTACTGTAAGAAACATTAAAAATAAAAAAAAATTTGTATTATTGCAGGAGTTGGGTGATTTTGCTTAATCAGTGTAATATATGCATTGCTTTTTCATAAAAATCATTATTGGATTAGGTAATAATATGATCTTTCTTATTAACTAACTTAAAGAAAGATCTAGCGCCAAAACATGAAATCTTTTATGCAAAACCCTACTGAGGCATCACTATTTGCCAGGTATATATATTTTGAAGATAAATAAAATTTGAAATAATTTCACATTTGACTTGACATTTGACATGTTGAAGGTACTTTGAGACCAATTTTTGAGTCTTGATACTAGAATGAGGAAGAGCACTGAAATTAGGGCTTCCTTTGAAGGAAGAGCAGAAGTGTGCAGATATCCAAGGCAAGTACTGTGGTTTGGGTAAAACTGAGTGGCAAGGTTGGGGTTCATTCTTTCAGTGTAGGGATATTGCCTCAGCCTGAGTGGGCAAATCAAAGGATAACAGGGATATTGCCCAGCCTGAGTGGGCAAATGAAAGGATAAGACTAACTAGTAACTAATAACTAATGAGGAGAGATTGAAACCAAGATGCCAAGAGTTTTGTAACGTGGCTATATTTTGCCTTCCTCAGGCTCACTTCCTGAGAACTGTTATTGAAGGCATAGCTGCCTGTGACCAGCACATATGTGTTAGGTGTTTAGCCAATTTAAGTGCATCAACAGCTTTCCCAGCAGATTTCTATTGATGTATTCTTTTATTAAAATGCTGCCTCCAAAACTGATGACAATACATATTGATTCAACTGTAAGATCGATTCTATCTACCAGTAAAATGTTATGTTAATAACGAAGGCGTTTTGTGTTATAGGTGATATTTTGGCTTTTTAATTAGACTTCTTTTACTCAAAAGTATCTTCACAAATACAGCTACAAAGAAATCCTACATTTTATTCAGTAATCTTGTTGTTAGTATTGCTTGCACTAATGCTGTAAGATTTTTGTGCAGTCATATTCACATAGGTAGCTGTTACATCTATTGAGATTAAACAAATAGGCACTTATTTTCCTATTTGTGGATATAAGAAATCTATTCTAATAGAAAAGTGGTAAAAGTATAAAAAAAAGAAATATTAATTTTTAAAGTTAAATTTGAATTATAAACATAGATATGGGTTTATGATATTTTCTGATCAGTTACATATGTATATTTTTTAAAATTTTATTTTTATTAGTGTATCATAGTTATAAATGATATTGATATTCATTTTGACATAATTGTATAATCACAGAATATAATTTATTCCAATGTTTTAACCAAAGAAACAAAAAAATTTATGGATTTATATCTTAATGTTAATATAAACAAAAATATTTGGTATAAAAAAATATACAAGTTTCAAAACATAGACTTTTTCAATGAAAACAGTTGCAAAATTAGAAACATCATCATGAAGTAGTGAGTATGTGTTTGGAGATAGGAATTGTGTATGTGTGTGTGTATATACTGAAGAAAGGCCTAGAAACCATGACATAGCAGAAGCAATGAGCATAGAAATTGTAGTCTCTAAATATCATTTGCCATTAATAGGAAAAATTTTCTTGGAAAAATGGCTAATTGCAGATCTGAGTCAAGAAATGCACAAAATGAGTCAGGTACATTTATTGTGTCAGAAAGCAAAGATGTCAAAAACTAACAGATAAAAGTGAAAAGCAGAGAGAAATCGATACCTCCGTGAAAAAACCTACAGGAATAATAAAAAGAACAACATTAATTTACATGAAAGCAGTTACACTGGCCACTGCTTTATGTTTCTTAAAAAGAAAATTGACTCTAGTTGATACAAGCACTTCAAATAGGTAAAAAGCAAAAAAGTTCATAATGACACTAACAAAGAGAAAGCTAAGAACAGCAGCAGAACAACAAATACCAACATGTTGGTGGTAATTAGGACACTGACTCCTAAAAAAATTTATCAATTTAAAGAAAAGAATTAAACATCTATAGTTGATGAAAAAAGAAATTCTTTAAAAAATAAGTCTGTATATAGATTGTGGAAGATGACATAACTAAGAAGAATCAATATTTTTGCCATACCCAATGAAGTCATCAATCAGCAATGAATGAAAGTGTATGAAAAGTTAATGTGAAATCCAAGGTCACCATTTTGATCCACTGTTTAACTTTAGAATCACTAAAAGCACGCAACCCAACAACATATTAACCCTGAAGTGTTGCAAAGAGAAATACACAGTCACTTATGAAATATTCTTGAAAACCATAAAAAGTATTCATGGTTTAATGAATATTAAATATTCATTAAATATTTAATTAACAGTTTACAAGAAATACAGATGACTGAAACAAATTAAAGGACACTGTGATAGTAAGACATGTTCATTTAAAATACAGGTCATTGTACAAAAAAAATCTAACTCAGTTTCTTAATTAAGCTAATGATAAGAAAGGTGGGTGGAATAAGGGGGTTATCTTAAAACAAACTTAAGATATATAACAATGACAGTACGCAGACAGTTCATATCTTGATTCAAACAAAACAGCAAAAAATGGCATTTAATAAATGATAAGAGAAAATTGAAAGTGCTCTGATTATTAGATTATATCAAGGAACTATCATTAATTTTTTAGATGTAAAAACACCCAATTGTTTGAGTAAATAAAAGCCAATTTATTTCAAAATTCTCTCTTTCTCTCTCTCATACACACACAAACATGATATGATTCAAGACTTGCTTTAAAGTACTTTATAACAAATAAAGACATAGAATTCATGATATAAGGGTAGCCAAATCTTGATATTTTTTAAACTTGGTAGAAGCCAGGTGTGGTGGCACAATGGCAAGGCGCTAAGCAACTCAGTGAGACCCTGTCTCTGCATAAAACACAAAATAGGGCTGGGGATGTGGCTCAGTGGTCAAGTGCCCCTAGGTTCAAACTCCAGTACCAAAAAAAAAACTTGGTAGATGAATGCTATCAACTGAATTTTTCTTTTTCCTCAAATTCTCAAATTTGTATTTTTGAGTCCTAACCCCCAAAGTGACTATATTCAGATAAAGCGTTTTTAGGAATTCATATGCGATTTTAAAGCTGGAGTCCTTTTCTGACACTATCAGTGACTTTATGAGAAAAGAAAGAAGAGGAAGAAATGGAGAGAGAACTCCCCACCTGCCCTCTCCATGTAATTAGCTAAGGTGAAGTGAGTGCACAGTAAGAAGCTGGCTGTCTGAAAGCAAGGAAGAGTCCTCATGAGAAACTGAATCCGCTGGCATCTTGGTCCTAGACCTCCAAGCCTCCAGAACTATGAGAAATAAATCTGTGCTAAGAAAGCCACTCACTCTGCATTTTGTTATGGCAACCCTACCAGATTATAAAAATGATTACACAAGAATTTATTATATTAGGATCTCTAATTACAAGCATTTTGAAAATAAAAATATTTTGCTGAAAATTTCTCTCAATAAAAATAAGATATTGTTTTATTGGAAGTTCAAATTTTTTATTTTATTGCTCATTGCTCTCTAGTCCTAATCCATCTGATCTTGTAACTTTCATATTGGGTAGAGCATTCACAATATTTTGTAGTCTACAGGAGAAAGCCCAAGCTGTTTATCCAGCCATCTTTCCCATAAGTAAATGCCAAATGAATCTTTCCAGAAATGCCTTTATGCTCTCTCTAACATATCCTTATATGTCAATCAAAATGTATCAACTGAACGTAACAAAAATATGCCCTCTCCTTTTATATTTATAATGATTCTTTAAAATCATTTCTACTTTGACATTTAAATAAAATAGATAACTAAATACTTACTATGTTCAGTTACCCGCAGCTTAATAAATGAAAGCTGTGTAGCTTCTGACATCAGCCCTCATTATCTTCCTTCTAGGGAACTGGTAATAACCTTTCATCAGTATAACTAAGGGATTACCTCTGGTAGAGGTATAGAACTTTTCTGTGGAATACATACCAGGAGTGTGTTGGTATGAGGATGTCCCTAAGCTGCACTGCCTTTAGTGATGAACCCTATTTTGCACTTAGGACTTGTATAATATTCATTTCGTACATATAGTTATTTTTCTTTTACCTTTCACATTTTCTTTCTTTTCCCATTGTCTTTGTTTTCATGTACACCAAGGATTTCAAATTTAACTTGTTAATATGCATTTATCCATATTCTTTTAATTTATGTAATTATATACACAGAAACACAAGTTTAAGTCTCTGTGATTTAAACAATATTTCATCTAAATTTCTATGTATTTTAATTTTTCTAATATAAGAGCTCATTACAGAAATCCTTCCACATCAACTGATATTTAATTCATTTTTAACATCATAATATTTCTTCTTTTTAATAACTTCATAATATTTCTCAGCAAAAAACCATAATCCATCCAACCATTTTTCTGTTGAGAAACTTCCAGTTTTACTTCACAACTTTCCTTGTACGCAGTAGTGGTTTACTTCTATGGGAGTAGAATCACTAATGTATTTTTAATTTGATCATATCTTTTCACTTTGCTTTCCCAAAAGTTTGTGGTAGATTCTTTACTTCATGTATGAAAGTACCCTATCACAGGGGAGATGTTGATATCATGTGCTTTTGACCATATACCCATCTACTGGGGGAAAAAGCTCTGTCTTACAATACTTTTGTATTTATTTTCCTCACTCCCTAGAGTGATTGATCGAACTTCCACATATCTATTAATACTTGATTTGCTCTACAAATTGTCTATTCAAATTGTTTGGCTCATTTTTCTTTTGGAATATCAGTTGTCTTATCAGTTTTCAATTTTTTTGGTACATCATTTATAATAGCACTTTTTATTATAAACTATTTGATTCCTAATCTTATTTGCTTATTGACTGCTTAAGTTATGTTTTCCATATACAAATTTAAAATTTTATGTAGTATATGTATACTTTTCATTTTTCATGGCCTCTACACTTTCTGTAATGTTTATACAAGACTCTAAAACATCTAGGTTATAGATATAAGCTCCCAATGGTCTTTTTAGGTTTTTATTGTTTTATAACTACATCTTAAATTAACTGGAATTGGGTGAGACAGGGATTTGATTCATTTTCTTTCATAGGATACTCAGTTGTAAAATCCATTTACTAAATTAGACTATCCTTTCAAAACAAATTGAAAAACCTCCTTAGTGATCCATTACACTCCATAATAAATTATTATCTATTTATTATTATCTATTTCAGTGGCTTTAAATTTTTGCATTTATATAAATTCCCTCTCATTGGCTAGAAGTCCTGTCTTCTTGCTCTGGGATCACAAAGCACCTTTTTATTTTTTGCAAAGCAACAATCACTTCTGACCTAAAATTATAGTTACTTATATCTATATGTGTATATATGTGTATGTATTTACATACAAACTCCAGGGCTTGTAAAAATAAAATTAGATGAAGAAATTTCTGAAGCAATTTAGAAGCTTCTTGCATAGTTACTGAATGAATGAGTAAACTGAGTTTTTGAATGAATACACTATTGATTGAATAAAAATTGCAAAAATTCCAGTACTTTAATCTAATTTTAGAAATCAGAAGTGAGGCTGATTCTATACAAGACGTGGCAAGTTTTATTCTTGTTTTACCTCAGAATTTCTTGCTATAATGAAAGAAGTAAAAACAAGAAATTGGGGCTGGGGTTGTGGCTCAGTGGTAGAGTGCTTGGCTAGCATGGGTGAGGTACTGGGTTCGATTCTCAGCACCACATACAAATAAATAAAATAAATAAAGATCCATCAACAACCAAAAAAATTTAAAAAAAAAAACAACAACAAGAAATTGTATTTATATAATATTGTAGTGATTTACTCATTGGTGCATAAATTTAGATTATACACACTTCATTGTACACTATGAACATTTGGCCGGTAGTTCAGTTAAATTTAGTTTTATTTAGTACCTCTTTCTTCTTATTAAAATCATGAATGACCTAGATTAGTTCACAGACCTGTAAGATTCAAGAAACTGATATTAAACCCAACCAGAGATAATCACATTAAAGATAGCTTGTTATTATTCTGTTCTTCATAGCTTCTGAGATGCCAATTTTGCTATAACACAATAACACAGAAGACACTTGTTGGAACTCAAATTTCTAATTCATTGATGTGTTGATAGCATATAAATCATGATATTCAAGTCAGCAAAATAGAGCAATTACAGATGTTTACCTAGTACTACCTAAAATCATGCAGCTTTAACTCTGCACCTATAACAATTCGTAGAGGAATAGTTTGTGGTAGCTCTGGGTAAAATAAAAGGAAATTCTGCTTCATTTCCATCTGTTTGGAGTAGTATGCTAAAAAATGTTGGGAGCTGACTCAGTCTTGCCCTTTTTCTCTTCTACAGTCAGCATACAGGCTGAAGATAAGCTAGTATGCAATAACTTTTAATATTCAAATTAGCATGTAATGAAAAAGCATAGAGACAGTATTTGTGCTTAAAAAAAAAATGAAATCCTAACTTGTTTATTCCAGTAGAGAGCTCAATGCTTGCTGGAGTGACCCATTATTTTCTCTACTATTGAAGAAGGAAAGAAGCTGTCTCCCTGGAGGTTGGCATGTTCCCAAACTAGGAAGAAATGTGGGTCAGATAAGCTGCACTTTGAGGATATGACAGATGGACAGGGGGTAAGGTGTCAGGGAGCCAGTGTCAACAATCAAGTGTCAATCAAATGTATCATTGAATTGGGGCAAAAGCTGAGGAACTGTCAGGATGCAGAGATTGCATAGATTATAGAACATAGCTACCTTTAAATATCATTATTTAGCTCAATGGGAAACTCATATTAATATTTCTTATTAAATTTCAGAGATCAGGGGATCTTCCACTAGTGTTTGAATCAACTTCCTCTTTAACGTCCTGGTTTTCTTATAGAAAAATTTTTTCTAACCTGGTGACTCTGAAAATTTGCAAAATGAGGGGCTGAGGATGTAGCTCAGTGGTAGAGTTCTTGCCTAGTATGCATGAGACCCTGCTTTAATCCTCAGGACTTTAAAAAAAAACCAAAATTTGGAAAACAATACAAGTTCTTGACTATCAACATTGGATGCATTAAATGCTTTTTTTCTTATCCTTCTTACTTTCATTCTCTGATTTAAGTTTATCAATTGTGATAGATAAAGTAGGTTGTTTACCAGAAACAAAATCAGTAATCAGTGACATGGCCAACCTAATGAAAACCAGGCAAGGAGCATCAGTCTACTATCAAATCTCCAGTTCGGTTCTTGCAATGAGTTACCAAGGTGTCTAGATTTCAGGGTTCAAGGAAAAGAAATAATCTGAGAAAACAGCTGGAGGTTTAGAGGGGTTTGCAGGGGCTTGAATCTTACAGCTTGTTAGTAATTTTAGGACTATTCAATAGCACTGAGACATTAGTCTGGTTCTAGCTGATGATTTTATTTCCTCCAGGATAGGAAGAAGCCAAAGGCCGGTTGGATGTCTCTGGGCTTAAAGGAGAAAGGCAGAGAAGTAACTGTTCTGGCAAGAAGGAAAGCAAATAGCAGAAGGACAGTGTTGATGATAGGCTCCGGAAAATCATATTCTCTAATAAGCAAACATGCTGGGTCTCACTTGCCTTCTCTGATGATGAGGTTCTTTTTCGTTTTCTAGTGGAAGGAATGGCAGTTTACTCTAACAGTGGTTTGCTAAAAATGAAACCCATCATACTGGGCACAAAGAAATATTTGTACTTTTAAAAAATTATAATACATAAAAAGAAATGGACAACAAAGCATTGGAGTGATTAAAATTTAAATGAGATGAAATATGATATCTGTATAAAATATGCAAATGATATGATCTTTTCCTTCATTTACTATGTCTTAATGGTAGGGGGAAATAATGTACTTCCAATTGATACTAAAAAGAAACTGTTTTATTATGTTTACTACACAATGAGCCTGCCTCAGGCATTCTCTAGTTATGTTATACATTATTAACTGTTATAAACCATTACTCTGAATAGTACCCAAGCGGCCTGAAAGCTAATGCATCTCATTAAGTGCTTAGCTTTCTGCAAGAGAGTTAACTTAGACGTTGAAAGTGACTGCATTTTCATTGACTCTGATTCTGCCAAGATTAGGATGAAGTTAGGTATAGGAGTTGTAGCATGTAAGGAAGCATAGCAAGAAGAAAAGGGGAAAGGTTGAACTCATTAAAAGAAGACATCAACACTAATTTTATGATGCTCTTGGGCATCCATTTCAATAACTCTGATGGAAGTCTCCAATCCATAAGAATGTGCACGTTTGTCTCTTACACACACACACATTTTTGACAAGCAGAAGGCACATGGTTTCATGTTTCTCTGGGCAGCAGCCTTACTCCTGCTGCAGTGAATAATCAAATAATTGAAGAAATGGACAAGGTTTGGGGAACTCTTACTTCCTTCATTCTTTCCCCACATCTATTTAAAACTTACTAAGTCAGAAAATTTGTCCACACTTCATACACTGCCAAGAACAGAGATGACTAGCTGATGATTGTTCAATAAACATGATCTCAGCACATGATGTTCAGAAAGCCCCCTGTCCTCTTTTACTCTACTTCCACTAGAATTTACAAATACATATCCTTTTGCCTGATTAAATTTATTTCATCATTAAACAAATATTTATTCACATGTCTGTTATGTGCCAGACAATATGCAGAGGATCGGGGAAAAAAGACATTCCTTGTGAAAAAAAGAAAGGAAAATCTAATGGAAATTCATTTTGTTATACAGATATAATTTTAGTTTAATAAGACACTTATGATTTTTTGTTTTATTTCTCATTCCTTTTGAATTTTTCTAGAACTATGAAATTTTTCTCAGATACTATGAAGTTCCTCATTTAATTCATATACATGACATAGTTAACAAAGCTTTAGATCCATTAACTGGGGCTAGAACTGCTCACTACTTTCAGCTTCCTGTGGCCTCTCCTTTTTACTGCCTCAGGAGATAAGAAGAAGTGGAGATATGAGGAATAAAAAAATTGAAGGAGGAACACAAAAAAATGGAAAGAAGAGAGAGAAAAGGGTGTAAGAAAGGTATAAAAAAGGAAGATAAAGGCTTTATAAAGCAGGAAAACAACATCAGAAATGCTAAAGAAAGAAACAATGTAACAAGTCATTTATTGATTTATATATTAAATGAATTCACTGTTTCCTATGAAGTAATTGACCATTTATATCCAAATAGTTACAAGAAAATCTTCACTGTGCTTAATATGCCAACAAATACCTAAGATATTGCATGTAAGAAATTATAAAATACCCACTGCTTTTAAAACTTATCTTCATTGGTCATGATCAGTCTTTGAAGTGGTTGTGGAATTTGTATATTGCGACAGATGGTCTTTAGACAAACAGCAAAACCCTTCAGTTCAGCATGGAGAGGTGTTTAACATGAATGCATGATGTAAGAGATTGAATTGCTGTAGAAAGGGGTCTTTCAAATGGGTTCAGTCTAGGATATGGTCACCAAAAAATGTATGTGATCTTACCTGATGTGGCAGTGTCATGTGCAGAGAGGAAGTGATGAACTCTCTGATCAGACCTACCTTGGCTTTTACCTGTGCCATAGAGTGCCATGGCTGACCAACACTCTCTTCAAGGAAGTGTGACTAAGAGGTTGAGTTACTACCTCCCTTGAGGCTCCTCTGCTGATTAAACAAATAAGAGTAGAATGGGGGAGTGGGGGTGCTACAGAGTGGCTGTCTTCATTTATCTGAAGATCTATGGGGTGGAAGAGGTACATTTGTTCCTCTGACTCCACGAGCTAGGCATAAAGACTGAGAAGTTTATTCCAACTCATCTTAGCAGAAAATATTCTTAGCATTGCATACACCAATAATAGACTGGGTTACCCCAAAACTCTTATTATCACAGCACCACCTGAAACAATTAGCATTATCTGAAGAACTGTTTGGTATGTGTATTGTTGAAAGTATTCATTCATTAGGTAGGTAGTTGAATGAGAGAATTGCTATGTCTTTTTTTAACTTCAAAACACAATTTTCTAAACAGGAATAAAATACAGTTACATAGAGTTCCCCACATGATCAAAAGACACATTTATTAGCAAGCATCGTAGTTCAGTTTTGTTAGAATGATTTTTATTGCTTTATGTCAATCAATCCATCAGACATTGATATTATTTTTACAATACTACATGGAAGCTATCTGATATTTCTCCACAAATAAGTTCTGTGTCTTATTCATTAGGAAAAGATATTTTTAAGTCCATCATTAGGCAGTGAAAATGGGTAAGTGAAGGAAGGTGCCAGCAATTGCACATGTGGATGTGGGCACACATACATTTGTATGGGGGAGGTTGTTTATTCAGGGATAGAATTACTTCTGGTATATAGAATTCCTTCTGGTTCATAAGGAGTAAGAAAAAATTAAAGAAACAGCAAAGCTTCAGCAGTAGGGAAAATTTAACTTAGTAAAGAAAGATATATAGAAAGAATTACATGTCATTAGAATCTAAAATAATACAAAAATACCATTGGCTTGAGAGTAAAAGTAATTATCCAAATAGGCAAGACCTTTTTCTCCAATGTGACCTAAGCAGATTGAAAGAAACTATTGATACACTCTCTGTAGAGACAGTCAAATAATATCCAAAGAAACAAAGAAAAAATTTGCTAGTAGAACCAGAAATGAAAAAAGGGACTGGAACTCCTTCTCCTCCTCTTCTGAGACTGAAATCTTTCCTCCTACACTCCTCTCCTTTCTCTAAGACCTAAAAGATCCAGATAGTGTCATGGGAAGAGTAGCACATCTTCTCCTAGAGAATTTTATGTGCTTTTTGACCTCTGCATTCCATTGGTCCAATCTGCATTTTTTGGGGGGCGGGGGGTCACAAGAGATTGAACTCAGGGCACTTAACCACCAAGCCTCACATCCCCAGCCCTTTTTTGTATGTATTTAGAGACAGGGTCTCAATGAATTGCTTAGGGCCTTGCAAAATTGCTGAGGCTGATTTTGAATTCACCATCCTCCTGCCTCAACTTCCTGAGGTGCTGGGATTACAGATGTGTACCACTGCACTTGGCTCAATCTACATCTTTAAATGTAATCCAATCCGCATCTTTAAATGTAATCCAGTTAACTTCAATACCTGAGCCTTTGTAATGGCCATTAATTCTATATGGAGTCCTAATATTACATTATGCAATGAGAATATCAAAGGAAGTTTTTTCTCACTCTTATTACATGCTTCAACAGGAAAGAAAAGTTAAATCCCTATCGTTTTCTATTTATTTTATTCTGATACATACTTATGGGTTCAAGGAACTTCCATCACCCCTTTCTGCTATTTACCACCTCTTCCCCACATTCCCTACCATCTCACACATCTCATATGGCCTTTGGAGACAGAGGATGCTCACAGTTATGATGGCAAATCTTTTTTGCCATCTTTTCCTCATGCTTTTTCTCATTCTTCCTTATTTTCCTTCCTCCTTTTCCTGCTATTTTTAGAAGTAGTAGTTCTACTGGTAGCAGTGGTAATAGTTCTACTTTCTGCTTATGCTTTCTGAACACTGACTATATGTGAGGTGCACACCTGACATCTTACATGCACTATGTTTTACCTAAAAATAGCCTGACAGTGTTAGTATTTCTCTGTCTTACTTGGTTAAGAAAAGTCATGCCGCTGGAAGAGCAGTGCCCTGTGCTGAATTATTCTAGGAGTCAGGATAATATTGTCTAAAATTTAAAAACATTGCAAACAGGAAAACTGCCCTCAATAGATATTGAGAGAAATGAAAGAAAAATTGTTTTGAATATGTAAAAATAATTAATATTTTCCATTTCATAATATAGTAATAACATTGTATATTAAGGCTAGATTTATACTAAAAGTTACATTATGAATATTATCTTATATGAACAGTATCATTAAATAATTCATGTTTTAATATCAAAAATAATTTTTATTTTTATTTAGATAAGTGATTTTGAAAATTTGATTAAGATTTAGCTGCTGCATTTCTCCTCAAAATTATCTCCTTCACTGATGTGTTGTTCTCCAGATTAGTAATGATAAAATAAATAGTAATTATAGTTTTTCTTGAGAGTATATTCTAAAATGTCGACTATAAGTAGCTATAAATGTTTAATGTGTAATTATAATGTGGAAATAAATTAATAACCTAGAAAACAAAAGAAGGGACTGGCATATTTTATTCAATAATGAATATTTGTCTTCTAATAAATACTGAATCACAAATGTGAAAGTGGTACTTAAAGCAATGCCTTAAGTCTAAAGGTAATTCTTATGCTTTATGATCAAATTACATTTATTTTTTCTTTCAATAAAGAGACTCTAACACACACTTGATACATAACTGGTGTCTGATATATGGTAAATAAATAATTGGCATCAGAAATTGATAGTTGGCTTATACTTAGCACAAAATTTTTTTCTTGGGGGTAGGGGATGATGGCTGAAATATTGGAAGGTATAAAGCCATTATTAACAGAAACAAGTATTTTCAGTAGAAATAAATGGGAAGAAAATAGCAATATTGGAGAATTATCCAGACAGTTTTAGATACTGACTCTTCAAGGACTCTCCAAGAGAAATCTACTATTTAGTTTAAATTATCCAGTTAATTCACTAAATCATGCAATATATTTTATAAATAGAAACTCATTATTTACTGAGTAAGAAATATAGAATAAGCAATGATGCCTCCATTTGGAGAAATCTTAATAAGACATACATTGTTATTCTCGTTTTATATACTTTAAAATTTTCATAATTTTCTTCAAAATAGATGATAGTTTCAAGATCTGATAACTAGACAAATCAAGTTATTTGTCAAAATTTAACAATGAAAAGAAACTTCATATTTTGATGCAATTCATCCATAATTTTATTTTCTACCTTGGAATATTCAATGTTTTTGTAATTTAAATTTTAATTTTTAAATATATAACAATTTTACTTGAATCTCTCAGTTCATTTCAGTATTACCTACCATAATTAATTAGAAACAAATTCCTGACATTGACTCATGTATTTTTCCTACCTGAAATTCTCTCTCAAACTCATGTGTATTCATTAAATACTTACTTAGGAACTGGAAATTAAGTAAATACATATATATATACACATATACACACATACATACACACACATACACACATATCTATCATGCACATATGATATATAATTTTTATGCAATATATTTGATTTTCTAATACTTCAGTTTGATCAAATAAAAACAGAGGAGCTAGTTTTAAGGTTGAGAGAAAAATAATTCATTTCAGAGAATATAGTGTCTAATTCCTACTATGTGAGCACAGGGACTATCTTTGCAAAGTCTTTCTCTAATCAATAATAGATTCACTTACTAGTTATCATTTGCCTGAGATGGTACAATAAAAGCTAAGAAAATACTGAGATAATTCATAAACCAAGTAAGTTATTAATGAATTGATTAATACCATAGTAAATAATCATGCATAGGTTTTTTTCCTCAGGATTTTCAGATATTCATCTCAAGTGTAGCCTTTTCAAAACTATTCAAACACACAGAACGGTCACCTTTCATCTTCTATATTATGTATGCTAAATATTTCCTCCATATCATCTTTTCAATATTTCCTCCTAAGACCTTATATGACTTGTAAATATATAATATTTCTACCAAATTGCATTTTGTAATTAATTTTTATTCTTATCAAATGTATATACTAGTCAATCAGAAATAAACTGGATGTGTCTAATATTACTAGTAAATTATTACAGGCCCCAAACCAGAACCAACATTTAATTGACCTAGATGGGCTTCCATTTCTATGAATTCTTCAGGACCTTGAAAAAGTCCAAAGTAGGAGGTACAGTTTAGAGATATTAATAATGAGCCTTCCCCCTGCTTATGTCCATCTTTTCTACCACTGTCAGAATATCAGATTTACCATGATATTCCTCTGCTAGTGATCCTTCAGTGGGCCACTGTTTCCCACAGGAGAAAGACCAAGCTAATTGATGTGGTTTACAATGCCTCCCATTCCTCATCTTCCATCATGGTTTGATTATACTACATGTTCAGGTGACTCTAATTGACTTGACTATCAGATGCACATGTCATCTCCCAATATTTCCCCAAACACAAAAACTAGGTTCATGTGTTTCCTGCTCGTCACAGGCTTCCTCATAACCCACCATTAAGCTCAGGAATCTCTGTTGAACTCTTTCAGCATGGGATCCCCTAAAAACTTATGTGTGTGTTTGAAATAATGCACACTATGCATGCAGCTGTTTGCCTTTCCATGGGCTGACCTCTTAGAAAGGTGGGTTGATATCTTTAAAATCTTGTACTTATGGCAATCCATCCAGTGCAAGACATAAATAATAGAGGGCAGATTGGAGGTAGACTTTAGCTGGAAATAGGCACTCATTTGAAAACATAGAAGAGTTTAAGGTTAAGTTCAACTACTGGACAACTTTATTCATATGCCAGTGAACAGGGTGGGGTCTTACTAGTTGTAATTTACTTGAACTACCTATAAAAGAGTTAGAGTCTGTTAGCTTCTGGTACAGTTTTCCCTTACCTCACCCACACCATTGGAAATAGCAAAAAAAAAAAAAAAGACATTTTCCTTCTAGGACACCAGAAAAATGTCTGGGGACCTTTCTGTTCATATTGTCTCCTTACAGAATCTAACTCAAGGAAATTAATGAGGGTAACTAAGATATTTCAAAGATAAAGCAAAACTTGGAAATTATGTTCTCTTCCAGGAGCCCTAGAAAATGGCATATTCTACTACACAAATTTCTTATTCTTCCTGTCCATGGACTAGCATGCCAGGAAAATAGCTAATGCTGAGACAAAAATTATTAAGCATGGTGCTCCTCAAAGTATTCACAATCCAAGTAGAAATGATAACATATAATAAGTACATATGTAAGACATTAACAGAACTTGAGCAAAAGAGATGTGTTGATTTCCTCAATGTTACCTGCACACATAATTAATGGTGATGGATCCAAAGAATACAATACAAATTATCTGTCCTAACTTCTATTCTTTATATTTTCTAAACTTAAAGTTTTAAACACTTGTGTGAACCATTAATTATAAATGGATATTTTAATTACTATATTGATATTGCCTTGATATTTTACTTTACTTTTGGTATTAAATTAGTATTTACTGTGATAAAGCTAAAATTAGAGTCCAGAGCTGGTCCTCATAGACTTAATTTCTCTGAAAGGGAAATGACAAATTTGATCTCTGTGTAATGACAAAGAGAATGAGATTTAGAGTCAGATATATTTGATTTGCAGTTCAGGTCCTATGTTTGTAAGAAAATTTCCTTTACACAAATTAATTGACTTTTCTCATTCTTAGTTTTCTTATGTGGGAAATGGGAATAGTGGTATATCTCCCATGAAAGAGTTTCATGGGAATTCAATAGAATACTACATGTGATTCAATTACCATGGAGTCAGCACTCAATAAAATAAAAATAAAATGTTGCCATTTGTGCCATTTTGCTATGAAGAGCCCCTCGACCTTCATGTACAGTTTGTGAATCAACAAAATACTGTCAATAACAGCCTTTCACAGTTGACCCAGCGTTCATTCAGCTTATAAAGTAGAAATCCTTTCCTCAACTTGCAGTACTCTTTCACCTCTCAAAATCCCTAAGATTTTTCAAGATTCATCTCAAATGCATTTCTACAATCTATCACTGAAACCTCAAAGAGAAATCTAACTTCTCCCATCTCTCCCTTCCCATGATATTTTACATTTTTTTCACTTTGAAATCATTTATTTCAAACAACCTGATTTTAACATTGTCCTCATGTCTGTCTTTCCATTATATATTTGTGAGCATATATGGACTGGTTAGCACAATTAAATTGTTTGTGAAATTGAACAAAACTGAATAAAAATGGAGAAACTTCATTATTTTTGTGACTCATCTTAATTTTGCAATCTTATGCTATCATTTAAGCTAAATCTATAAACTTAAATGCAGATGTGATGATTAAGATATTTGAGCACATTGAGGAATGCCATAATTTGAGAAAAATGTAAAGGAAGCAATTTTCTTGACTGAAGAGCAATGAGAATCTTACTTATTTTTAGTGGGTGGGCTTGATAAATACTCTTTGAGTAAAATAATGAAGAGAATAATAATGTGAATTGTGCAGGGTTTCTGTAAAGCACTATATTTTTAAAATAAGAGCTAGTAAACACAGAAAAATGGAGGTTTAATCATTCATCTCTTCAGGGATTTTCAAATATATTGAGCCCTTTATCAGGACTCTAGAACTTGAAAGATTTTTAAGGCTTACTTTCCAAGAATGCCACATTATTAAAATATGGTATCAACATAAGACTTGTTGGTTAGTCTATTTATGTCAGCTTTTAATTAAAAACTTTTTTGGTATATATTATACAAACATTTTAGTAGATGTTATGTTTTAGTATGAGATTTTTTGGGGGAAGAATCTGGAGAAACAAACTTTAACTATAAAAATGTACATATACACATATATATATCATTATAGATTTACATATCATAATTAACTTGAACTCTTGTTTTCAATCTTGAATATAACTAAAAAACATAAATGCGGCATTATTTTTTAAAATTCCATAATTCCTTTGACCATTTCTATCTACAAAGAAGGAAGCAAAATCCATGGAACATTTTTATTAGTCACAAAAATACATTTTTAAAATTATTTAAATAGAGAAATGAAGAGACTTTAAAGGTTATTAGATTATTTCCATTTTCTCTTATCAAAGTTCTGACTAATTTATTCTCACCTTAAATATTGTAGATTTTTTGACTTGAAAAAACAGTTTATTTTAATGAAGCAAAATATCAAATTTGTTCACATTTCTCATATTGAGTAATAAAATTTAAGAAGGTATCAAGTTTAAAATGGAGTATAAAAACTTAATGAAGCAAAATGATAATCATTGTATTTCTCAAATTTATACAAAATCAAATTTTCTTATATATTTAAATTAATTTATTTCCTAGTAATCCAGTGCATTCTCAACTATAGAAGCTCCTTATTTTATCTTGCTTTTGCAAGGTTACAAGTCCAAAAACAATATGATTATATTAGGATTATAAGTGTTTGCATCCCCAAGTTGGAGTCACTCTTGACTCTTACCCACTTCCTATTCTCAGAAGCAACTGCTATGATCAGTACATCTGCTATTATTTACCTTCGTCTCCTGAAGCAAGCAAGCTATAATTTCCCTCACTTTTACCTCCAAGTCATCCTCTCAGCCTCTTTTTTTTTTTTAGTTACTTTTTTCTCTTTCTTATAGGTGCATTATAATTATACACAACAGTGGGATTTGTAATGATATATTCATACATGCACACACTAAAACAGTGTAATTGATCAATTTCATTTCCCAGTACCTTGCCTATTCCTCCTCTCCATCCCTCTAATCCCCTTCTTCTATTCTACTGGTTTCCCTTCTATTTGTTTTTTTAATTTGTTCTAATTAGTTATACTTGACAGTAGAATGCATTTTGACACATTGTACACAGATGGAGCACAACTTCTCATTCTTCTGGCTGTACATGGTGCAGAGTCACAACAGTAGTATAATCATACATATATATAGGGTAATAATGTCTGGGTCTTTCTACCGTCCTTCCCATCCCCACAGCCCCACCTTTCCCCTCACTCTCCTCTGCACATTCTCCAGAGTTCCTATGGATCAGCCCCCCAACAGGTGAAAGTCCCTGCTACTTGTTTGGAGGTTTTGAGTACAATTCTAAATAAGTGCAACTTCTTGAAAATATTTGGATATCAAACAGAAAAATTGTATTGAAATTTTCATGTTTGTATGTAATCGGTATCAACTGTTTTTAGGGAGCCCCTAAGCCAAACAACCAATATACAAATAAAAACAAATGGATTCAGATAAATATGGAAAAGTATATATGAAGAGTTTGAGACTGGTAATTAGAGTGATCAGTGCATGAAACTTTCCTTGCTCTCAGAGGTCAAGTATGATATATCTCTGTTTCAGCATATTCCTTAATACTTCATAGGACTATTGCACTTAATTAAATTAACTTTTCAACAGAAGTATTAAAGTTTATCCTTGGCCCTGAAAGCCCATTCCATGATATTTGGCATAGGGTTAAAATGTATTTTAAAATAGCACCCAATCTCTTTATTATCCTCTTTAAATTTGTTTTTCAAAGCACTTTTATTCATTATCAATGATGATATAATTTTATTTGCAAATTTAAGTGTCTTATTTATGTGGATTCACTATAATATTTCTAGTTTTAGAGACCTCTTATTTGTTGAATTTAAAGAAGAAAGTGACCAAAAGAAAATCTAAGTGTCCATCAATTGATGAATGGGTAAAGAATATGTGGTATATATGCACAATAGAATACTACTCAGAAACAAAAAAGGATGAATTCCTCTTACTGGTGACAAGGATGGAACTAGAAATCATTTTATTTAGTGAAATAAGCAAGTCACACAGAAATACAAATACTCATGATCTCACTCATATGTGTAATCTGGAAGAAGGGATGCTATAGGAGTTAAGGGTAGAATACTGATTACTAAAGGCTGGACAGTGTAGAGTGGAGAGAGGGGTGGGGAATGGTTGATCAATAGATATCAAATACTGTTAGGAGAAATACGTTCTTGTGTTCTTTTGCATAGAAGAGTGGCTGTAGATAGTAATAATGCACTACAAGAAAAGACTGAATGCTTTACTGAAAAATAGGGATAAAAATTGAGGCAATAGTGTGTTTTCCCTGATTTGCATATTTCACAATGCATACCTCTACTGAAACATCACATGGTACCCCACAAATATGTAAAAAAAAAAAATGCCTCAGTCTTACCATTGTTTAGAAATAAGAAAAGTGGAAAAGCATAGGCCTGTGGAAAATAAGCAAAAGACTATTAGGCAATGATTTGGGGAAACAATTGGATTTTTCATGTGAGCCCAGGTTTCCATCTTATTAGAGATGGCTCTTGCCAACAGAAGCTAAGGGCAGAGGGAAGCCAACATACTTGCTGTGTTTTCCCTAAGAACATATGAAATATATAGCATATTACTCTTAATAATGAATTGTTGCTGTTATTCCATATTAGCATGTTTCCTTTCTTTTACCTTATGATTGCTTAACAAAGATAATAGTTATTCCTTATGCTTTTATGAAAAAATATATATAGTTATGGAGTGAATTTTGTCTCTCAATCACTTCTTTAACAATAATGTTAATGCTCCAAAAATGGATGGCAAAAATCACTTTTAACTGGAAGCTTGTTTTTTTTTTTCCCAACAAGTAACTTAAATCACTTCAGGTCTTCAAAAAGTGAATTCAAAATTATATAAGGAATAATATGGATAATTAATTGAGATGATCAAAGATTGTGGTATGCTTATAGTTTAGCTAATAATTTATGTTGGTAAAATTTTTCTTATGGAGTAAAAGTAGATACATAATAATTCAATTTCATTTGCCTATATAATATATCCCTGGTATAATAAAAATGTAAATGAGTAGGATAGTATCACATTTAACATTTTATTAATTAAAATATTAATCACTCTAAAAAGTATTAATTACTTTAAAAATAGAATACTTCTTAAATAAGTGTTCATTGTACTTGATGTGTTCTATATTAAAATCTGTGGAAATAAATGGTAGGAGTATAGAAAGACTAGAAAAACTTTAAGACTGGACTTTATGGTTGATTACATATTAGCTTAAAATTATTTTATTTTTACACTGGTCTTCCTTCCTTCCTTCGTTCCTTCGTTCCTTCCTTCCTTCCCTCCCTCCCTTCTTTCTCTCTCTCTCTCTTTCACTCTCTTTCTTTCTTTCTTTCTTTTTTTCTTTCTCCTTCTCTCTCTCTCTCCCTTCTTTCCTCCCTCCCTCCCTCCCTTCCTTCCTTCCTTCCCTCCCTTCTTGCCCTCTCTTTCTTTCTTTCTTTCTTTCTCTTTCTCTTTTTCTCTCTCCCTTCTTCCCTCCCTCCCTCTCTCCCTCCCTCCCTTCCTTCCTTTCTTCCTTCCTTCCTTCCTTCCTTCCTTCCTTCGTTTCTTTGTATTAGGGATTAAACCCAGGGATATTTAACCACTCAGCCACATTCCCAGACTTTTTTTGGTACTGAAGATTGAACTCAGGGGCACTCGACCACTGAGCCACATCCCCAGCCCTATTTTGTGTTTTATGTAGAGACAGGGTCTCACTGAGTTGCTTAGTGCCTCGCCATTGCTGAGGCTGGCTTTGAACTCACGATTCTCCTGTCTCAGCCTCCCTAAGTGCTGGGATTACAGGCTTGTGCCACCAAGCCCAGCTCCCAGACTTTATTTTTTATTTTAACACAGGGTCACAGTAAGTTGCCTAGGGCCTTGCTGAATTGCTGAGGCTGGCTTTGAACTTATGATATTCCTGCCTCAGCCTCCCAAGCCACTGGGATTACAGGTGTGCACCATCACTCGTGACTATTTTAACACACATTTTTATAATCTTTCTAAGGAAAGAACTATTTTATTTTTCTTAGTGAATTTACTGTATTGAACACAGACTGCTTTTTTGTTTCATTTTACTTTCCCCCTTACATTCGATGTCTTACATGCCTCAGGACCAACATTCTGAATATCAGTTATGATTACATTGGATGGTAAGTATAATTACATAAATGTATAGGGAGAAGAGCTTTGCTTCAGTCTTCAGAGGACATGGTTCATACGGAGGATTGCTTTTTGATTCAAGTCAGTTCCCTAGACATACATTTGTTAACTTCTACAATGTATCAAATCAAATCATGGGCACTGATTTCAGGAATAAAGATGAATTTGCTGTGGTCTTTCTCATGGGATGTTCAAAATCTATTTGACAAACTGGACAGGACTCAAACCAACTGAAAGCAGTGTGACTGAGTCCATTATTGTGGTTTGAACTCACCACTATGTAGCATAGGATAAATTTGGATATTACAATAAGTGAAAAAATAGAACAATGTGTGTCAGATAAGTAGATATTGAATAGAGTTGTCAACTGCAGATTTGACTATATAGGTCCCACACATTGACTAATAGACCTTACAGATAGTAGCAGAATATGGTATAAAATAATGAAAACCATTCTGCTGATTTCCCCACATCAATGATAATTTTTCCAAGATTTTATAAAATGGTCATAAATGGAGTGTTTATTTTACAACTTCTTTTAAACATTTTTTTTTAGTTCTGTCAGTTCTTTTTTGCCAAGAAGTACTATCCACTGGCTTACAAGGTCTGTGAGTCAGGAATTAAAAAATGTGAATAGAATTTCAAAATCGCATGCATAAAAAAGTACACATTTTCTAGACAGCTGTCCATGGAATATGTAATTTGTTCTTTGCAAAGTCCATTTTTAAACTTAAGGTTGACACTTTGTCCTTAGTTCACGCTGCAATGCTTCTCATATGCCTACATAATACTGTGAGCCAAAGGTTGTATTAATCTACAGTTGCCCCTGCTGTCACTTGGTTCATATATTTAATGATGACTCATACATGTTTCTCCCTGTGCGACAATAAACACAGGTTTACCTGTATATACATTTGCTTGATGGGGCCATAAATAAGTTAGAAATGTTACCATTATATCCAAAATGTGGATCTCAAATTGGACTCAATAGTTTAACAGCTAAAATAATTGCTATGGCAAGTGCTAATAGCTGAAAAGTTTCACAAAATGTTTTGTTAACACACACGCTTCAGAACTGTCCACATATACCCTTGGTGCCGCAAGCACTGGTGACAAGACAGTGGGGTGCATTTCCTCAGTACTACCAGAGTGTTATTCTGAGTGGCCATTTCATTGATGAGACCAAAACTCCAATACATTTATCTTAGTAGAGTATTGTAATTAATTGGAGAAGTTAATGTTTTTTCTAAAAGTCAATAGAGAATTGAGCACAAATAAAGTCAAAGTGTCACAGGACAAGAGCTGATAAGACCGAAGGTTATATTTAAGTGTCTGCATGAGTATTTAGATGATTTTTCCCATATTTAACAGTGACATAAAAGTTTATACCATATATGTTAAATGATAAAAATAATATATTTTATGGCTTGTAAAAAGGCATAAGCAAAAAAGTAAAATTTCAACCCATTTTTCCATACTATATACGATATTCATTCTCTAGAGAAAATAATTTATAATAATTTATTGAATATTCCTCCAAAAAATGTCTGTGTATATTTACCATGGTGTGATCAGTTCCTTCTCTATACAAATCGAATATTTTCCTTATTGTTCTGAAATTTATCTTTTTCTCTTCACTGTGATTTATAATGTTTAATGTCAAAATACATAAATCTACTTAATTCATTTTAATACACACAAAAGATAGAATTAGTTTCCTGCTGTGGGCTAACTTTGATAGATATTTTAGTTTTTATTTAGCTTTTATCATATACATCTTCATTGACTTACTAGATGCCTTGGGAACAAAGCCAGTTGTTGAGTTTGGAATCTAAGGATAGCTTAGTTCTCCTTGAGAAGTATTGGATCAGGACATGAGCAATAGAGTTGCCACCGATGCTGATATGACTTTGGATAGCAGGAGCTAACAACCTATGTTTCAATAATTGTTAAGATATGTCTTTTAAACAGGCACCTCAACCCCTGACTTAGAAAGTGCTCAGAATAATCTAGTGAAACAATGTATGTTATAGTATTTTTAAAAAGATGAAATCTTTCTTAAAAATGAAGCTATATTAAACACTCTTACTATTGGTAGAATTATAAGCTATTAGCTCAAACCTGGTCAATGTCATATGCCTCAATCATAGACAAGGAAGTTAAGATAATTTCACTTTATTAGGTTTACTTGCTCTGATCTTTACAGAAAGTGGAAATTCCAATGGGTAGTAAGCAAGACAAAATAGATGAATTTGTCTGCCCTTACTCCTTTAGTTACTTTTATTACAGTTGGCTCTATGGGTCCCACCAAAACACTCTTTATTTTAGAAAATTTTACTTATATTTATCTAATGTATATTGTGGATTGTACGGAGTAAGACATATTGGACATGGAACCTAATTTTGTTGCTATCACAATTTGAAAAACATGGAGTTTGGAAAAGTGAAGTAGGAAAAAGTATGTACAATACCTAGCACTATTCCTGATGTATTCATGGACACAATAAGATGTCAATTCCTGGGAAACACATAGATAAATTAATTGGAATTTAGTAAAGGCAGTAGGTAATACAGTTGTAGTAAAAAAGACAAAAAAAATGGCAACAAGATATTTTTTTTGCTGTAAAACTGTGGAAATTTTGTTAAAAGAATTTATGTGTGTTTGTGTATGTGTGTGCGCGCGCACACATGTGCAGGTGCACTTAAGAGTGCTTGTACACATATGTGTCCTGGAGAACTGATAACTTAAATAGTAGTTTGGAGTATGGCATATTTCCAAGTGAAGTTAAATTCCTCAATAACGGCTCCGGTTTTATAAGTATTTGCATTTATGGACTTTTGGTCCTGAGAGTAAACAATGCAATAACTGCAGATATTTTATCTACTCATTCCATGCCTCAGGCAGCCCTTAGGAGAACAGGAAAGGGAACAGGTGTGGCCAGACAGCTTTTATTGTGTGCTCGAAGCTTGCCTAGTCTCTGTTCTTTGCACTGTTCTTACCATCCATGAATTAAAATTGAGATAGTAATTTTTCAAACCATGGATTTATATCTTATTACCATGTTTCACTTTGGTTTAAGTATTTAAAGCTAAATAAATTTTTTAATGAAATATGAAACCACTACACAACTATTTTAAAAAGGATGAATGGGTTGAGGATATAGCTCAGTTTGTAGAGTCTTGCCTCACAGGCATAAGGCCCTGGGTTCAAGCCTTAGCACCACACACACACACACACACAAAAGGCAATAAAAAAGGATGAGGATTTTTGTATATTAATACAAAAAGATCTCCCAGATATATCATTGAATTTACAAAAGCAAAATTTTACAAAGCATTCACTGCTATATTGAATGCTATTTTGTATGTAAAAAGAGAAGGAATAAAAATACACGTACATACATAAAAATACATATAATTGTTCAAGTATATAAATGATTGCCTTCTTCCTTTTGCATAGAGAACAGAGAGAAAATACACAAAAAAATAAAAAGTAAGCTATAACTTTTGTGATGAAAGATAGGAACAGAGAGCTAAAGATGAAGTAGAGACATGATTTTTTTTTGTTGTACCTTGGTATTTATTATTTGTAGTTTTCTTTATATTTTTCCCTAATGCCAAGGAACTGAACCACATCCACATCCCCAGAAATCTGTTTGTTTATTTATTTACTTATATATTGAGACAGAGTTTTGCTAAGTTGCTTAGGGCCTTGCTAGGTTGTTGAGGCTGTTTTTGAACTTACGATCTTCCTGCCTCAGTTTCCCTAGTTGTTGGGATTACAGGCATGTGCCACCATGCCCTGCTGGATTTTTGAATTTCATGAATGAATTGCATTTTCAAAAGACATTATTACATCAAAGAACATTTTTATATTCACAGTGCAAGCAACAATGCATCGGAAACAATACAGCTTGTAAACATGAGGGACCTGATAGTTTTGTAGTATATTTGCTACTATTGCCTGTAACTTGGAAACTTAGAAGACATCATGGAGACTCTCAGTCTTTCTGATTTCAGTGTTCTCACCTGTTCCAAAAGAGAAAGAACAGGTTATTTTGTGTTGTAACATTATGAACTTTCTTGGTTTTTTTGTTTTGTTTTGTTTTGGTTTGTTTGATTTTTTGATTTGAGGCCTCTTTCTTTTTCTCATCTTGATTTCTTTTTTCCAAATTTTTTTTGTTCTAATTAGATATACATGACAGTAAAATGCACTTTGACACATCATACATAAAAGGAATATAACTTCTCAGTCTTCATGTAATCATATATGCATGTAGGTTAATAATGTCCGAATCATTCTACTATCCTTCCTACCCCCCATATTCCTCCCCTCCTTGTACTCCCCTCTGTCTACTCCAAGGTACCTCTATTCTTCCCTAGCTGCCTCCATTGTGAATTAGTATCTGCATATCAGAGAAAACATTCAACCTTTGGTTCTTTGAGATTGGCTTATTTTGCTTAGCATAATATTCTCCAGCTCCATCCAATCAACCAGCAAATACCATAATTTCATTCTTCCTAAAGGCTAAGAAATATTCCATTGTGTACACATACCACATTTTCTTTATCCATTCATCTTTTGAAGGGTACCTAGGTTGGTTCCATAGTTTAGCTATTGTGAATTGAGCAGCTATAAACATTGATGTAGCTGTGCCTCTGTAGTATGCTGATTTTCAGTCCTTTGGTTGTATACCAAGGAGTGGAACAGCTGGGTCAAATGGTGGTTCCATTCAAAGTGTTCTGCACCAATTTGCAGTCCTACCAATAATGTATAAGTCTACCTTTTTCCCCACAGCCGTACCAACATCTGTTGTTGCTTGTATTTTTGAAAATTGCCATTCTAACTGGAGTGAGATGAAATTTCAGTGTAGTTTTGATTTGAATTTCTCTAATTGCTAGGGATATTGAACATTTTTTCATCACTAGAATGCCCAGGTGGGTCACCCAGTCATGCCATTTTCTGGCCTCCACCTCCTGAGGATCTGGATGCTGAGCTATTTTTAATTGATCTAAGATTATGCATAATTTAGAATTACAGGATTAGTTCCATAGACCACTGGCTGCATGAAAACATATGTTCTAATGTATTTTTCATTCAAAAGGTACAATTTCTTTGAACAAGTCCATGAAATAATGTTTTTCTACCTTTATTTTTTAAAGGTACAAACATTTTATAGAACAGTCTCTCTTTAAAAGTACTTGAGTACATAACAGGGTTTCAACTATATTTTATCCCAGAAAATATGCACTGATAAGAGTAATAGAATGTACAGAGTACTAAGTGCTAGGTAATGTGCTAGAAACTTTACATCTATAGTTTTCACAAAAATACTATAATAAGGTGCTTTTATCGCTATTCATATTTGGGAAAATAAGGCTTAGAGATTTTTAGAGCATGGAATAGATGATCTAAGTATAAAACTTGAGTGTCAATAGAATGTATTAAGCAAGATAAGAAGGATGAATATTAAGATCTCTATAGGGATCACAGCAGCTGTATCTCTGTCTGAATGCAATAAGGGTCTGGGTAATTTCCTTGAGTAGTTTTACTTACAGACTGGGTTAGATTATGGTTATATTAGGGGAGCTTCTCCTGACAGCCTCTTCTCCTACAGGCATGCTAGGAGAAGATATTCAGGGAAGTAGGCACACTGAGACACTTGCCCTGTGATGCCCATATAAACTGGAGAAAGAGGAAAGAGGCACAGACCATACCCAGAGGGAATGAGAGAGAGAAAATCTAAAAAAATAAACCCAAAGGCATCTGTTGTGGAGATTCTAGTACAATGAGACGATCAGGGAGAGAGAAATTTAACAAAATAATATAGATAGAATGAGACATGGAGTATTAAAGACATTCAGAAACAAAAAGGAGAAATTTATAAAGGGTACCATGTAACTATATGCAACAGATGGGAGGGTTACCATACCTCTCATCAGAAAGGGACACCAAGCAGAGCAGAGCATACAAATAAGCAGCAGCCAGATATAATTAGGTAGAGAGACTCACACATTTAGAGACATTTACACACAAAACAAAGTGTGTGGCATGTACTTCCACAAAGGGAGAGTGAAATCTGTGCTTAACTAGACAGAAAATCTCACAGGAGCTCACACACAAGGGAATACATACACAGTGGCAGATAGACATCCACACACACCAAGAGAGACATAGATGCCCATAGCCTGAAGAGAAGAAGAGTAAGAAGTTAGTTCTTGCTATAATAATAGTTCAAGAAAGTTGCCGTTTCCCTGGCTTCAGCACTAAGCAGGGAGCTGGAATTCCTTGTTTCCCAGGCCACAGACGGTGCCACCACCTTGGATCATGGTGCTACATTCTTACTGTATTGCTCTACTTTTCTTTATTCCACTATTGCTTTAAATCATGCTGCGTGGGTCCAGGTCCTCTCAATGAGTTAGGGTCCTGAGAGATGAAGAAGAGTCCTCGGAGGACGAAGTGGGGTCTCTCAGGATGGGGGTTTTGGGGTGACGGTCTGCAGAGTCACTCCACCCAGACTCCCGTGTAGGTACAGTTCTGCCAGGGTGAGAGGTAGAACCACCATTTATTCCAGGAAGTACAGAAGCTTGTATACACTCCTGGACCAATCGAGGCCCAAGGTTACAAACAAAGGGGTACTCTGGTCAAGGGCACAGTCCATTAGCATAGAATGGGGAAAGATGGAAGGGAGGGGTTGAAGGTATGGAGAGTGCTCCTACATTCCACCATGTCCTGGGGTACAAATTTCTTTCACTCTGACACTTATCCCTTTTGGATATTTCTTGATAATTTTCATATCTTCTTTACATTTCTTAATTTTACTATAAGTAAATTCTGAACTTCTTCTGGTTGGGTTTTCCTTTCTCCAGCCTTAGTTTCATGAAAGTGTGATATGTTATTGTATAAGATTGTAAGGTGGGCATTCTCGGTAACAAGTGGAACTTGACGAACCTAGAATATTGTTGGTATTAAATTCATTTTAGACTAGTATGGTATGAAGTATTTTGAAGTAGAATGTATCTTTGTCTGGATTTCTAATCTGAAATCAAAGGGACAAAGCTATTTGTGTTTAAATGGTATATACGTGTATTTAATGTCATGGGTTGTGTACATATAAATGGTTTTGCACACATAATATATATGTGTGTATGTCTGTCTATCTAGTTATCATCTATTCAAAGTATTCACATAAGACAAAGTTTTACCTGGAAAGAGGCCATACTTCTAGGCATTATCTTGAGGAGAACACAGCATGTGTGCTGAACTTGCAGTCACACAAACACTTCCAGCTGTTGCGTGTCATAGCTAAGCAAGTACACAATGCGAACAACTTCATATACTCATGTGCAGCTTTTTATTTTGCTCTCCAATAAGAATTAGAATTAGGAAAGGAGCAGGATCCTAAACATAGGAGAAGATTCTGGATCCCAAGTTCTCCTTAAAAATATAGTTCATAGATCTCATTCATTGTTTGATTGCTGGATTCTAGGCTGTGCCCTGACCAGTCTCAGGGAGAAAGGGGCTTAAGAATTGTCATTTTTAATAATGTCCAAGATTTTTTTGATACATTTGTGTTGGAGAAGCACTGTCTAGATAACTGAATGTTAATGATTTTTGTATATAGATTCATTTTGAAAGGCATGTTGAAATACAGAGGTAGGGTCTTTGAGGCATGTATTCTAGCTGTGAATTTTGTATTTTGAAATTGTCCTGAATATATTTATCTATTCAGTTTTCTTTCTTCCCTTTTTGTGGAGGTCTGGGAGGTACTGTAGATGGAACTCAGAGTCTCAAACATGCTAGGCCAGCACTACCAGCTGAGCTCACTACTGAGTTACATTCAGCCCTCTTCTTTTAAAAAAAAAAAATTCTTAATGCTAAACCAATTTTCTTTCTAAGATTCTATTCTCTTATGAATTTTCTTACTGCACTGCTGCTTGTCAAAGAAGGCCAGAATTATTAAGCTGACTATAGAAAAATTTCTACTTCATTTCAACAAAATAATGTGGAAGATCTTTCATTCTCAGTGAAAAATTACCTTATGCTGAATCATAAAGTGAAACCAGGTATCATATGTGTGGATGTATATGACACATATGCAAACATGCATCTATATGTAAATAGTATTCATAATTAGAAATCAAACACTTCTATCATGTAATATTGGATGAACAAATTCTAGCTAGTTATATGCAAAAAAATTAAAATTATTTCTTAATATAATTCAGAAAAGGTGAATTTTACTACTAGAGACTTAATCATATTCAAAAGGAATATGCATAGGAATGGTAACTTAGGAAACTGATATCTTTTCCCTTAAAAAGGGATTTATTTATCCAAATAATTCATCAGAGGGTGCTGAACATTGTAGGTTCTCTTGGTGTATTTAAAAATTAACAAACATTGATTCATATGCAAATTCCTAAAACACATCTCTTGCCTAAAGTCTATTGCATATTTTTATTGCTTTTAAATTTTAATACATCTATGTCTTGTGGTCTATATTAAAATAAAACATCTGTGATATTAAGAACATGACTGTTTATCAAAATGTGAAATACGTCCCAAAATCAAATGTGATTTTCATATTTTTAAATATGTTTTCATTTTAGAAATACAGAAGAATAAATGAAAATGCATTTATATTGGTAAAGATATTTTTCTTCAAAGGCAATGTTAGCAGCCTGTAGCTAAATATTCATATTAAATATGTTATCTTTGATAAATATTATTATTCTGGACTCTTTTACAAAAAGTAGCTTGATTTGAGACATTTTAATAGCTTAAAGGGAAGAATGGAAATGTAAGGCAAGAGAAATCAATAAAGCATGGGGCTTCTTATCCCATATTGATTCTTGTAATCCAGCTACCATTAAATACTTGAGAGATAAGCCTCTTTTAAGATGGCACGTTTATATTTTGAAGATCAAATACCTTAATTTTGCTCATGGGTTTCCCAAGCACAATTCATACATAGGACAGAAGGTAAGATTTCAGTGGCGGTTCCTACCAGGATGTTTTTAAGCTGAACAGACCAAAAGTGCCTTGTAAGTAGGATCATCCTCAAGTGGCTGCTTCTTGCAGTGCTGGTAAACATAAATACCTTTTACACATTATCACACATTATAAAAATGGAGTTGGTTAATGATGGGATTGCTAAAATATTTTAATATTCAAATAACTTATAAGTATGATGTCTTCCAGAATATCATTTTTTTTCTGAAAAATTATTTTTGCATCTCAATAGTGTAAAATATTAGAAATTTTAGCTTACTCCAAACCTTTCAACTCTCTCTCTAATAAGTATTGTCCCAATGGAACTAATGTATTGCTATGACTTTTTGCTTTTACATTTTCTCATTTTTTTAATGCTATAAACTCAGATCTGACACTTTGTGAAAACAGTTTACTTTTATCCTTATTTTCTAATGATTCTAAATTTATAATTACTAAATATTAAATAGTAAGCTGACCAACCAAGGTTTTAGTAAATGCAGTTGAAACATTCACTTTTTAAAAGACATCATGAAATATCTATTTTATTTCCTGTAGTGGTTCTAATGTCAACTAATCTGGTTTTAGTTTCTCCTTGCCATGTTAAAATAATAATTCCATGTATTTGTGTTTTTAGTATGTATACCAAATTCTGTTCAAAAAGTTCACATACATTACTGCCTTTTATCTTATAAACAAATTGGTAGACATTATTTCTAGTCTAGCTTTACTGATGGATAAATTGAGAGCAAGGGTTAAGGAACTTGTCAAAAGTCTAACATCAAGTAGATTGGCACAGCCAGGATGCAAAAATCAAGAATTCTGATTCCAAAACCTGTGTTCTTAATAGGAGATAAGGAAGCAAGACTATGTTTTAGTTGTGTATGTGTGTGTGTGTGTGTGTGTGTGTAGATAGATAATTCCAGAATCACATTGCAGAATGATACAGAATTGAGTGCACATGTCGGCTCCCCCCTTTTATGAGACTGAAGATATTGAACAAATTTATCATCTTTCTAAGTGCTAGATCCTCTTTTGACCTTTCCCAATGGAACTAATAATCCTGAGTTTTGGAAGAACCATGAAAAGTCGATGAGATTATTCATGTTGTGTAGTTAGCATCACATCAGTTTTTTGGAACAAGTTCATTAACTTCTCTTCCCCTAACAAGGAATGGAGATGCTACCACCTACCTCCTGAGGAAATCCAATGCTTTGCTTGACCATTCATATTATACAAAGAACACTTCTAAATAATTTTGTGTATTTTCTAATCTAATTCTTCCAATTTAATAGGAAGGTGTCATTATCAATATCTTGATTTTATAAAAAATTGGAGGCATAAAGAAATTAAGATCATAGAGCTTATTGGTAGCACAGCAGGATTTGAAACCAGATGATATAATATTAGAATTTATAGTTTAATCTATATGCTTTATTTCTTGGCTTAGCCTGATGATTGTAAATATATAGAAATCTATCATGTGGTAGATCTATAAAATTAATTGATTACTCATTTACATAAGCTTTTTATGCAAGATTGCCATTGCAAAAAAAAAAAAAATGGAACCACATGTGGATAGTAGGAAAAGTGTTCTTGGGTGAAGAAGTACATTAATAGAATCTCTTTTGAAGTCCTCTGTAGAAAGTAATGTCGATGTAATTAACTACTGCTACATGCCTTATAGGATGCTTTGTGCTCAGGATAATTCATGAAGCTTGCATACTATTTCCTTCCATGAATACTTTGTACAAGATAAATTTCTCTCAACACTTTTCAAGGTGAATGTGAAATACATCGTTATTTTTTGTCAGTACATTTTAGTGGTAGAAAATTCGAAAAGAATGCTAAAGTATTCAACTCAAACTAAATACTTCTATGAACTAAACAGTGGAGGACTGGATCAAATATACAAACTCAGTAGGAAATTTATCTACTTACATAATAAGTATTTGTGTGTATTAAGGAATTCGCAATTTAGTGATAATTCTCATTACTAACATTATACTCCATAGATGATGCAGTTACTAGGTGTTTGACATTCGGGATCTTGCATCCTTATGAGAGTTTTGTTATGTGGGTAGAACTTACTTTACATTTTATAAATTTATGAATACATATGGTAAGAAAACCACCAAGGCTACATAGGTAAAAGTGTCTGGGGACAATGTCATTCTAAATTTCTTTTTTTTTCCAACACATATTATCCTCATAGGTGTATATATGAATGTGGTTGTTTGTGTATTATAATTTTTGTTTAAAACACTGGATAGAAGGGAGATAAAGGATAAAACAAAAATTTAACTAAACTTCTTTATATAAATAGGGTTAAATAATATAGCTATGTCATTAGGAGGGTGGCACTATCCTTTGATACACTGGGATTAAAAATCACGTCCAAGTTTACACAACTAGTATGTTAAAGACTCCAATATCCAAAACTATGTATATCTGACTACAAACCCTTTACAACTCAGGCGGAATATTAAGTAGTATTAATATATATTTTAGGAAAGACATTCTAGAGCCTCAGATGTCTAGGTTTGAGGATATCTTTGGGAATAATACAGAAGTGATATTAGAAACATAAATTTTCTCATTAGAAAGGACATCAGCCTTTGTCCCTGTGAGTAGGTTCTGGGAACCACCTGGTATGCCCAATATTAACTCTTTACTTTCTTTTTTTGTACCAGGGTTTGAATTTGGGGTTACTCAACCACTGAGCCACAGTGGGTGTATTTTATTTAGAGACAGGGTCTCGCTGAGTTGAATTGCTTGGGGCCTCCCTAAATTGCTGAGGCTGACTTTGAACTCATAATCCTCCTGCCTCAGCCTCCCAAGCTGCTAGGTATACCTGGTTTAATTTCTTAATCTTAATTCAGTAAGGACATCCTAGGAAAGGAAACCATACAAACATCTCTAGTGCTGTTGTGGAACTCTAGGAGTTTTAGGCAATAATTATTTAATAACCTGATAACCTGTTCAGAGCACTTTACTATTTTATTGGCCTATGTAGCTATGTATTAGCCCCAGCTATTCTTGCCTTTCTTTTAAATCAGGTAATATATTTGATTTTTCCAAGTTTTATTCCGAACACCATTCAGTTTAATAATATGCATTACTAAGAAATTATCCCTTTTAACTGGTATTAGTTACTTGCTTTGAATTCTGGGATCAATGTCCTTCCAAATTCATCATCTAATTTTTAATATTTTTTCTGTTTTTTTTTTCCTTTATAAAATGCTTCAACAGATAGTTCTTTTTACTTAAATTTTAACCTTAATCACATCTAAATAAAATTATGCTTAGCGGGGTAGTAAAGACTTTATAGTTCCAATGCCATTATGTAGAGTGTTCTTTTATGTTTTGTTTAGGGCCACATTGCATCAGATAACCCTAAACCCAATTCTCCCTTTTCTTTGTCTTTTATTGCTATGTGCTTTATTGTAGAGGAGTTAACCCAACTTGGTGACAGAAAACCTGAGATCTAGCTATCTCTGCTTTTAACTAGCTGTGGGTCCTGGGCAAAATCAGTTCAATACTCCACTTTTGTTTCCTCACCAGTGAAATGTGGCAGGACTCAATAGTCACTCAGTAGGTGACACTAACATCCTCTGAATCTGGGCATATCTTCACTGGATTCACAATTTCTCTAGTAGGTTGTCTGTGTTTAACATTTATTGTATCAGGTGAGAGAGAGGCAGAAAGAGAGAGAAAAACACACACGCACGCACACACGCACACACACACGGAGGGGGTGCGGCAGGGGGAGATTGAGAAACAAAATTGTGTAGCCAACAGACTTTTAGCTTGTGTGGTAAGAGAGAATCAACCCATGTGAAATACACCGAACACAAAAGAGAGTGAAACTGCTTCATAGAGGACAGAAATGTTTAGTGGTGTGGCACATGTGAGACCAGAAACCCTCAGGATGTCATCTCAGAGGACACAGTTTCAACAGGAGTCCAGCTCCCTCAGGGACTTTAGCATCATAGCTTGTCCTTTTTGCTTATTTCTAGTGAGACACATTTGGGAAATAGGATCTTCATAATTACTGATTCAATGTATTCACCTCATTTATGGAAATAAAATTGAAGAAAACTGAAGAATTAAGTATTTTCACTGTCAAGTCCAGCTGAGCAGTATTTTTTAAAATATTTTTTTAGTTGTTGATAGACCTTTATTTGTATTCATTTATTTCTATGTGGTGCTGAGAATCGAACCCAGTGCCTCACACATGTGGAGGCAAGCACTCTACCACTGAGCCTCAACCCCAGCCCAGCTGAGCAGTATTGAACTGCTTCTTTTATTTATTTCCTGAAGACAGTCATCTTAGGTCAAAATACACAAGACTTTTTTTTAATCCAGAGTGAAAAAGTGTTATACATTATACATTATTCTAGAGGAGATTCCCCATATTCATCTATATATATGTGAGTTGATTATAATTAGAACTTCAAACAACCAAATTCATGGAATAAAATACACAGGAGGTTTAATTTTGTGGAACAATGACAGGACTCACTATGGAAAAAAAAAGATTTATTTTGGAAAGCACTGGAATAGAGATAAATTCTGGAATTAGTAAGGGCAATTATATGGTCAGGCTAAAACATTTACTCTAGGACAATAAGAATAAAGAGGTAGTGAAAATTTTTAAACCAAATTTCACTAAACAACAAAAGTCATGTTTAAGGAATATCAATCCTCACTGCATTTAAAAATATTTTAAATGACTTGTTTCCATTTGGAATACAAAATATCTGATTTTTGCTCATGAATTTCTGAAACGTCAAACCCAGTGTTAAACCATATTTAGTATTCATCTGTCTCCTTAGAGCTATTTTGAAACTCACAGTACAAGATTCACCATGTCTAAGCAAGACTTCATGCTTTCAAGTTCCTGTTCCTTTAAAGTGCTTACAATTTTAATTTTAGTCTTAGAAGGAATTGACTGTGTGTATATTTTAGCTGATGTTAAAGTATAATGATTAACCATTTTCCTCTTGAGGTCTGCCACTATTGTTATGTACAACTTCCAAGCCCATGATATAAAAAAATGGTTAGGGAGACATGAGAGTCTGACTGAGTGACAGTGAGAGCAATCAAGAAGTTACTAAAGTTATTCTGGTGTGTGCTGATGGTGGCCACAAATGAGGGACTGAAGCTAACAACAGATAATATTGAGAGGTGGCAGGAATGGGACTTCCCTTGGAAATTTGATGTAATCCCGCTGAAACCAGAGGGAAAAAGAGGGAACAGTTAAAGATTATTTTTGTATTTTGGGCTTGGGAACCAAGGAAGGGTTCCACAAAACCTATGTCAGTAGGTAAAACTGGCTTTGAAGGCAGAGATGACAACCATCCATGAGTATTGAGGATTTAGAGACATATCTAAGTAGAAATAGCTGTGGAACAGTTTATCATTGTATGAATGTGAGAATCCTTGGGATATGTTAATTCTCAGGCAAGTGAATTTAAACACATCTTTAACAGAAACTTTTAATCTAAAATTTCAGAAGCTCTAGAGTATTGGATTTTGCTTTTCAGTGACATTTATTTTATTTGCAAACAGAAATGGAATAAGACTCCTAGGTTCTTTTCCCATCATCTGATTTCATTCTAATAAATTTACATCTTGACTGATGTGAACATAACGTAGGTATCTGTATAAAATATCCCCTGCCATATTTCTTAGAATGACTTTGTTGCTTTCTGACTTTCCTTCTTAAGATTCAGCTAGGTCAGGGTTTATCAGTGTGTGCTTACACCCTGCAAAATGGCTTCCCATTGTTCTCAGGATTAAGACAAAAATCTTGAGTCCTACAACTGATGCCTATCTAGCCATCCATCCTCATGTCCCAGTAGTCTATTCTGTCCCCTATGCCAGGCACTCTTGACCTTCAGGCTTCCTATCATTTTAGGGCTTTTCCACATTCTAATTTATCTGGCTGAAATCTTTTTCCACACTGCCTATCCCAACCTCTTTGCCTATTTACGGGTGTACTCCTTCAGCCACAGGTTGCATTGCACCTACTGGCTAAAGACCTCCTCCCAGGCCAACCTGAGGTCAACTTGTATGACATTTCACAGCACCAAGACTTTCCTTTCTTGACACTTGTCACATTTGTAAGAACATGTTTATGTCTGTGATTACTTGTTTAATGTTTCTGCAGCAAGATCTAATTTTCGTAAGGGAAGCTGCCTGGTCTGTTTTGCTTGCCGTGCATCCTGAACACCTAGCATAATGTGTATTTGTTGAAAGGATAGATGACTAAATATTGAAGCCATGTCAGGTAGGTCAGACTATCAATGCCATTCCAATCCCCTCCTCAGTAAGATAGCTCTGGACCTCTTATGGCACCTCTGTCCTTACCATATGCCTGATCTAAGTGCATCTCTGGATAATGCAATACAGGTTAGAATTCCTTCAGATGAGAAGGGAGCATTATACCAATAACCTTCATGTGGTAGAAATACTGCATCTTCATTTAAAAAAATCAAACAAACATAGTGTTTAAAAATAATGAATTATATGTAAATCTGTTGATGCTTAGATTAGGGGTTAACCTATTTTATTTGCTTTTTATCTACTTGATATTTTTTCCTTCCCAGATCCTATCACTTTTATTCTAGACAGAATGGCTTTTGACTTCAAAGTGTTGTAATCAAGGTAATTTTATGAAGAAAAATGTGTTTTTTCTTATAAATATAAATGAGCTCTTCTCCACATCCTAAACCAGAGAAAATTTCTTTCTCCCTTTCCTGACTTTGAACAACAGATTTCCTTTCTCCCCACAGTAAGATAGACACTGCTTCTGAAGAATTGTCTTAAGGCAATAGATTTTGTGTTCATGTAGGTGTTTTCTTTCAATACAAAGGTAAACATAGACCACACTGCGGCTTTCAGACCCTTGGGAGTGGTCCCTTCCAAAGCACTATGCACTTGAACCATCAACCTTAACAGGAAGCTCACCCAAACAAAGCCTGGATACTCCAAAAGCAGAGTACCACGCCTGATAGGAGTTCTCTTGAAAAGATCAGTTATCCCAAAGTTTACTTCCAGTATCTCATCACAATGGTTTGCATTATATTTTTATTTAGTGTAATTCAAATTTGTGGTATTTGCTCAAAAAATTGTCTTTCTTTAAATGAAGTTTTGCAGAAAGAAAATTATTACAATTTCTTTACATCTGGTCATATAGTTAATTGCTTAATAAATAGAATAACTTTTTATTAAACAAATACAGAAATACCAAATTGGTAATGTTCTAAATAAATCACTTTCATTCCTTTCTGTTTTTTTTAAGAGGTGTGTATTCATTCTAGTTTTATAAAATCAGCTGAATTTCAATAGGTAAAATTCAATAGGTTTGTAATAATACCAACCACTATGATATACAAATTTGTAAAGTCATTAAATTTTAATGTTTGTCATTTTGGAAGAAAATTGTTGTTGTTTAAAATGCATTGAATTCTGCCTTTGTGCTTCATATGGAACAAGCATATACTTTTATCCTTGATACAAGCTTGGTAAACTAACTTTTGTCCCAGGGGAATACATCCCTCAAAATATTTAGCCTAGCCGCCCGCGGTGGCACATGCCTGTAATCCCAGCACTTTGAGAGGCTGAGACAGGAGAATGGTGAGTTCAAAGCCAGTCTAAGCAATGGCGAGGTGCTAAACAACTCAGTGAGACCCTGTCTCTACATAAAATACAAAATAGGGCTGGGGATGAGGCTCAGTGGTTGAGTACCCTTGAGTTCAATCCTGGGTTCAAAAAAAAAAAAATTAGCCTATCTTCAATTGCTCTGGAACAACCTTGGCAGTATCTTTAAATACCCTCATTCTGTGGAAATGGCCTGAGGAATTCTTTATTGTCAGTTTACCTCAAGGGCTGCTGGGTCAAGACGGTGGAGCAAGAGAAGAACAAGGTCATTAGCTAGGGCTTTCCATCTATCATGCGGGGACCTTGTGGAGCCTGGAGCTCTAAATAATCCTAAAAATATCAGAGGTTTGTTCCCTTGATAGGAACACATTTCTCATGGCCAGCTTTCTAAGTCAGGAGCTAATAATACCCTCAACCTACTTGCCTTTTGCAGATACATGGGACACAAAGTAGGGATAATTTCTGCTGAATTGAACCCATAATGAAGGAATTTATAATCAGTTCTAATGTATTTGAGACCTAAAGTATATTAGCCCTTCATCAAAGGGAATGATAAAAAGCAGCATTAATATGGGTGGATAGTAATTATTTCAGAGCTTATAATTATTCTCCAGTTAACTAGAGAGGAATGCTGATTTTTTATTCCCCTTTTAAAAAATAAAAGGCACTGTGGTCAGATTCTGAAATGTAAGAATGGATCACACATTCTTTGTAAAGGCCAATACTTTAAATTATGGCTCATGTTAATCACAAAGGAACTATTTTGGAATGAAAGGAGTTTGAAGTTCATGGTCAGGAGTTTCCTTTACCTTGCTTAGTCCTGTTGTTTCACTACTGAATCTATTTATTGCCTATAGGAGATATAAAATATAGTAATTACTCTCACTCCCTTTCAAAATGACTTGAGGTCTACTTTCCTATTAACTCTAATGAGAGTTATGTGTGTGTTCCTCAGGGAGGAGAGACCCAATCGGGTTTCAAGGTAAAATAAATCACTTCTACACTCAGGGTTTAGTGGTCTCATTTGCTTTATATTTTGATGCTTTAAGATAGCCATTTCAAACTGCTGGTATTGAAAATGCAATATTTGTTGTTTAAAGGAAACATAAGCTATGGTTGGAATGTTGTTAATGATTGTTATCCCTGTTCTAAGGATAAATATCTTGTACTTGGGAAAATCATGTTGCTCAACTTACAGGGACATGTGATCCTTGAAATGTAATTATCTAATTTTCATAAGAAAATTCATGCCAACTACTTTTTACAATATTTTCTTTGTACGTAAAATGTTTTAAGATTATTAATTATATCAACTCTAACACTTTAGAATAAATGGAAAATGAGCTAGAGTTGCTGATGTGCCAAGGGAGAAAAGCTAAGGCAAGGGGCTGTTCTGTTTGCAGCATGGCAACAGGGAATCTTGAGATCAGGTAGGATCTGGGGCTGTCATTCAAAAGCATGAGTTAACTCCATTGAGGCATTCTCAGATGAACCAAGACTGAGTTTCTCGATTTGTAACCCTAGACCCTCTTAGATATTTATTCTGAGTGCCTTGAAGCATGAAGATAAAGGAAATCTGTTTTCTTTTTATAATCACTTTTGCCAAAATCTTTTATCAACCCTCTTCTTCCTAGGGAACCTGCAAAAATCAGTTGTGTAAAAACCTCTTGAGGTTAAGAATATCCAGCTATGCTGGAATCACTAAAACACTGCTGGAATCCATGCTATGGTAACAATATCATTTCATTCTAAAGTTTTGCTTAGCATCAATATATGAAATCCTTTAGTTGGGAGAATTCAACTTAATTCTTGTCTAGGTTAATGATGCTTCCATGTGTTTATTATGCTGAATTAATATGAGTATCTGTTTTTTCCCACATCAAGTAAGAGGCACACCATTTTCTGAGTAGGAATGGGTATAAAAACTAACAGCAAAAAGCTAGGTCAATCAACTGTTTCAACCACAGAAAAGTTCTCTGTCAATGCTATTCCATTTCCATGACTTCTCAACTTAAACCCATTCAGAGCCAAAGAGCAACTGAGAATTATGTTCCACATGCAAAGTGAAAGACAATGTTTAACAAAAATTCTCTTGCTTCTTGTGTAGGCCTGAGAGTTGACAATTCTGTAAGCATGGGAAGTATGTAAAACCACTGGCTCAGTGGCTGTGGAACCTGCATGATTTCCAGTAGAAATCACGTATATTGCTTTGGATAGCCTAGGTGAGGAAGAAATATACTTCCATCCACAAAATGAAGAGTGATTTAATTGTGATTGGTTTTGCCTCCAAATATTAGTGCACTTATGATTCTGCCAAAAAAAATTTTTTTGAGGTCAGATTACTAGTTTCTTAAATAAAGCCAAGAACTAAGCAGTTAAACAGATTTAACTGAAATTGGAAAATAGATGATGGTTTTGGCAGAAATAAATATCACTACACTAAATTTCTGTTACTAATCAAAAAAAGCAAACAACAAAAACAACAATCCAGTAGCTTGGAAAATAGATAATTTCAGAAAGTTGAAAACTTGTAAATATAATTGAATATAATTGTCTATAGCTAATATTTTTCAATTGTTTTAAAATTGGAAATATTTTTAAATATAGTATTCTGATTCAGCAATTTTTAAATTTAAGTGTAAAGTTGATACTTTTAGAAGATGTAGCATTGGTTTCACATGAGCATGAGATAAATGTGCTTTTATCATTTACGTGGGGTCATATTAAAGAAATGCAGCTATCTGTGAGCTTGCAATTGAATCAGATGAATGCCAATTAACATAAACTATTACTTTCATCTAGGCTTTCTCAATGGAATGATTGCTTTCTCAATGGAATGATTATAAAAGTATATTACTTAATTTTTTGTGTATAGTTCCCATGTCTCTATTTGTGATTATGAAATCATGATATTACAATTGACGTACTCCATGGGTCCCTTCAATTACATCATCAATTTCTGCTTTTCCAATCTTTTGATATTTGCTAGTCATTGATATTTTTCAAGGCTGTCTTTCTGAGCTGATGAAACATAATTATGTTTATCTCTTTTTTCCCCTTGTTTCTTGGATAGTGTTTTTATTCTTTAAGGGTTGTTATAGAAGGTTTAGTTTTGAATTACAAATATAATGCCAAGTAATCTCTAAAAAGATTTAGAAGTCTTTCTTAAAATGTTTAACAATCCTTCCTGCTGAAGTGTGATTAGATGTAAAGCTTGCTTCTTTACTATTTTTGTTATTGAAATCATGACTTTGGTCCATTTTTCCTCCTTTTTCTATGACTTATTTTATGCATGACAAAATTTTCTTGCTTATTGCTATGTGATTGGCTGTCTTTTAACTTGAGTGTCCTGTGTTCATAGTGATTGCTTTTGCATGAGAATTATGAAATGTCATACAAATTAAATGGTTGTGGAAATAAAAAGAGAATGTGGGACTTCACTTGCTTTTTTGTGTGCTGAGTATGTCAATTATGTGACACTTAAAATTACTTTCATCTGGCCTTTGACTTCCCCTTTGGTGTGTTCCTTTATTCTGGTAAATTAGCATTGTTAAGTATAATAAAACATTTATTAAACATTCACAGTGTTTTAATTATAATTATTCTTCTAAAACATGATCCTATTATAAATAACTATTCTGGGCATGAAATTGCAAGAGGGCATAATTCCATTATATGACTAAAGTGATTATGAAATATAAGCCCTGACTTTGTGACTACCTTAATAGCTAAACACTAGCTCCTATCAATGGGACCTTTTATGATGAGATTATCCATTGATGCATTTGTGCAGATGACAAATGTCTTAAATCCACAGCATATATTCAAATGAAAACCCATGGGGAAATATTTGTTATTGAGAAGTAATTTTAAAAAGTCACATTTTAAAAAAGTATGAATTTAAAATCTATATAACCCAAGTGTTAATGTTCTTATTTTTTAAAAAAGGGGAAAAAAAGTAAAAAGAACAACCTAAAAATGTTCATATCTCTATTTTCCCTAATGTTATCTTGTCCCAAATTAAAGAATGAATTTGACCTACTTTCTTTATTGTTGTCACAATTTAAATTAGAAAAGATATTGAATAAATTAAATTCTTTCAGCTAATAAAACTGTTTACTTTTTTTGTATGCAGTGGGTATTTTTTTAAAGATCATTTCCTTGGTTTATGACTTATGACTTTCAAATCATAATGTATTTTTTATGCTGAATATGTTCACAAACCAATTCTTTTAAAAAATATTTTGGGGAAAGGGATTTTTTTTTTTCTCAAACAAAATAGATAATCAACTATGATGTAACCACTTCCCCGCTCTTTTTGAAATATCCTTGAGAGTTTTAGTACTTACATTTAACTTTTTGCCCTCAGTCTTGTTTATTCTTGAATTGTCTTTTTTTTTCCCTCCATTTCTCCATTCTCAATCCTAGGTCCCCTTACAAAGAAACAGACAGATGATTTAGGTGATAATGACGGTGCTGAAGATGAAGGTATTTTTTTCCACCAAATCTATTTGCATGACAAAGGACTCAATCACTTTTTCCACCCCTTTCTATTTTTTTACTTCTTGTCTTTTTTTGAAAAGTTGTTTTGAATTCCCGTTTTTTGATGTGTTTTGTCTTCTTGCTTGTTGTTACATATAAATATGCATTTTTAATTTTTTTAAAAAAATGATCGTTAAGTTTTACATTTTGATGCCAACCATTAAAATGTTTTAAAAGGAGGGGCTTTTTTTATTTTCTTGAACTGACTTTTGATATGTTTCATCCCACGTTTTGACAAATGCGTCCACATTCTTTGAACTAACAATCTTTCCCTGTAGTCTCTCTGTGCCCATTTTGCATGTTTTCTAATCTATGTAACTATTTAGCCAAAATCAAAATGTGTTTCATTTTTTTACATTTGACATTTGTTTAAAAATAACCCTATGCCAAGTAAAAAGATAAGTTAAAAGCTGATATAAAGTGTTTCTTGAGCAATATGTTTTGGATTTTGGAATATCACTGTTGATTTGCTGCAATATCACATAAATAATAAAATTTTGTAGGTAAGAAAAGACAACACAACCCTTGGGTTATTCCTAATCACTGTAGAACCCCATAAGTCCTCTGAGCTTACAGTAATATTTTTGGTGAAGTTTATATTATTTAAAAAAAGAAGAGGAGCTGGGGTTGTGGCTCAGTGGTAGAGTGCTTGCCTAGCATCTGTGAGGCACTGGGTTGAATTCCCAGCACCATGCAAAAAAATAAAGATATAGTGTCATCTACAACTAAAAATATTAAAGAAAAAGATGAAATGCATAACTGTTAATTTCAAAAGGACATACTTTCTAGATTAGCAAATAAAATACTCTGATTTTCAAAGAATTGCCAACTATGAGCAATAAAATACTTCCTGCTTTGTTAATATCAGAATAGTTTCCTCCTTCCTACTTTCTTAAGACATACAATTCTGATTTACTTTTTAAACTTAAGTACTCACAAAACTGATTTGAAATTCTTTGTTCCACTGTACGTGTACCTGGTTTTGAGTATCTAGAAAGGCTCATTGATTTTTCAACTCATTTTGGTTTCATTGTTTTTTTCTTTTCTTTTTTTAATGCTACCCTAGTTACAACTGCAATATAGGGAACTAATAATCCAAGATTAAAAGTGATTTCTGGAATCCTAGACATTAAATCTCACAAAGATATTATTAATACAATATGGAAGATTTTCCAAAATAAAATAATCTGCAGCAACCAGGAGTTCTAGTTTCACGACTTACAAGGAATTCACAAGTGAATGACTCTTTACTAAACAATTTGTGCTTTTTACATTTTCAGTATCAATTGTTACATATTTAACAAACCCTTTTACAATAGAAAATTATAAATGCTAATTATTGAAGGTTTAAAAGTAATATTTGATTATTAATATTTTATAACATTTAAGAATCATTTTGATTTTGAAATGTATGATATTTAAGAAAATTTCATTTACATGAACCCACGCAGTAAATTAAAGATTAAACACAAAGTAGTCATTGATATTTTAAATAAATCATTATAGGTGCCCAAGAGTTATCATTATGAATGCTAAATAGCTAAAAATAAACATATCAAAATACAAATTTATTTTTTTTCTAATACTGTTAGAAATATATTTAAACATTTTTTGACTTTGTAGGGCAAAGTACTATTCCCGCTGCTCCAATGAAGGCTGTTTCTCTTTCAGACTTTGGATTTGTTGAGCTCTCTGAAATTTCTATCACCTATGCATTTGTTATCTAAATAATAAAGTATAAAGGACTTCTTAGTGTGTATTTTTGCAAAGTCCACAACTTTCCAATGTAGTCACAAATTTAGTATACATCACTTTGTTATTTTAAAAATGTTTTGGTTGCTGATTTAATGTGATTCATTTTTTTCTTTTGGTAAAACAGCATCAAATAATGCAGTTACATGTTTAAAATAGATACCTAGGGGCAACCATAGTGAGTTAAGTCCTGTAGATGTGAATCTATTTTATAGATCTGTTGTGAAGCCAATCTAACATTTTTAATTGGCCATTAAAAATAACCTAAACCCTTATTGAAATCAGCAGGTAGAATTGAAGTTATGTACTAAGCCATTCATCACAAGAGTTATCAAATCCATAATTTTTTTAAATACTCAAAAGCATAGAATGTCAAATCTGCCAATTCTAGTTCAGTCTATTTCTCTGTGTTAATTGGATAGTTGTTTTGAAGAGAAGAAAGATGAATTCTAATATCCTACAGGAAGAAAAATTGTGGAAAGTTCTGAGCATTTTCTATTCAAATTCTTTTGGAATCACTTTGAAGATGTGGATGTGACTAAAAACTGAGTCTAATTTTCAGACTTAGTTGTTTCAAATGTTGAATCAACATCACTGGACATAAAAGAATATAAACTAATTGATAAATTATTTGCTTACTTCACTCAGAAGTTGGGTTATCTGATCATTTATAGGAAATTCTCCATCATTTTGCCATACCTGTGATACCTTGATAGGTTTACCTGATTTCAAGGTCTGGTCTCAGCCACTGCATTCTGAGCCTAAACTGTGACTGTCCATGATTGCCCCTGGGTCACTGACCCTCTTAGAAGACTTCTTGGTGGACTGCTAATTACTCTGATCCTGTGAGCCAATGCCTTTTTGCTATTTCTAGACCAAACACAATTGTATCATTTTTCATATATGGTTTACAATAACCAAAAGTGCTGTATATTTTGTAGGTTATTTCCATGTTTAAAAAGAACTAAACTGAAGTGATAAAAATAGTTAAAAACAACATCCCAGATTTCTCCCAATTCATTTCAGGAATTTGGGAGATTTAAAAAATATGTTCATCATGCAAAGAATATCTTAATATTAACAATTCAATATTGAAATGCAATTTTATATTCTACAGAGAGCTTTCTAAAACTTGCTTCATGGATTTTTGTATATTTTTTAAACTAAAAATGTACTTTGTGTTTTATCCAGGTTAACAAGCATAAATTCAGCCAAATGTTAGTATTTTAGCAGTTCTGAATGATAATCAAATTCCATAAAAATAAGTAGAAAGCACAAAAAATGTTTTGAAATGTCCCTTTATATGTTAGAGAAAGATTTAATTGAGGCAATGCTTCAAAAATTTAATGATAAATTAAATTTTAATTAAATGCCCCAAACTCTAAAATGTGGTCAATTAACCACTTTGTGAGTCCTTTAAGAAGATGGAAACCAGTAAACCTATTTAAGGAGTTATATGACTAATAATTATTTACTAGGATGATTAAAGGGATGATCCCAAATGCTGGTTGTCAGGCACAAATAAATTCCCATTAAATGCTCTAGATCTATTGACATTTATTAAAATAATATAAAATTTTGGTTTATCAGAAAGTTAAAACAGTTCCTAAATTTAAAATCAAGATGTCTACTTAGATTCCAAGTTTGTTATTCTATTAATTTGAAAAATTCAAATACTTTCTTAAAAATTTAGAAGATACTCAGGTAGTATTTTTGCCATAACATTTTACTCATTTTAAAGCCATATGTACTTAACAAGTTTTTAAAGAATTGCAAATAACATAAAATATAATCATGCTTGCTGAACATTTATAGTTATACTGCAACTGAGCTGGTGTTTGAAGATCGCTGAGAATGTTCTGATGATTTCAGTAAAGTCAGTAGCAACTGTTTAGACAAAGTAAGGAATCTAAAAGTGCAATATGTAGCTCACATGTTGCACCTCATTTAAAGGTGATTCCACAAGAGACGTGATCTGCAAGGATGATTTAGCTCTAATAAATTCAATATAAACGACTTAAATCCATTGAACATACTTCCACTGAAGAAAAGTAGACCCCTGAAATTTGATTATTAAAAATATGGCAAGAGCAGGAGCTGGGGTTATGGCTCAGTGGTAGCGTGCTCGTCTAGCATGCGTGAGGCACTGGGTTCAATCCTCAGCACCACATATAAATAAAATAAAGATATTCTGTCCACCTACGACTAAACAATAAATATTTTAAAAAAAAGGCAAGAGCAGATAGTATTCAATGGTATGCTGTCTGATACATTAATTTCATTTATAAGTAATCTAGTACTTTTTAAAAGCAAATAGTTATAATTTGAACTGTTTACATTTGCTATTAACATAAAAATATAAATTATGCAAGCAAGTAAAGTCTGAGATGGACCATTTTGGTAAAACACTGTCAAACAAATACAATAATTTTGTATGAGATCTTTCAGAATTGTAAAGTCTCCCAAACTTTATTAGCAATATTAAAGATTCTAATGTCTAAGAATTTTATCTATTTTAGTAATTAATGTTCCTTATAGCATTAACTTCAGAGCTACTTCAAGCCAAAAGATGTATTTTGCAGAACCCAGCATTAGAATTGTATAGAACTTTCTAGAGAAGGACTGCTCAATATAAGTTCTTAGGCAAGGCTGAAATCTCTGAAAAGTTTGGAAAGACAAATTGAAAATTAAAATCAATCCAAGCTATCTGTAATCCTTTCAAGTCTAAGTTTTAAGTAAAAATAAAGAGATTCTGCTTAAAATAGCTCCTAAAATCTTTTGTCATATTATCAGTGTTTCCTGACAATGTCCACTTCATTCAGTTATTAGGTATTAAATGTGGCAGGTCTTCTCTGTATTGTTTTCCAGGTGAACTGGATGGTTCTACCAAGATTTCATTACTGTTCACAGTCGGTGCTTTGTAATTCTATGTAATTTTAATTAAAGAAGAATTCTGAAACAGCCTCCCTCTGTGCTACCTCCAAGCATACAATTAGCAGAGTACAACGTCTGCTATGAACAGTCAGTTAATGATTTCAGCTTAATAATTTATTGTTGCTTCTTCAGTGCCAACCACAGTAGAAAAATAAGAAGCTAAAACTGTATGTAAAAAGTAGGCATTTAAGGTTCATAGTTTAGCAGTTTCAAAAGGATTATGTCCTTGGTGTAAGTCTAATTTCCCCACAAGCCCCCGGTTCTTTACATAGGAATGAATACCATTTTCCCTCCCAAAGATTCCCAAAGAAAATAAATGGAGATTTCCTTCTTAAATTTAGTTGTGTTTAGAAGATGATTTCGATATCATAATATCTTCCTCTCAGTACTTAAAAACAAAACATTCTTCTCGAGTGCATCTTTGGGGGAAGGAGGTAGGGAGGTAAATTTTTCCACTGGTTTGAAGTCAATTTAAAATAGCATGTTTTTAAAAAGTCTCTAAGTTCTGCCATGAGCCATTTCCCCAATTTGAAAATCTGGACAAACAATGGAGCTGAAATTCTGCTCCTAAAAGACTTTTCATTTACAGAAATCATTTTACTATTATGGTAGAAAAATGGAAGCATTCACATTCACCATTCTTTTTCACAGGAAATGTAAGGCAATCTCTAAATAATCACCTGTTCTTTCAATGAATTTGTATCATATTAGTTCATTATGACAACTAGCACCTCAAATGTAAAGTTGTAGGAGAGTTTAATTTGATTAAAATTTTTTTTCAGAAGCAAAAGAACAAAACCATAATTTTAAATGATACCCTTGATATTGATGTAAAAAAAGGAGATAATATACTTGATATAACTTAATTGTGGGTATAAGACCTCATGGGCTACTATGTAATAATAATGCTTTATTTATGTATATATTCAAAATCATATAATATTTCAATCAATGTAATAGAACTAAAATATATTATCTTTTTTCTATAGAAATTAGGGCATTTCTAATATTGATTAAAATTTACTTACATTTTCCTTATATATCATTTTATAATCTTATTGAGAACTACATAATTGTGAGAAATGCATTTGAGAAAAGTAAACATTTTTGGACAAAGTTTAAAATTATAGAAATCACTTTAACCTCAGTATAAATTTTGGCATTTTACACTCAAACTTAGCTTTATCGTGTTTCATGGCTGCATGATTACAATAGAGTGCCAAAGTAGGGATAAGAAGTGATGTTAGCTACAGAAAGAGATGAAAATTATAATTTTGTAGTTCTGTTCTCCCAAAGGTTAAGGTTAGGTGGAATGAGCGAATGCTCAGTACTTCCTAAACAAACAAACAAACAAAAAATCATGTAAATGGCATTCCCCTAAATACAGCAATGACAGAAGCTCAGATGCACATGATTTTACTGCCTAAACATCTGTTTAATACTATACAAAAAGTAAAATGAAACTTCTTGCAATGAATAATATCATACTATAATTATGTCCACAAATGGAAACATAAATGACTTAACATAATCATACTGCATTTGATACGAAGCTCTACGGTAAATAAGAAATGGAAAAAAACATTGTTTATTCAAAATAGTAATGATACCATCATCCTTAGCTTATCAGATAAGCTTATAAATTTCATATGAGATCAGTTTCAAAAAGTAGTCCAAGAGCCATTATCATTTGATCATTTCTTTTGATTTTACTGTCACTTCTGGATTCAATTAAAATACATTAAAATTCATACCTCTTTCAATTTGTCCAAATTTTTAATTCAGTTTATAATTTGTAAACAAATTTTCAGATAGGAAACAATTGCTCTGTTGCTCAGTAGCTCTTAACATGAGTTGCTTAAGAAACACTTTTAATGAAAACAGCAATTTAAAGACCTATATTAAAATCATGGCTTCCTGTCCCTAAAATGAATAAAATGTATTACCTGCTTTGTTATTTGTGCTTTTTTGAGGGTAAGAACAATTGCCAACCTTGTTTTTCAGATATTCGGGACAGTGGAGGTCCCAAGCCAGTGATGGTGTATATCCATGGTGGCTCATACATGGAAGGTACTGGAAATTTATATGATGGGAGTGTGCTGGCGAGCTATGGCAATGTGATTGTCATCACTGTCAACTATCGACTTGGGGTACTTGGTAAGAAATTTCTTTTTTGTTTTCACCTTTAATACATGAACTATATGATAGTTTTTGATTTATTATTGACTTATTTTGTTTTGCTTGGCTTTGTTTCACTCCTTCTGTGTTTGTTGATCAATATTTGATAGTTCTAATGAGTTCTACAGATGTTCACAAACTATGTGGCAAAGGATAGCTATGGAAGATTTTTAAATGTGAACCTAAAAGGTAATGAAATTATTCACATTGTTAGAGAATGTACTGCCTGGTTTGGCTTTATAGAACTATGAAAGGTAACAATGGCAAGGCCTTAGGAAAAAAGTTGGTCCCTGGATGAATTTTTCCTTCTTCTACTTTTCTTTTTTACAATGTTATAAAATTGCTGGAGGTTTGTGGTGACCTTAGAATCAATGTTATATTCTCTCCTTGATTGTGTGTTTGGGCTGGCTTTGAGAAATGATTGTTTGCTATTTTTGTGAAAGGCTTTTGGTTTTTGTTTTGTATTTTTTGGTTCCATAATAATTAGAAATATGTTCTCAATGTATTTTGATTGGCTTATTTAATTTAGAAAACATACATTGATTTCATAAGCTGACAGAGTCTGGTTTAATAATGCATACTGTTCCCCAAGGAACTATAAAATAAAGACAACATAAGATCCTGGGTTTAGAAGGAAAGTATAGAGAAATATTGTTTATAAAATATGCTTCCATGTAGCCTGAGGGAGATATTATTTTATGAAATAAACATTTTTAAAAGACAAATGCGCTACCTGCCAATTTATTTGCTCCAATTTTATCACAGTTTCAGGAGTAAAATTACTGAATCATTTAGTAAACATCTGTATCTATGATATTTTCATTAACAAAATTTGCTAAATAAGCAAAATTTGACCACAAATGGCTTTATTTTTTTAATATTAGTTATTCTCAAAAGTTTATCCCATCCTACAGATTCAAGAGGTATAATCTATCCTTTTCTTTTGGACAAATAAATATCTCACACTTTCTCTTTTTATTCTTTCTCTAGTTTTTTCCTCTTCAGCGTAAGATATTATTATTCTAACTTCTGTGAAATCATAATTTCACATTTATGCTAATCACAAAATATAAAATATATTAATTTTTTGTAAATCAAGTTCATATATCTTGGGAAGAAGATCTTTTAACAGGGTAAATTTGAGGTATTAATCTTTTTCTAGCTTGCTATTTAGAAATTTGGAGAATGGTGAATGATGTCATAGATAAACTGTATCAAAGTAGGCCTAAAATATTTCCGTAGCCTTGCTCAAGTACTCATGGTTCCTCCAGTGTCTAGTCCTGCATTGGTTCAGTTGTTTCATAATTTCAATAGGCAGGGATGAGCATCTTCTCATCAATAAAAACTCTGCATGTTACAAGATAAAGAAGTGTTCCTAGTTTCCTTAAATATCTAAGTCTTGTTTGTTTCCTATAAAACATTTTATGTGAGGTTTTTCACTTGTCTTAAATACTTTCACTTAAATTATGATATTGTTTATGGTTGAGTTATTTTTATTGGTTATTATTCTCACATGTTTCTGAATTGCTCAGGTTGAAAATCCTGAGCAGTGACCAGTTTGTAGAGAAAAATTTAAAAATTAAATACCAATGGTGGCAGCAGTGTTTTCAAGGACTTGGAAGTCCAGTTAGTCATGTATGTATTCATTTTTAACTCTTTGGCCACATCTTATGTTACTCTTTCATTGGTTGTACCAACATAAAATGGAATTTGCAAAAATGAACTTTGTTTGTTTTATTGATAGAAGCTTTGCTTCTTTCTCTACCCTTCCTTTCTTCCTTTCCCTTCCCTTCTTTCTTTTCCTCCTTCCCTCTTTTCACCTTGCTATCTCTCTACCCGCCCATACTCTCTCTTTTTCCTTCTTTTCCTCTTTTGCTGTGTTTAGAAGTGGTGAGGAGATTGCAGAACCACAGATGTAGAACTTGAAGAGCTTAATCGCTTTGTATAATGGCAAATGTTGTTAGTGTTGATGAAGGATGATTTTCTCAGTGTTAAATACTCGCTCTGGCTGTGTTGAATTCTAGGTTATACCTTTATTTGATTCCTTTTTTCTCCTAAACACACATAATAATCAGCCCAAAGTTGTCCTTTATTGACCTCTCAACATGACAAAGTACAAAACTTTGTTAGTGAAACACTTTGAGGCATAACTTGAGACATTAATTCTAGATGGATTCTGGTCGCTTTCTTCCAAAAATATGTGCTAGTGAAATATGCTTGTAAAAGCATATTTAAGTGGATTAATTCATGAAAAATAAATTATCAGAACATCAGAAAGGGTTTCAGCACCCTTTGCTTGAGTAGTCCTCTAAAACAGATCAACAGCTCATTTCACAGCACCACAGCAATGAGGACTGTAGAGTTTTGAGGTTTTTATGAATAATTTCCCTAACACTAACAAGGTAAGCCAAGGTTTCTTGAGTGTGGGATCCAAAAGTATTGCTGTCTAGTTTGCACTTGGTAAATTACACTGAAAATGAGATTTGAGCCCACATTGAGTAAAATCCTGAACTGTGTTTTGATTTGGTTGTTTTGTTATGAAGAAAACAAATTTTGGGGTCCAATATACAAATAAACTAATTGTAAGACTATTGCTCTGAGGCAATTGGCAATGACTCAGTATGACTAGAGCAGGTAATATGATTAGTATTACTTTGAATGTGCCATTCTGGGAGGAGAGTCCTGCAAATTTTGCTTTCTTATTTTTCTTTTCTTTTTGGTGATAAGGAGAAATATAATGATGTTTTGGTAATAAAACTCATACCACTATCTAGTGGTCAAGTTTCCAGTTTAAAACATTTCATGTTTAAAAAGGATATTTTGTTTATACAAAGCAGGAATAGCATTGAAGAAAAAAAAACCCCTTTGATCTGAAGATCTAGTTTGAGGACAATGTTGCATCCTCCACCAACATCCTTTGGTGATTTCCTGTGGAACAGTAATGTACAGTATGACTGCTATTGTGTTATATATGTTTTTTCCTCCTCAAAAGGTGATAACAATTACTTATAAGATTGACAGAAACGGAAAAGCAAGCAAGGACTCTGCATCCAACCTCTCTCCCCACTTCACCCTCAGAGTTCTGGGTGGCCATGTTTCATACACAGAGTTTTGATTTTCTTTTCACTTCTTTCTATATAACTTTTTATTTTTGATCTTCATCCAGTTTTGCATAAACTCTTTCCACATGTTATTTAATATATCATGACATAGTCCTTTAAAATATATTTAGAATAATTTTAGTACATACTTTTTAATATTCTACTGTATGGATAATAAAGACTATCATCTTGGTAACTTAGGGAGAAATGCTTTGATTATGTGTTCTTAAAGAGGAAAAGAACCAATATCAAATAATTTGATTATAACTCAGGTAAATGTGTATTCCTATGGACTAGAATTGAAAGAAAATATTATATAAATCATTTACTGTTTGGATGAGATACTATGCACTAAATGTTTTCAAAAATAGAAACTATTTAAATGATAATGTATTTTCAAATCTCAAATGAAAAAAATGCATTAAGCAATTTAGTATTAAAAAGCATTTTGAGCACCTCTCTAAATTTAGAATAAACTATTTTAGAGTAAAAGAAAAATTTTAACATTACTGCAAGGATCTAATTTTGGCAAACATAAGATTCTTTATCCAATGGGAAATTTAATGAGTCACTTTTGTCTTGATATGGATATTTTGGAGGCAATTATGCAATTTGTAATTCTAGCCCATGTTATTCATTTTAGCAAATATTTATTTAAATATTTCAAAGCTACTTATATCTCTTTGTAAATTTTGCAAATTCTTTAAAAACAATCTAAATATTTTAATTAATAAAATGATGTCTACACCACCTACACATAAAAAAATTGAAGCCATATCCCATCTACTTGTATTTGAAAAAACTTCAATTAGCTTATTTTATAATGTCATATAAGGAAAAACAATTTAAAATAATCATTTGTCATCTTTACTGCCTATTTTAATGAACTCTAATGAACTCTAAAATTTATTTTTATTCTCTTAGACTTAGTTAATGAAACTTGTTTATTCTTATAACTAGGTTGTAGTAATGCTACAAATATTATCAGACAAATGACAGAAATAAATAATCACTTTGGTGTGATCAGTCACCAAATAACACTTGTTTTAGCAATTATATTTTGTATAAGAGATAAAAAGTAAGGACAACATTATCCTTATATTTAAAGAGCTTTTTGATTTAATTGAGAAGAGAAATATACAATCAGTAGAATGTATTAATTGTATTCTAATTTATATTTCTAATATGATTAATTCCTTTATATTATAAAGTCATTTTATATATAAGAAAAGGAATCAGAACAACAAAAAATGGAAAGAAGGATAGAATATCAAATAGATTAATTAGAATGCCATGACTGAAATTCATATTTTAATCCTGATGGCCTAGGAAAAAGATTTGTAAAATCTGTATATTGCTCATGATTTAAAAAGAAAAGCATATTAGTTCCTTAAGAAGTATAATATTTTATAATTTTTATTCTATTTTGCATTATTTTGTTTCTGGCTATAATAATAAAAAATATCAAAACCTATAAAAAACTAACTAAAACCCTCAAATGTGGCCTTATATTTAAGAGTAGTATACAATCAAATATTGGATTTTATATGATGATTATATTCTACAATGTGTTCCAGTGTGATATTGGGGTGTAGGAGAGGGGTTTAGCTTGTCCTTGGAGTTCATATGGGTTACTGGAATTGGTAGCAGTTGAGCAAGATCACAAAGAGTGGTTTGTCCTCCAGACCAAAGTGAAGACTGAAGGACATTCTCTCTTTTACTTTATTTATTCATACTCCTTCTACCTTGAGCAAGTGGAACTAATTTTGTGACAAATGCATACACATATCAATTAGTTTCAAAAATCACACTTGAATAGTAATATATAAAATATAGAGAAAAGGATGCAGAGACTTAGGCCATGAAAATGTATGATCGGAGTTTTCAAGGACCACAGTAAAAGGGAGCCTAAATTGATTTTCATAATTATCAATATCACATGAAGAAACATACATAATAATCAGAAAAACACATAAATAAATGTTTACCCTCACTATACAGACAAATGTATCTTATGAGTTTTATTGTTTTTATTGGGAACATGGAACAATAAAGGGATTGTTTGATAGACTTCATGTTATTAGAAGATGCAAAAATATCTTCACTGTGTGATTATTTATAGTAATCTTCTCTAAAACTTACAAATATAATAATAATAAATGCTTAAAATTTCCATAGTGTCATTTCAGCAAATAGCTAACCAATGCAATAGAGCTAAGGTATTTGGTGATTTTACTTTTAATAAGATAAGGCGAAAGCCAATTTAGAAAAATGAACATTAACTTGGTCCATGGATTTTTTTTTCTCTCAACTATCAGTTGTCTCAACTGGGTTTTTTTATCAAGGGTTAGATGGTAATCGATTTTAGATTGAGTGCTAAAATGAGCTCCCTGAGTATAGATATTGTTTGTACTATGGGAATAAAAACAAAAAATAAAAAACAATTCAGATAGGTAATGATGCTCTGCTAACTAAACCATCTCTTCATTATTTTTCTTCATCTACTCCTTCCAAAATGATGGCTAGCTTAGAACACAGCTAACTAGTTATTCTGAAAACTTAGAAATAACCTGGAAGTAAGTTCATTAGTTAATGTTGATGTTAATTAAAAGAAGAAAAATGTGTTTTAGGTACATTCATTTATTATAAATTGAGTAATCACATGTATAGATGTTCTGTTAATTATTATGATTATTGTGAAAAACAAGACAGGGGCACAGTTCCCTGCTATCTTATTAGCAATTACAGAAGGTAGAAAATAAGTGAAAATTAACACAAATGATATACTTTACGTAGATAACCATTTAGTGCAAAGTCAATTCCCAGCTCCCTTTGAGGTTACCAATATAAGTTCTAGAGCAAGGACAAGTTCAATGAAAAGGGAGCTACTGTACTCCAGAAACTCAGAGAAGATTTCCTGAGGAAGTGATATTCAGGTTTCCATTTCTTGGACTCCACTGAGAAAACCCTTGTTGAGACTCCTCAGGACGTCCAGATTGCCAATTCCATTAGCCACTTCTCTTTTCTAATCTCTCTAGGTCTTTTCCTAGCACCGTACACTACTCACTGATTTGTTCCTGGCCTGTTTGACTTTGGGCATCACCTCAGATATTCTCCTATATCACCTCTGCTGCTTCTCAGTTTCCTTCACTGGTTCTCTTCTCCTAACCTGACCTCTGAATGTTGAAGTTGCATTAAGAAAAGCCTTAGCTCTCTTTCCTTCTCTCTCTACAATATTTCCTTAGGGGAATTCATGCATAGCTTTAAATATGATCTCTGTAGAAGTGACTTTCTACTTCTGTGTCTGAAAAAACTGCATCTTTGGGATGGACCATTCCTCAGAACACCAGCTTTTTCTGTGCTTCTTCTCCCCATCTCCACGTGGATGGCTAATGAATATCTCAATCTTAACAAGGCTGGAACGTGTGGAATTCTTCAGGCTCCCTTATTTCATTGCCTTCCATATCTGGGTTATAATAACAGGTTATAACAGTAATTGCAACAACAGCAGTAATAATAATAGCCACATTCTTTGGGGACTTATTATATTCCTAAACTTGTTTTAATCAGTTTTCATAGCCAACAATATTAAATTCTCACAGAAACCATATGAGGTAGGGTTGCTATTTTCCAGATTTTATAAATGCAAAAATATAAATAAGCAGAGGAGTTGAGTAACTTAGGCTGTCATTCACATCAAGCAATATTAAGTGAGTCTTCCCTTCAGCACAGTTCTGTACAGGTGGCATTGGCCATCTGTATGGACCATCCAGCAAACATTTGGTGCTTTCTGATTCATCTCTCTTCTTTATCTTCAACACACAGTTCATCAGGTGTTCTTACTGAATTGTTCTAACACAACCCCGAATCTGTCCTTCTTTCCATTTCCCCCGTTACCAAACTCGGCCACCTCTCCCTGAATCTCTTACATTGGCTCCCTCTTTCATTTTTGCTCCTTACCTCCACACTTTTAAAAGCATAAACTACACCAGCTCACTTCTTCACTTAACATCCTCCATTGGCTTCCCATTATTCACTTAAAATAAAATTAAACTTCCTTCCTGCCTTGTCTGGCAAAACCCAACACGAACAAGTCCTGGCTGGGATCTCTCATTTCAGCTCACATGTTCTTCTCTGTTCCAGCACCATCTTTCACTCTTCATACATCCCAAACTCATTCCATGTTAGGGATTTTATATGTGCTGTTCTTTCTGCCCTGGATCTTCATGGGGCCATCCTTATTTTTCTGATTGTGCTTTAGATATCATCTTCTCTGAGACCATTTATGTTCAATCAATCTAAAAAGAGTCAAAATGTCACAAGTCATCTCTCTCTTAAAATTCTGTGCTATTTCTATCATTCCTTATTGTTCTTGTTTATATTAGGATTGTTTGTTTTATTATTTATTGTATAATTCTCTTATGCCTCATAGAGTCTCTGGCACATGGTATTTGCTCAGAAAATATTTGTGGGCTGAATTTAACCTGGATCTGGAGAGTCAACAGGTGTTGATCTGATGTGATCTTAGAGAGGAGGAAGGGCAGAAAAGGGAGTCCTGGTGAAAGCCAGAGGAAAGAGAAGTCTTGGCTTGTTCAGAACCTGTGCAATCCTAGTTGGAATACTTTGAGAAAGACATGGGCACTCTTAAATAAGATTGAAGACATAAGCAGTAGTCTGTGTAGCACGTCACTGAAGATGTAGTATTTCTAAGAACAATGGGAAATAATTTGAGGACATTTCGCAGATCAGTGCATGATTCCTTTTTAAAGTTTCAGGTAAGCCTAGACCTTGATCAAAGTAGATATTCTGTTAAAGATGCAAAAAGCATAGACCTTAAATTGAGATTTTTTTGTCAATATCTAGGCAGATATTTTGCTCACAGAGTCTTCCTGGCTGATTCAGGTGAGTGTGGGAATCTGTCATTGACACAGATCAAGAGAGATCTTGACAATTTTCCCTATTTTTTTGATAATGGAATTAATCAAAACAGCTTTATGGAAAGCTCATTTAAGTTCCTGCTTTGAAGGACTATGGATCAATATGATTCATATTATTCCGTAGGCTGGCTGATATAAGAGATCATAATACAAGAATCTCTATTATGATGTCTTCTTATGATTGTAATATTTCTTTGTTATTAAGATAGCCTCATTTAAGCTCTCTGAGTTGTCCTAAAAAAGATGCCATTTTATTAATTATCTTAGTTATTGTGCAAATTCAGATAGAAAGCTGGGAGAATGTGGTTTATGATTTTCTTGAGTTACTAACATCAGTGATCTCAAATAAAGTTATAGAACATAGAATATAATTTTCCTCATTCTCAGTGAAGGCATTCTTCTGGGATCAGCACTGAATACCTGTTTCAAGGTACTCAAAGGACTGCAACCAGGCAAACTATATGCAAAAAGATACCAAACTTCATTTTTGGAGAAGTTATCCTTTATCTCATTCACTCATGTATCAGTCATTAATTCTGCAAGCATTTGTTAAGTGCTTCCTGTAAGCTTTAAGTAGTTGGTGTTCACAATATTGAAAACAAATCAGACTCAATCCATCTCTACAATTCACAGTGAGGACGAACAACATTAAATATTAACACAAATTTTGTTAAGTTGTATTTCCTTAAGAATGGAATTGTAAGACAAAATTTCGCCTCTACAAATATTGATGGAGGTTAAATATAGACGGAGAATTTAAGGAAAGGCCTCTTTTGTACTTCTCATGCTAAGGGAGTTTAGTGGGCATTTTTACCTGTGCATTTGCAAAGTTAAATATTCAAATATAGATAAGATATTTCAAAACAATTTAAAAAGGGGGTAAGGTAATTAGAAACAGAATGAATTGTTTAAACAAGCGACTGTGGTAAAAATGCAAAATTCCAAACAAACAGGTCACCTACAAGCAATCACAAAAAGTTTTCTGTTAATGAAATGAGCAAATGTGTGTTTTTTTAAGAATTTTTTTAGTTTTCATGGGCCTTTTATTTGTTTGTTTATTTATATGTGGTGCTGAGAATCAAACCCAGTGCCTCACATGTGCCAGGCAAGTACTCTACCACTGAGCCGTAACCCCAACCCACGAACACGGTTTTTGAAATAGGAACTACAGAGGGAAAGGGTCTGGGGTGATCACTAGCCCTTACCCAGATATTGAATCCATAGATCAGGAAAACAGGAAAGTCATCTTCTGACTTTACAGACAACACAGAGTTTCTCTTCCTTGCTCATCCTATGGGTCTAAGAAAAAAACATGTAAAGTAATCAATTACACATATTTTTTCCCCCTTAAATGAAGATATGGGTCTTTTTCTCAAGCAAAATTAGTTTCCCCCTCTATTCCAAACAAAGAGAAAAGGACAGCATAGATCTTGCTTTTTTTCTCTCTCTCTCCTTTTCTTCTGTGTTTGAATAGCTTTTTCTGCCCTGTGCTGCTTCCTCAACAAGAGAAACAGCAGGACTCCCCACCTTGCCCTGACCTAGCACCATGATCCTTGGGGTTCCACCCACTGTGGCTGATTGGCCTTAAAAATAGACTGCAATTTCATCTGCCAGCACATCTTGTTTATTCTTTCCCTTTCTGAAGACTTTCTTTGAACTACTTACTGTGTAAACATTTGACTATTGCCCCTTTGTTTTTGTCTTTTTAGTTTTAATTAGCACTGTTCAATTAAAAAAAAATACCTTATGTTCATTTCCTATTCTGTATTCCCATTGCTCCTACCTCCTCCCTTTAGGTAACCAGATGGGCGTCCAGCTGAGCCCTGATCCTACAGATTCACTTACAAGCCATTCCATCTCACATCACAACCAAGAAATTACTTTAAAAATACATCAGAGCATGAATTTTCTTTAACTTTTTCTCTGTTCCCCATTACTAAATGGTTCTTACCGAATCTGGGACCCTTTTTAGATTTTTCCTGCCATTCCGTGGCTTTTGAAAATGTTGCTCCTTTTCTTAGCAACCTTTAACTTCTGTGTTAACTTCTGTATTAGAAGTTCTGTTTAACTTCTGTGTTAGTCAGGTTTCTGTCTTTGTGACAAAATCCCTGAGAAAATCAACTTAAAAGGAAGAAGAGTTTGTTTGGCTACTAGTCTAAAAAGTTTTAGCCCATGGTTGCTTGGCCCCATTGTTGGGGTATGTGGCAAGGCAGAACATTATTGCACAGTGAAACAACTGTTCATCTCATGGTGACTGGAAAGCAAAGAGTGAGGACCATAAGAGTCAGAATTCAATATCCCCTCCCAGGGCATGTCCCCAGTGAGCTAACTGTCATCTACTGGCCCCAACTCCTAAAGATTCTGCCACCTCCTGCCACAGGCTGGCAAACCCTGTAGGGGACATTGAAGACCCGAACTGTAATACCTATTGGTTTCTGTGAAGACTCTTCCACTCAAGTCAGACTAAACTTCTCACCAGCTACCAGGCTCATTTCCAACTGCTTACTTGCCACACATCTTAATCATCAAAGCCCCAATATCATCCTACCTTCAATCCTTGGGTCAGTTGAGCCCCCTGTTCTCTCTCTCTTTCATAGTATAGGCAGCCTCGTATTCACTTTGGCATGCATGAAGCCAGTTCCAATTATTGGCATATACTAACTGCTGAATATGGTCAATGTCTTGCCACCTAAACCAGACTATAAACATTGGGCCTTATCTGGTTGTCTAATGTCTTTAAGACTGTCAGAGTACTGTGTACACAGAAGTCATCAATAAACCCAAATGAATGCATTGTGTCCTCTTCTCAGGGTAAGTATGTCTAGGGATACAGAGATTGTTGGTAGGAAAGTAAACTAAGCATCTGTATACAAAGGTCTCACTTTGGGTCTCACATAAATGAGATAAGACCTTGTAAATGGTAACCACCCTTTGCTCCAATCTTCCCAAGTCCTTTAGAGAAGTAGCAGAAACAATATATATATAATATATTTGTAGCGGAATATCCTTTGTAGCGGAGCAATATATATAATAGACTGGCACCTAAAGGTTTTTCAGACTCAAGTTAAGGTTGCTCTTTTGTAAAGACAAGAGGAAAAAGAAAATCCTTTTTGTAGTTTCTTTAACTTTTCCTTCTGATACCTCATCAGTCTGGAATTGAATTACAGGTGCTCAATTGCTGTCACAAAGAGACTGAGGTTGGTAGGAGAGATCTTTAACTCTTGATTGCCCTTTTTGCCACTGTGTCTTCTAATGGAACCATATACAGTGAGGACTGTAAAATAAATTGCTATTTTTAGGAAAATTTCCTGAACCTGAAACAAGCAATATTTTCCAACCGACTGTCATATTGGTAAAGTCACCTTCTGAAAAGCTTTCTAAAGAGCCAAGGCATGTCACTAAGATGAGACATATCCAAGAGAGTATTAATTTGTGTTCAAGTATTTACTGGCTTTTTTCATTTGAGCTCTGGAAAGAAAAGAAAAGGGGTATTTCCTAGAGAAGTCAGTTTTCTTGGCAAATATGTAATACGCTCAAATAGAAAGTATTAAAAGGATTCTTTGTGGTAATATCACCCTAATTAGGAGCAATATTTTTTTCCAAGAAAAAGATATGTAGTGATTTTATATTATTTAACTGTGTTAAAATACTGAAGTTTGACTTCATATGAAAATAAGATTTAAGAAAGATGCATTATTACATCTGAGTAAAAAAAAAACAGTTTATTTCAATTGATAGTGTTCTTCCTTGAAATATACCACAATTTTATCTGCTTAATGTCACAAGAAATTTGTCTTTCAGCATGTGATTTTGGCCCTTTTATTTTAGAGCCAATCTGTGTCATATTTACTAAAATAGTTTACAGACTGTGGCTTTTTATGATGGACTTTTTTTTTTTTTTTGGTCCTGGGGTTTGAACTCAGGAGCTCTCATCCACTGAGCCACATCCCCAGCCATATATTTTGTATTTTATTTAGAGACAGGGTTTCACTGAGTTGCTTAGCCCCTCCATTTTGCTGAGGCTAGCTTTGAACTTGCGATCTTCCTGCCTCAGCCTCCCAAGTCGTCCGCTGGGATTATAGGCGTGCACCACCACACCTGGCAATGATGGATTTATTTTCTGAAAGAACATATTTAGAAGGACCGTGGATCAGTCATTCATTGCTTTATCTGATTCGAAGCTAATCTGTGTTATTCAAATAAAATCTGCATATTTCCTAAGTAATATTTCACCACAGTCTATATAATTTTATAATTATAGCAATAATTAAATAAGTAATTCATTCATCTATTTTTGCCTGTCCTTTCTCCAGAAAGTATTTTTGATAATTTTGTGGGAAGACATACAATAAAATTATGGTCATGTACATAATGAATCAAGGCTAAGGAAGGTAGAAGGCTTGAGAAGGAGAATAAAAAGTCTTGGAACAACATTCCCAGAGCAGATGCATGTGGACTCGCAGCAAAAACTCTATCAGGGTTTATTTATTTCTAAACATCAGAAGGAATGTGAAATAGAGCAACTTTTCAGAGAAATCAAAGGTATTCTAAGCCATAAGTGTTCAAGAGAAGTTTCTCATGTGGGACTTCATGCTTTAGGGGACGATTAGAAAAATAGAATTCTATGGTATAAATTCTTTAAGATAGAAATAGTCCCAACCCTGTAGTTCAAGCTCATTCATGTCCCAGAATCTAGTGTACTCTGTTTGCCTGAACCATCTACCCCATGAATTATTTTTTCTCTCCTTACTCCCAGAGTCAGCCTCCAGATGGGGTTGCCAGAAAACTTGATAGACAAGAGACCCAACACTGAGATTTATAAAAAGTGTTATGTACAGGTCATTTCTCCGTATGTATGCATTCTAAAGATGAATTTTCTAACTGATATTGTTTTGTATGAGAAAACTACTGACTATTTCACTTTTCTGGCCCATTAGTATGAAGGACTGAGTCAGTGGATTTGATTAAAAAAAAATAAAAGAGTAGTTCTATAGTTAGCCTGATTAGTCACTATCCTTAAAAGAAAGGGATAATTTACATAAAAAGTTGTTTTAAAAACAGTGGTATCATATGATCATGAAACCCAAAATTTTCCTGTTATTTTCTTTAAAAGATCTATTAAAATATTATTTAAAAGATCTCTTTAAAATATTATCATTTTCCTGTGTTTTGTACTTGTTCCAGTCTTTATGTAGTTGTAAATTCTGCTATTTTTAGGAATCAAATTAAAATTAGATAACTGCAACTTATTGCCCCTGTCAATTAATTCTATGTAACTCAAATGATATACAGTAGATAACCATAGAAATTCCTAGTTAAGATTAATGAATCTCAATTAAAAATATTTTTATATTAAAATGTCCACATGTATACCTTTTATAGGTTGAAAATCAATCTATTAGTCTTTCATAAGTAATGATTCTTTTCTTTTAAATATTCTTTTTGTAAATATCTCTATCCATCACCTGTTGCCTCTGGGCTGGCATTGGCTAATAGAAATAAACTGCAATCCACATATATAATTTTAAATTATGTAATAGTCACATTAAAGAAAAGCCAAAAGAAGCATATAAAATTAACTTTAAACATTTATCCTATTCAAGCTAATATATCCAAACTATTTCTAAGTTGAATCAACATAAAATTATTAATAGGACAATTTACATTTTTATAGTTTGAAATATGGTATATATTTGAAGAACATCCGAATCCAGATGCTAAGTTTCCACAGTTAAAGTAAAATATCACATTTAAATAAACTAAAAGGAAATAAAATTTATTACTGCAGTTTCTCAGTAATATGAGCCACTATTTTAGTGTTCAGTAGTCACCTGTGCCTAGAAGCTGCCACACTGAACAGCACAGAGTTCTAAGCTGTTATAATTAAATTTTAGGTTACCTATAGCTGTTAGTAGATATATTTGAAGCAAGAATACATAACTCACAGAAGCATTTATAAATTATATACATTTACCAAGGTACTAATATACCATACCTGCACATAATATATATTTATATATAAAAATACATGGAAGATACAAATTTAAGAAGATGAATTAGTATTTTAAAATAATAATTGTTTTACATTACAATTTTTTAAACAAATTCTCTTTTTAAAATACATGTGCTAGGGAAAATTTTCATTGTTTTTAATATTCATTTTTTATTTTGTCATCAAGAGGATTGGAAGACTTAGGAGCAGTTTAATGTTTGATTTTAATGGCTGTTACAGCTGAAAAAGACAATTCACACAGACACAAAAGTGCAGTAACACATTTAAGAAGCAGTTCATTGTTAATCGTAGTATGTTTAAATCTATATAATAGTCTTCTTGGTAATTCTGAGGGCTGAATTCTTGTCAAATAGGATTAAATTGTCATGGTTTCTACTTTATAATATTGTTGGCTACAAGCTCATTCTTAAAAGCAAAGAGAAAAAAATGTCAGCTTTGCCATTTTTATATGACTCATTGGTACTTATAAAATCTTCAATCTGGGGTTTTATTTGCAAGGATCCTTTGAAGCTACTTGCCCCATGTGAGTGCTAGTTTTATTAAAATTAGCTAACATAGACACTAAATCCACTTAACTAGGCTCATGTAGTCTGAAGTATGCCTTAGAACAATTAAAGCCAAGAAGGCGGAACAGGCTGCTAGGCCATGTCCTGCCTACTTGGGAGAGCTCCTGCACAGTATCTGACAGGTGCACATTGATGTGCTTGCTTAAATGACATGTTTGATTTACATACTCAGGGAAGTTTCAAGTTTCACCCTGTATGTTTAAAAGGCTGTGTTTCTTTATTCTCTTATCAAAAGAGAAATATAAACATAGATGTTGCCATTTCCTTGCCACACTCCTAAGGAGCATGGTATGTCACCCTTGCGTAAACACTTCAACTTTGTTAGTACAACTGATGGCTGACATTGTGTACTGACATTACAGTTTGAGGATTTTCCTCTTTTTGACAATTGGTTGCAATCTCAATATATCTAATACGTCCCTGAAAATATTTTTCACCGACTAACAAGGAATGCCATGATTTTGTTAGAGCAGATTAAACTCTATGTGGTTCTTTCAACTCTGTGAGCATAAAACCCCATCCAACAATCTGGAAGCCTTAAAGTGGGCCCAAATAGCCACTTAGACTCAATTGTACCCAAGAGAAGAATACAGAAAACTGCCAGCCAAAGAACAAATAAAAGAGTGGAGAAATTAAGATCTCCCTGTAAAAAATATTCTTCATTTTTCATTCACTTCATAAGAATTAAAATTGTACTTTTATACATTTAAGACTATTGGAAAAGCTTTTTGGCAAAGGAAATTTTAAGGAATGTTTTAAAATGCTGATGGCATGATTAATTTTTATTTATTTTTAAAAATAAATTTTAAGTCTGATCATTTATTCTTAAAAGATAATACTGAACAAATGAAAAGATACAGATGTGTGTGTGTGTGCGTATGCATGTGCACACGCTTGCTTGTGTATATCCCTTTTATATTTCATGGGGGTAAAAACATAAGAAAAATATGCCATTTTAGCCAGGAATGTGGGGTAGTGCACACCTGTAACTCCAACTATTCCAAGGCTGAGGGACCAGGATTTCAAGTTCCTTGGCAATTTAGAAAGACCCTGTCTCAAAAAATACAAAGGATCCAGGATGCAGGATGTAGCTCAGTGATACAGTACCCCTGGCTCAATCCCCAGTATTGTATCCAAATATATATATATATATATATGCCATTTTATTCTATTTCAACCTTCATTGTGACTTTTATATCCTTTGCTTTTATATCTTTTGCTCAGATTTTTCAGAGTAGCTAATATTAGTAAAATGTATTGCTATTTAAGGTTTTTCCTTTTATTTCATTTTTCTTAACATGTAAGGCCTTCTATTAGTGACAAATAATTGATATTTACATGATGTTCTCAAAAGCTCAAGAAATTCCCAGACAAATTAGTTGGATGCTCATCTCTGTTTAACGTGATCTTTATTTACATGGTGATTGATATGCTCTTTTCCACTAATGAGAAGTAGATCTAAGAGGATTAGTTCTGTGAAATGGTGTAATTGAAATCACCATATCCCCCCAGTACTGGGGATTGAATCCAAGCACAGTTTTCCAGTGAGCTACATCTTCAACCTTTTTATTTTTTATTTTTTTTTTAATTCTGAGGCTTTCACTAAATTGGTGAGGCTGGCCTTTAACCTTCTATCCTCCTTCCTCAGCCTTCCTTTTTGCTGGGATTAAAGGCATGCACCAGTGAACCCAACACCATACTCCTCATTTTTATTTGTAATCTTATACTATGAAATATTTGGGGTTTCCTAGGTAAAATAGTAGCAATCTTTTGCTACAAAATATGTTTCTAAATAACTAAGAGAGCCTAATCCTAGACTTTGGTTTTTGTTTTTTAAAGTTGGTGTGTGGTAGAGCAAAGTAGAATTCTTTTTAAGTCACAGCTCACATTGAAATAGGCAAGATTGATTGAAATGGTGGTTTATCTCCTAATTTTCTTGACACCTGACCAGTGAGCAATATTTACACACACACACACACACACACACACACAAACCCTGACAAATTAATGCAATTTACACTCTGAATATGAATTTTGCTGAAGTTTTGATGTGGCTTGTGCCCTATGGGTTTAAGTATGGGAGGCTTGGTCTGTAATGGCAATGTGAAAATGATGGGATATTTATTGGTCCTGCTAGGGGTGCTGCCTTTGTAAGAGATTGAACTAGTTCTCATGGGATATTGAATTTATTCTCATGGAATAAAGTTCTTCTACAAATCTGAGCTTGACCCCAAATTAATCTTTGAATTCCTAACTGGAAATATGATCATTTCCTCCTGTACATGTTCCTGGCTTTACAATTACTCCAAAGCTGAGGTGATGGCTAGCTCCATATCCTTGAATCTTCTGAAACTATAAACTTAGTAAACCTCTTTTCTTTATAAAGTTATCTGGCCTCAGGGATGTTGTTATAGTAGAGAATATAAACTAATATATATGTAGTTTTTTTTTTTTAAGTATTGACTTCAAGCATGTGTTTAAAAGGAATGAACTCTCTGTTAGGACAGACTAAGTTCTGCTGCAGGAATAATAAACTCAAAATATTAGTGGCTAACTATGACAAAAATAACTATTTTTTGTTCACTCTGATTTTTTTGAACATACAGAAAACTCTCTTGTTCAACTGTCCTTAACGTGCCAGTTCTCTAGGTCAGACTGCCTTAATCTTGATCCTGTGTCTTTGTCTTCTCCATACCTGACCTCCTCATTTCCTAAGGCAGAGGAAGAGCAATCACAGGATGGCACTTTGCCTTTTTATTGCAGCCCAAGGGTAACCCAGAGCTTTGGCTAGAACAAGGGACAGTCCCAGCTAACTACAAGAGGGCTGGGCACATAGGGAAGCACACAGACCATGTCATGAGCATTGATGTCTCAGCTATGATGTCTTTGTCATTTGATCATCCACACAATCCTTACATGTGCTGTGTCTCATTTCTTAGAGATTCATTCTGAGATTCTAACCAAATGTTGCTTTTGGAAATGTAAATTTGCAGTGTTTTGAAAATAAGGGCTTCTTCTGAGGCTATTCCTGATAACCCATGGATACTCATTTATTCAATAATTATTACTGAGTGTTGAATTTCTCCATGCTTAATATTAGGGATACAAAGAGCAGCAAGGCATAGTCCGTCCACTCTGAAGGACCTTACTAATTAGTGTTAAGGATCAGGTAAACATATACGTCATACAGGTAAGTTCATTCTCCCATCTATTCAACAAAGATTTATTTATCACTCATTATGTGCCAGATCTTGTAATATACTTGTTAATACTTAGGGCCCATTAAATGGAAAGATGTTTCTGATTTGTGGTGAAAATGTTCCATGTACGAATGAGGGAAATGTCTAGGAAACAACCAAAAAAGACAAAATGACATCAGAGAATGATAAATACTGTCAATAAAATACAATGATGCCCAAATGCAAAGATGGAAAATCTATTTTAGATTAGGTGATTAGAAAAATGGCCCAATGTCAAGGCCATCCTGTTGCTACCTGAGGAGTCAGCCATTTCGAGATTTGACCTGGAGAGAGAGCCTTCTAGGAGGAAAGACCAGAAAGGGCTGTGTTTCTTCTATTGTAAGTAGTTAGACCACGGAAGGATGGCCAGTGGGAAGAAAGAGCCAGTGGGTGAAGTTGGAGAGGAAAGCAAAATCTAGATTATGTGAAGTCTGTAGGCTGAGTTAAGGATTCTAGTGAAGAGATATAAATAACCACAGTATATTTAAGGGCAACAAATTGATGCTATTATCTGAGAGCCAGGCAGGGCAGAGGATCAGTGAGGAAAATTGCCTGAGGGAGAGGATGCCTATGCTGGATTATGAAGAATGAGCATGAGTCAGCTGGCCCCAAGTGTCCAGGGTCAGGACATGGAGAAAACAGTAAGCAGCACATTATTATCAGAGTTGAAATATATGAAAAAGGCAATCGTTAAGATATATTTAACTCATCACAGATTAGAAAGCATGGAAAAGAAAGGGAGAGCACCTTAAAAACCGTGTGTGTGTGTGTGTGTGTGTGTGTGTGTATGAGATTTACTGTGAGGATTGAGAAGTTGTACCATCAGTCATCTGTGAGCTGAAGAACCAGGAAAAATGGTGTAATTCAGCCTAATGTCTGAAGGCTGAGAATCCAATATGCCAATGCACAAGACTGGGAGAAGATGAATAACCCAGTCCAAGCAGACTGATTTTGTATGTTTTATTCTATTCACGCCCTCAGTAGATTGGATGATGCCAACCTACAGTGGGGAGAGCAGATCTTCTTTCCTCATTCCACTGATTCAAGTGCTAATCCCTTTAGAAAAATTAGCACAAGCATAACCAGAAATATTCCTTTACTTGCCATCTGGGTATCACATAATCCAGTCAAGCTGACAAATAAAATTAACTGTCATATCAAATTAATATTTTGCTTGGTTAACAAAAGGAAAATTTAAGGATGTTTTATAATTTTTATGATCTTGAGTTTGCTGCAGTGATTTCTTTCATTCCTTGGAATTTGGAATTATTTATTATACACACACACACATGCACATGCACACAGGCACACACATGTAGAGCCAAAATTTGATTAGCGGTCATATCACATAGACACTTATTTAGATATTTATTAATTTTAATATTGCAGATCTCTTTATGGATTACAAATGCAGTAGTATTTATCATGACTTGGATATTTGTGTAGTCCCTTAAGAATTTAGGAGATCTAAAAACTAGGTCAAAGATATGTGTGCAGAAACAGGGGTCCTTTCTAAGTGATAAAGCAAATGAGTGGGAACCATCCCAGATAGTAAGCGTTCTTCAGCATTCATCCAACAAATACTCATAGAATACCTTATCAAGGTAGGTACTGTTTTGGGTACTGAGGACACAGTAATGAATAGAAGATAAAAAAATTCTTATCTATTGTACTTCTTATTCTAGTAAAAAGATAAAGGCAATTAAAAGTAGGTAAATTGTAAAGTATGTTCAAAAGTGATAGGTTCTGAGGAAAATATAAGTCATGGGGGGTGGACTGGAAATTTGAAAATGGAGTAACACAGGGTAGAAAAGAAAGGCTGTGAAAGACCAGCCCATTTGTATATCTGGAGGAAGAGTGATTTAGGCAGAAGAGAAACATGGCCTGAAGTCAGTCAGACTGTGAAGAATGAGGGCAGATAGTGTAGAGTGGACACTGCAAAAAATTTTGACATTGTTTTCTGACTAATATGGAGAGGCGTTGAAAATTTTGAGCAACAATGCCATGTCTTGAATTGCTTCCAAACAGTAGTCTCTTGGCCTTTTGTGTTAAAGGGAGCAAGAGTACAAGCAGGGAGTCTGGAATGGAGGCTAGTGAAATCGTCCAGGCAAAATATAAGAGGGCCTTGAATGAGGGTGGGAAATGTGGAGGAAGTGGAAAGTGGTTGGATTCTGAATGGTTTGAAGATAGAATTTACAGAAATTGAAAGGGTGACTTAGATAGTCGAGGATGGTTCCAAGATTTCTGCCTTTACAGCAAGAGGGAGCTTCCATATGCTGAGAAGGAGACAACAACAGAAGGAATAACTTTATGGTAGAAAGATAGCAGCTCAATTTTGGACATATACAATTTAAAATGCCTATGAGATATCAAAGAATAGATTTTTACTTGGTAATTGGATCCATATTTTGGAGTTAGAGAAGTACCTAGGCTAGAGGGAATTCCCTAGTTTAAACATGCATAAGTCTCATGCATGAATTATTGTTTTTAAAAAATATTTAATTGATTTAAAGGTGTACATTTTACAGTACACAATATAATCTTTTGGTATGCATATATTGTATATTAATTACTATAGTCAAACTAACACATACATTATTACCTACAATTACTATTATGTGTGTGTGTAGTAAGAAAACTCAAAATCTGTTCGTTTACCAAATTCCAAGTAAACAATAAAGTGTTTTTACTCTATTGAAAGTTTGTACCCTTTGACCAACACCTATTCTTTGGTAGGATTAATATTGATTTGATTAGGTTTTGCAAATTTCTTCCATCCAGATTTTTGTTTATTCTTTTGCCCTAGTATATTCTAACAGTTAACATTCAGCCCATTTTACTATTTGGCCTTGAGCATAGTCAAGTCTATAATGTTTAAAAATTACCTATGATGTTTTCTTGTTTACCTACAGTAAATAGCTAATTGATCCCAGGATGCCCCACTGAGTAGCAGTAATACTTATCAGATGATATTCAGCAGGTTTTAGAATTACTAGAGAAACAGTATGTGGTTTTAAAAAAGGTTTTATGTTCAATGAATTTATGAATCTGTTTCAATGCATTTAAATTATGTTTACTTGGACTTATTTGAGCATGTTATAGAAATAAGTATTTAATACAGTAAGCTATGCACACAGCCCAACCTGTATTCATCAAGATTTATAATTCTCTAATTTCATAGATCAGTTAATAGGATTCTCATTCAGCTCCCAGGCTGTTATAACTTATGACATTCAAGTGTATGTTTCGATATGGTCTTAGCCAAGGGAAGTCATGTAGCCAGTGAAGCAGAGAGAGGAAAGAAGATTGCCATACTTGAATCTGTACCATCAAAATGACAAAATGGATCTATAATAAACAATAGGTTAGTGGTTTGATATGCCTACAGCATCAATTGCAGTGCACAACAGGCAAGTTATTTATGAAATGAGTCTTGTGAAAATATATGACTCTCATTTCTATGTCCTTTCCAACAAAATAGATTGGCATTATGCATTTATTTAGAACACATGGTTGCTTTATTATTTTTTAAAATATGATGACACCATATAAGCAGGAAATATTGAGGAAATTGAATCCATATAATGAATGAAACACAACTATTTTTCTTAAAACTCTATTGTGGTATCTGACTTTTACAATTTAGGAAATAATAAAATATAATTTTCTAGAACTCAAAATAATATATACAAGTATTATTCAATATTATGTATATTATGAAAATAATGCTGATTATATGTTAAATGTCATATGCATGTATTGGATATAAATGTTAGTACAGCAAACACTTTGGAGATATTTGGAGATAGGATGGGAGTAACTAGATAATGTTTACCTTCTATTCCCCCCCAAAATCTTTATTTATTCTAAATTCCACACGAGGATTGAAGTTCAGGACTTTGAAGGAGACTAACAGAGATTACTATCAATTAATAAAATGCCTGACCTCTCGCCTTCTCCAATAAGAAGCAGGCAGAGAGTTTCAGATTTCATACGGAGTTATCCTTTTCTATTCCGTGCCCCCTTTAAAACTAACATTTTGTAATTCTCCTAAGTATTCTGGGGGGAAAAATGTTATGTCTAGTATTATAATAACTATACACACAATACATTTGAAAAAATTTATCAACATAATTTCCAATCTATAAAATCAAAGAGGAAGTAAAAGGAAAAAATATAAAGAATATGTGTTTTGAACTGCACATTTTATATTAGGACTATGTTACAAGACAGTGAAGTGGTCAAACGCCTTTTGCACGCTCAGAGCACACAGCAGCTGCAGAGGAGGGCCCACACCCCAGACCAGGGCCTTCCCCAGTGTGGGCTCAGATGTCACCTGTGCATTGTCATTGAATGAGGTCATTTTCTGAACTACTATACACATCTTGATAAAATGGCAAATAAAATGAAGTGTTGTAATTTGTACAAAGTGCCATAAACTGTTCTTTTTAATTATTGTATAGAAATAGAAGGGTTTGTGTTTTGTTGTTGTTGTTGTTTTTTGTTTTTGTTTTATTTTGGTTTTGTTTTTTTTTTTTTTCATTTTTATAACAGGCCCATGCAGTGCATGGCTGTCTAGCCCACTTTACATCATTTTAAAATATCCTCATAAGTTTTGTAAACTTTTCACTTGTGAGTCCTTGATATAGAAATGAATTTACATCATTCTTTATAATATGGTAGTGATTTATACAAAATCCGGAGTGAAATACTTAGCTTCTTTTTCTCTGTCTGGCTTTCCTTATTCACATTAGAAAGTAAATAGTCAGCCCATCTTTAATTATTAGTATGTTTCATACAAGCCAGTCTATGTTCTACTTTATTCTTAAAAGAAAATGATTTCTCTTTAGCAACTTAGAGAGGCCCTAAGTAACTTAGCAAGATCCTATCTCAAAATAAACTGTAAACAAGGCTGGGGATGGGGCTCAGTGGTTAAGTGACCCCTGAGTTCAATCCTTGGTACCAAAAAAAAAGAAAAAAAAAATAGAAAGTGATTTCTCAGTCAAGTCACCCAAGTTCTCATGTTTTTTCCGATGTATATCTAATATCGTATTAGTAGTCAAAAATTCCCATTCTATTGACTATTCAATTTACTATTTCATGCATATTTTACCGTGTCATTCCTCTTCAGTTCTCTTATACATGATATAAATTATTATTCTTTATTCCATGCTATTCTGAATTATGTTGTTTTAAATTTTCACTTCTGTAAAAAGGCATAAAAATCTCAATTGAGATTGATGTTTGCTAGACATGTTTGAAAATAAATATTAAAGTCATGTATGAAGTACATCCCTTGAAAGAGTAAGGAAACTACTCAAGATATAAAAGATAACCATGGCTTATCAAAGCTAATATTTCCTTAATTGTTAAATTTTGTTAATTTAGGAAAAAATAAAAAGTTATTTCTTGTCCATGTTAAAATGTTATATTTAATTAATTTTTATTTAAAATCGAATTCATGTGATGATAAAATAAATAAGTGAATAAAGGTTAGAAAAAACTATAAGGAGCTGGACATGGTGTTACATACCTATAATCCCAATAATTGGGGATGCTTAAGCAGGAGGATTGTGATTTAGAGGCTAGCCTCAGCAGGTTAGTGGGATCCTGCCCTCACAAAAAAAAAAAAAAAAAATTTTTTTTAAAGAACCAGGGATATAGTTCAGTGATAAAGCACCCTGTGGTCAATTCCCAGTATCCCTATCCCCAGAAAAAGTGAGATACAAGAAAAAGTGAGTTCTCCTGTTCACTCCATATTTATAGTTCTTTTCTCAAGAGACAAAAAATTATTTGTATCCAGAAAAATTCTTGCACAAATAGACCTAGTTAATTTTTCTCAATCAAGACATAATGGAGATCTTTCTTTCCTGGTCAATAAAAATAGATCCATCCTATTTCTTCTGATCATTGAGATAATTTTACATTATTACAATACAGTGAATTAAAAAACTTTCCTGTATATTATTTTTAGACAAACTTCTGTATGTAGGAATAACTTTTAGAAATGGGATTACTACATTACAGATATGTACATTTAAAATTTTCATGTATATGTGGTCAAATTCATTGCAAAGAGATTAAATCAATTTACACACTCACAGTACATGAGTGTACCTGACTCCCCAAACATGTTTAATATGTATTTTGAAATCCTTTGGCTTGATTAAAAAAAGTCTCAACTTAATTTACATCTCTTTAATTATGGGAAAGATGTATGTCTTTATACAATTTAATGATTATTATTCCCCATACACTGCTTTTGTTAGTTTTTAAATATTTTAAAATTATATTTAACATTTAAAAAATTATTTATACTAAATAAATTTGCTTATACCCCCTTTATCTATATGTGCTGTATTTATAGTTTGTATTCTATCTTAATTTTTATGGCATATTTTTCCAAGTAATGTTTTTTTAAATTTTTTTTGGTACTGGAGATTGAACTCAGGGGTGCTGGACCTCTGAGCCGCATCCCAGCCCCATTTTGTGTTTTACATAGAGATAGGGTCTCACTGAGTCACTTAGTGCCTTGCCATTGCAGAGGCTGGCTTTGAACTCGTGATTCTCCTGTCTCAGCCTCCCTAAATGCTGGGATTACAGGCTTGCGCCACCACGCCCAGCTCCAAATAATGTTTTAGTCAGCTTTTTTTACTCTTTTGACTAAAAAATATGACTGAACAATTTTAGAGGAGGAAAAGTCTATTGGGGGCCCATGGTTTCAGAGGTCTCAATCCACAGAGAGTAGACTCCATTCCTTGGGGCTTGAGGTGAGGCAGGACATCATGGTGCAAGAGTGTAGTGGAAGGAAGTGATCACATGATGATGAGGAAGCAGAGAGAAAGGCTCCACTCTCCAGATACAAAATAAATACCCCAATGAATCCCTTTGGGGATTAATTCACTAATCAGGCCAAGGCTATAATCCAATCATTTCACCTCCAAAACTTTTTATATTGTCTCACAGGTGTGTTTTGGGGGAACACAACATCTAAACCATAACGAATAATAATTTAAAATTTTTATGTAGTCAATTACATTTTTCCTCCTTTTGTGACTTTTGAATTCTACATATCGCTTTAAAAGACCAAAATGATTGGGTCTTTCAAACTCTAAAATTGTTTTTAAAAGTAATCTCATTCGTTTGTGGCTTATTTTTAAACTAAACTTGTAATTTTTCTAGGATTCTTTTTTGTATACAGGAAATAAGGTTTACTTTGTTTTATGGAAAATAATATGCAAGCCTTTTCTCTCAACACTATGCCTCCTTCAAATGATAAGCCCAATGTCATTTATTGATCAATTCATCTATTTCCCACTAATTTAAAATGTTAATGTTTTATATTCTAGATAAGTATTTTATTCACATACATTGTATTCTGGACATGCTTCCTATCTTTATATTCAATGTATATTCATATGCCTATTCCAAATTTATGTAATTAATGTAGTTTTCTTTTACATATTTTGATGTTGGGCATGGCTAGTCCCAGCCTTTATTGTTCTTTATTTTTTGGAAAATTTTTAACCTTTCTCATGTATTTTTTATATGCATTTTAGAATAAGCTCATATCTTTTTTTTTAAATTTTGTATTTGTAGGTGGCCAGAATGCCTTTGTTTTATTTGTTTATTTTATGTAGTGCTAAGGATTGAACCCAGTGCCTCACACATGCTAGACAAGTGCTCTGCCACTGAGCTCCAGCCCCAGCCCAAATAAGCTCATATAGTTTTAAAATTTTGCCATATTTTTCCTGGGATTTCATTAAACATTTACTTAAGGATCTTTCATAATGTTGAGTTATTCAGTAGAAAACAGGTGTAATTTTTCATTTATTCAGATGACTGTTTAGTAATTCCTGCATTTACAAATGTCCTGAAAATCTTCTAAATTCTCTAAAAATGATGATATCAATGAATAGGGAGCACTGTCACTTCCAAACACTATGCAACCAGTGTTACACATATAATCTCATTGAATTCTTACACTTCATACAACTGAATAAGTAAGGAAATTGAGTATCAGAAAAGTTAAGAAACTCACGTGTCCCTAGGTTTAGTAGGAGGCATTGCTAATGATACAACTTAGGACTACATGAATTTAAGGCTCTTGCCCTCTGTCACTGTGCTAAACTCAATTTATGTCTATTTGATCACTCCTAATTATCAAGGGTGGGGAGAATATCTATGACACTGAGTGGAAGTTGTAGCAAAGGAAAAATTCTGTAAACTTCTCCTAGGAAAAGGCATATCTGTATGCTCCATCACACCAGCAACAAACATGAATAAAATCCATTGCTCTCTCCACAGTGAACCTATACGGGCTGCCTAATTCTGGCAGTGGGTGCTCACCTCAATTTTCTGATCACTAATAATCACCCTGAATAGATCCCAGGAGGAAATATTTTGTAACCATATGTGGGAATTTCCCTTGTCCCTTTGATGCTTGTCTCCTGGTACAGTCATTTCACCTGAAATGATTTTGTAGTTGACTGAGATTTATAAATATTTTACCAGAAACGTATTACTTTGCTTTCAACATTGTTTGGAAATGTTTTCTTCATTTCCATATATAGCTTCATTATGTCATACAAGAAATAGGAAGTATTGATAGTGCATAGAAAAGGAAAAAAAGACAATTTTCTCAATAATAGATAGATCTTTTCACCTTGAAATTGATAGTGGATAACATTTTCCTTGCTAAAATTTTTCTAAATGGCAACAAAAGTTAGGGTCTAAGTGCTTTCCCTGAGAACTCACTGCATTGACAATAATCTAAGTCAAAGAGGTACTCATTTTAATAAACATTACATTGGATAATATACATATTTACATAGATTACATATGATGTCATACAATATATTTATTACTACACACATATACAATCCCCCCCACAAACACACACACACATACATGCACACTCTTCACTTCAATGCTCTCATCTATCTTCAAGAAGATTCAAAATAACATTTGGACATAATTGATATATGAAAATCAAAGTTTTTAATGTTAAATGAAAATTATGAATCTATGAACACTACATGTTTCTGTGAGGGAAAGATAGGTGGACATCTGTTGAATCTTGATGATGAGAAATGAATAACAGAATCAACATAAATCAATAGATTTAATGACATTAAAAACCAAATATACTTACATATCAGAATGGCATTATGAATTGTTTCCACAGTTCTTATTTCACTCAATGTTCACAAAATCACTTAAAATTTGGTATGGTAAGTGCTGTAACTTCTATTTTGTGTGTGGAATGTCTGACAGTGATGTTGGTAAGGGTATCGCTATTGCAAGCCAGTTAGAACTTTTAACCTCTTCAGGATGAAAGTGTAACTTCAAATGGTCACAGAAAATCTGTAACATAAATCTGTATCATTGTGACTATCAGGGATATTAAAGACACAATAATATTTTGGTACAGCCCAACTTCATGCTGCTTAATATAGCAAATCTGAACCATTATGGCGATTTTATAACGACCTCAGTTGTTTATAACGACCCCAGAATTTTGAAGTGTAATTCATATTAAGAAACTCACATTGTTGTTACCAGTAATACTATTACAGTTATAATTACAATGTAATAATAACTATAATTATTAATTTATAGACCTTACTCTACATGCAAGTGAGAGAATTTTGTAACTTTACTTTTAAAACGTGTGCAAAATCCTGATAATATATATTAACCAATGGAATAAAATAAATTGGGAAAAATAAATTATGGTTTCATGGAATTTTCTTTAACAACTCTGTCCAGGCAACATAAATGTAATTGACTTTGTTCGTTTTACACTTCAAATGTCATTATGATTTGTGAAAGAACTTCTTAGACTTGTGAAACTCCACTTCCAATTACTGAAAAAGAAAAATTCCAGACCCTAATGCCTATCTGTGTGTCATAATTTCCCTATAGTCAGAAAGTGTGGGGCAATCCCACTGGTGGAATTGCACATAACTTCAAGCTAAAATAAGCATTCCCAATTTGTGTTTTTCTAAGGCCATCAACAAAATGACAATGCTCACATGGGGAAAGGGATTCTGAATATATAATTACTTGCTAAATTGATTGAAAGGCCCCAGATTGACCTCCTGGGCAACATGATATTCATTTTTGAAAAACAATATAATGTGTATTATGAAAATCATCTAAACTATATTTATAAAATAGGTGTTAATATCTCTTTTGGAACTTTGAATCTCTTTTACATATTTACACAATGGGTTGAATAATTTTTAAATGGTATGTTGAAGAAACAATTTTCTTCTTTTTTCCCCAAATTAAACATAAAAAAATGATAAGAAAGAAAAAATTAAGAGCATACTGTTTCCATTTTTAATTCATCACCTTGCTGGCTCAGACCACAATTACTTGATTTTATGAAGACCAAAAGATGTTTCTAGAGTTCTTAATTCAAATAAAATTAAGTATACCTATTCTTTAGGGTAACAGTTCTATTCATTTAAAAGAATGTTTATCTATATTTAAATGAGCTTATAATAGTAATTAAGAAATAAAGGAAAATTTGCTTTAGGGCAGTAAACATTGTCAAGTTTTTGCTCCTTGTAAAACAATCTGAAATTCTGAAGAATATCTACCATAAAAATATTTGAAGACTAAAAAAAAACTCCCCCTCCATAATGATATTCACTAATGCACAGTGCAAATGGCCCGGCTGTCATCTGAGGTAGACTCTGGTTATCCGAGTCTCAGCATGTAAAAACAAACTCAGTGACAGGTGGAATGTACAAATTCCAATTCCACTATATAAAATGTCCTTCATTAATATCCATATATTGAATGCTAATTAAGTCTTAATACTGCAGAGTGTTTTCTCAGCATACTTCAATATTTATCTAAATTAAATTTACACTTCAGTGAAATATGAAAACATGAAAGGATAACCAGCCAGGCCAGTGTTTGCAGGTGACTTTAGTGTCTATACAGTGGGAGAGAGGTGAGAAAGGGTGGAAGTTATATGCAATTCTAGAACATAGATGCTACCAATCTGAAATTTTTAGGTAGTTTCAGAAGTCACTAAATCAATTTATATATTTGTTTATTTATTTATTTTGCAGTGCTTGGGGTTGAACCCAGGGACTTGTGCTTTCTAGGCAACTGCTCTACTACTGAGTCATATCCCCAGCCCCTCAACTTGTATATCTGAAATTTTACAAACGACACACCTATAACTGGAAGAAATTCAATAAATATAACTTTGATTTTTTGGAATAGGAAACACTTCTTCATAAGTAAGTGAAAGTTAGCTATGGCAGAATTGAGTCTAGAGCAAACAGTTTTGATTCCCGATTCAAGGTTTGTTCCTTATACAGGTTCCGATTAACACGGGTATTTTACTTAGTATGAACACTAAACTATGTGATCTGGTCAAATTGCTATTTTGAGCTGGGAAAATTGACAGAAATAGTTTAATAATGTACAATATAAGAACCAATTTTGATCTTTACCTATTTTAACATCAAATTTAGCCAAGTGTATAGCCTGGCAAAACAATGATCCCTCAATTTTGAATAACTTAAATTTATCGTATTTGTATTGCTTTCTGTTTGACCAGCTGCAGGTTCACGGAAATAATTTATCTTGAAAGTTAACATTTAGCCTCTGTATAGAGGTTTGCTTAGTTACTGATTTAGGTTATCACATTTATCAAGTGAAATTTTACTTAGTAATTTTGTATACCATTGAAAATATACATTCTTTCTTTAATGCAATAAACACTGCTTACCAAACTTAGTCTCAAGTTCATTCCACTAGAAAATATGCTTAATATGAACAGGGGATTTATCTGCCTGATTCAGTGTTGTTCCCAGACCCTAAGTCCCTGCATGTCACACAATAGCCTTTCATGAAATATTTGTAGAATGAGTGAATGGATGACTGCTTTTTTTTTCTATGGATCTTATCAAGAAAAGCAAGTAATGATTTGGGGAGAGTTTCAGAATATTTCCAAGAACCTCTGAATTGCTTAGAGATTGAAAAGAAAAAAGAAAAGAAAAGGACTTACAATTGCTGAGGCAATGGGTTCTATACCCATAGAGTGAAATTGTCTCTATGTTTGGAATCCTGAGAGTGGGAATGAAAATATGATGAGCAAGCCATCCAGTTTTGACTGATGCTTCACAGGAAAAAAAAAGTCCTATTGGTGTCAAACTATTTTTTTCTCCTGTATATATTCATTGAGTTCAAGAGGATTGAATGTATAAATTATGTTTTTAATTCAAAAAGCCATTTCTCATCTTCATAGCATCAAAAACCAAATTTCCAAATTTTAAAGAAAAAATACCCTCACAATATTCTCTTTAATTGATCAAATTTGGTGACATTTTTATTTTTTACAGATTGGGATTAATAACTTCATCTTTGACTAATGTAAATAGGGAAAAAATCCATCATGCTTTTCTTAATTCATTAAACTTATGTAAGATCATAGTCATAATTGTCATTGCCTTTTCTGTCATTTTCCCACTGATTTTAATTTTGAGTTAATTTAGAGAGAATTTATAATGCTTATGCACATAGAAAATTATCATACTCTTAAAAGATGAGTTTTCACCAATGATTAATGAGGCCAAGTCATGGCAAGATGAGAGCCTAAACCTCTTCTGAAGTGTTTTAAAAACTAGTGTGCACTTTAAGCCTTAATCGAAAGTCAACGCAGATCATGCTTAAAGCACCCAATTGGGGACAATTGGGGAGTAGAAAATTCAAAAGGACAGACAAAATTACTGCATCAAATCAAGAAACATGGCATTCTAAATATAGTTAATGGCCCTCCTGTGATTTCTCCTACTTAACTGGTAAAGATATAGAGGCACAGAAAGTTGTAAGTAAATTAAAATACTCACGCAACTAGAAGGTAACAGGTATAGATGCTAAAGACTCTGAGCCACAGGTTCCAGCCTAACCACTATGCTGTTTATAAATTGCAGCATCAACATGTCCAAGAAACATACAGTGGAATCTACATATGATCCTAGGTGCCATTGTTACACTTGTTTGGTCAAAGTCTCAATTTCATCTGCTTCTTGTGTTAGATTCAAAATCTTTCCAGAGCTGTCTAACAGACAAATATGTTCTTATTCAAGAGGAAGATGTCAAAGTCTTATCATCCATATTTGGGGAAAAAGTCTGAATTAGAAATAACAATTTACAACACAAGTAGTTTTACAGACTATCATGAAATTATCACATTGGACTGGTATTTTATTTAGGAGCTTAGATATAGCTATAGACATGAAGATAGATAATCTGGTAGGTCTTGCCTTTCACAGAATATGTTACAGGAAGAGACGGTTCAGGGAGGCAGACAATGAGTCCAGCTGTCTTTGTGTTTGCTAATTTAAATTTGTAATGAGATAGTGAGGTGGAAATATCTGGGTGCAATAGCAATAGTAAACCCTGCAATGAAGTTCTGGTAAGAGCTTTTGGTTGAAGATGTACATTTAGATGGTGTCATCTGCAGAGGGCATAGCTGAAGTTTCAGGGGCAAATAAAATTGCTAAGAAAGAGAACATAATATATTAAAGGCAGAAACTTTCAGAAAGCTATGGACTAGAGTAATCATAGCAAAGAATATAAATCACCATAACAAAAAAGCAGCCCAAGAGTGATTAAAAAATACTACAAGAGAACCAAACAATGAAATATGATCAAGAAGATTGTGGTTAGTCTACAGGGAGGCAATGGTACAATGCTGGTGATTTGGAAAGTCATAGGTGACTTTTTTATGTTTTTGGTTTTTTTTGTGTGTGTGTGTGTGTAGGGGGAGTTGAGTTGTTTGTTTTTTGGTACTGGAGATGGAACCAGGCGTGCTCTTCTACCATGAGCTACATACCAAGCCCTTTCCATTTTGTATTTTGAGACAGAGTCTCACTAAGTTGCTTAGGACATTGCTAAATTACTGAGGCTGGCCTTGAATGTGGATCCTCCTAACTCAGCCTGGTGAGCTGCTGGAATTACAGGCATGGGCCCCTCCCTGCTCCCAATTCATGGGAAACATTGGGAAATAGTTTTTATAGAATGATAAGGACAGAACTCAAATGACAAAGATCAAGACATATATATTTAATGGGAAAAAAACCCAGCCCTTATATGTTGTTATTTCAAGCAGTTTGGTAGTAGAGTAAGGTGAGTATTTTGAGGGGAAAAAAAAGGCTGGGGAGGGGTGGTGTACTTTTTTTGTTTTATTTATAGGTATTGTGTATAGGATTGTTAATATATGGGTGGGATTATTTGTAGGGTGTTCACATTTTTAAAGGATGTTAAAATGAGGAAAAAAAAGCAATAGAGTTTGCTAAGGAGTTATGTAAGTGACAAAATAACGAAGAGGCTGAAATTCATAAGCCTAGAATCAGAATATCTTTTCCTCAAACTCCAGTAAAAATAAATTTTTTTCAACTGGCTTCACCTTTTTTGCATTTAGACTTTTTGATTCATTGTAAGGAAGAAACAATGAATAATGTTTTGCTTATTTCTGTGTAAAAGTGTCTTTAATAGAGTAAGCAGAGTTCTAGACTTGTTTTTGCACAATAATTTATCAACTTTCTCATCCCTGTGACAAATTTTATTAAGCCTCTAGCATTTAGCCACTGTACAAGAGAGAAAACAAAGTCTCTGAATTTAAGGGCTTCAGTCTCATAGTTTAAAATAACTAGCAGTTAAGATGCAGAGAAGTTTCTGACATCTGATTTAAGATGTTATTTTGTGATCCTTGGAAGTTATTTGTACTGGTAAAATACCATGTACTTTAACATAGTATCTCTAGGAGGAAACAGTTTTGGGGGGAAAGACCACGGGATTAGATGGAGAAGAGTTTATCAGTGATCTTAACTATTAGTGGTTTCCAACTGGGTATAGTGGCACAGGCTTGTAATCCCAGCTACTAGGGAAACTGAGGCAAGAGGATCGTCATTTCAAGGCCACTCTGGGCAACTTAGCAGAATGCTGTCTTAAAGTAAAAAAAAAGAAAGAAAAGAAAAGAAAAAAAAGAGCTGGGATGGGGGATGTATATAGAGTGGTGGTGGATTGCTCTCCAGGGTTCAATCCCTAGTACTGCAAAACAAATAAACAAAAAAGAAACAGCTAACGCTTTCTATAATATAGTATCTCACTCTTTATTTAGTTATTTCCATGTACCCACTATTCCTGCTGATGTTGTTGAACAAATTCTAAATTATTTGTGTGGTTATAAGGCTACTTATGTGGAACAAATACATTTTGTATATATGCAATGAATCTGCCTCAGTGATCAAATCCTGCAGTTTCATGACAACATCAGTACATAACAGGGCCTGATTTTTTGGACCACCAATATAAGGCTTGTGTGTTCTGAGGCCGTAGAGCAAATGCCATCCACTTCTGCTATAGAAATCTGGGTTAATGATCCTCTGGGGGAAAAAAGCAACAAAATAAACAGAAAAACACCCTGGAATATCTTAATGCAGTGAGAAAAGTCTGTAATTACATAGGAATAATTCAGTCTTTTCAAATATGTCTTTAGCATTCAGTAATATTGATAGATCATAGACAGACAGACAGACATATAGATGAATTATTCCAGGAGCAACTTAATAGGAAACATAAAATGTTAGAGTTGATAGGGACTTCATGAGAAATTTTCTAATCCAGCTCTTTTACTTTATAGGTAAATAACTGATTTCGGGTATTAGTGAAATAAGATTTGAATCCAGTTCTCTTGCCTGTTGTACTTTTCAGTAATACTTTGTGGGTTATAAAGGACCATTATTTTTCTTAATTGAACATTTCTTCATGTCATATGTAATACCTGTCATATAACTATCTGTTTACCATTGATTTACCACTTTCCTTTGGATGGTAATTTTCTTGAGCAGGAGCTGGGTTTTTTTTGTTTTGTTTTGTTTTGTTTTTGGTATAAGTATAGTTATTAAAACAGAAGATAATTTTAAAATACTAGTATATACAAATGAATAAACCATCTCTTCCAAATTCTCCACTTTAATCTTCACCTGGTGTTATCAACTGATGCCTCATTGGATAGAAAAGGCTTTGCTAACTATTATATTCTTGGGCCTACAATAGTGTACTCTTAGCAGATAAGAGATGTTCCAAGGCCCACTGCTTTTGTGGGCCCACTGGGATTTCAGGGATGTATGGGTCTCAGGGACATATCTCCCAGTGGTATAGAATGGAAGTTAAGAGCAGACATGGGGATTACTGAGTGGAGGGATCAGGGAAGATGAAACATGGATTATGATGTCACCAAAGTAAATTGGAAGTCTCTTAATTTTCTTGACTTCTTCCATTAGGACGCTGACCTGGAAAGATGAGGGAATCTGATTTTGCTGAGTGCCATCTACTTTCCCCAGCCCCATTTTCACAAACGTCTTGAACTGAACCATACATCATCTTGCTGGGGAGAGACTGATAATGGTGTCTTACCTTCCTGAGAAGGAACTTGAAACATGAAAAAATAAATCATTTCCTTGAGCGTGAACTGAATTATATGTGCTCATGGTGCTCATACCAGTATGTCAGTCCTGTCTTCCATGTGTACCAAGGAACCCACAGCAATGTAATATTCTGCCCTCTGTGTTACTAAATTAAATAGAAGCTTTCCCTTTAATAGCCAGGTGTAGGATGGATAAGCAATCTAAGTGAATCCAGGAACCACTCTTATGAATATTTCCCTCAAGTATAAATAGTCAAAAAATTTTAAAGTCCTTCTAGTTAATACCTTTTTCTTCCCTACTGTTCTGTGAATGCACAAGGAAATAAAATGCTAAATTGTTCATGATGTTAATATTCCCAAGTAGTTGCCTTAAAAAGTAAAAAGATGCCTCTTTTACATGTATTCTTTTATCTGATTAAATGTTTAAAGAGCCACTGTTTGAAATGATGAACTTGCCAAAGATAGTTAAATATGTTCTTGCTTTAAAGAAATAGTGCAATGAAAAGGTGTTCAAAAGATATCTAGGGACTGCATTCTGAGATGACAGCTGATGAATAGCTTTGTTTTGCTCTCTCTATATCCCTTTTTTCCTCCAGAAAGACTGTTTATATGTTACTCAGATCTCTCAATGCATTTTTCTCACATCTTAATGATGATAGGTTTTTTTTATATTACTTACCAAATGCAAATTAAATACAAAGAGAAACACATTCTGATCAAGTCCTTAATTCTTTAAATAAATGGTTCCAACAATGACTGCTACCAGCTATATTAACAATTTTAGCCTTGAAATGTAGTTCATTCCAAAAGAAATAAAAAAGGCTCAACATTTTCATTATCAAAAGATAAAAAAATTATATCGTGAAGTTCATCATATTACAAAATTTACCTACTTTTCTTTTTCTTTTGTTTTCATATATCAACCTGACTATAGGGGCACATTTTTAAAAAATAACAAAAGATTTAACCATAGCAGTTATTCCACTTAAGAGTAATTATTATCGTCTTTCATTCCACCAATGAGAGGATGATAGAAAAGCTTACATTTGTTTCTATTTATTTTTGTAATTTGACAAAATTCATTGAGAATTTAAAACAGGTTCAGTGCATATAATGTCACATGGGTGAGTAAAACTCATCCAGTGAATGAGGCATTTCTGTTCTCCAGAAGCTCACATGAAGGAGTTAATAATAAAAGAGTATATTAGTTTTTCCTCTACTAAGCATTTACTCTCTACCTGCTATTTTGTTGATGGCAGCACTTGATTTCTGGAGCGATATTACTTGGGTTCAGATTAAACATTCTCCAGTTACTAGCTGTGAATCCTGCAGCATGTCACTTAACCTTTTTTCCTTTTCTGTAAAATAGTGATTATTATAGTAGCTAATGTAGTATGATAATTTAATGAACTGATAAGGGTAAAGATCCTAGAGAGGTGCTTGGCACACTGTAAGCATGAAATCAATATTGGCTATTAATATCTCAAATCCCCCTTCCATATCTGCAAGAGAAGTATCATCATAGTCTCTGACAATGAACCTTGGAGAAGTAAAATCACTCTCCCAAGGTTGTCCATAGGGTAGGGCTGGGATCAGTCCCAATCACATACTCCACATACTCAGATCACCACCGTTCCCATTCTGCTGGTCTTCGCACCGATGCCCAAATTAATTTTAACATTTAGAGGTCTTCATATGACTTATCTCATAAGATAAATACAGATAAAAACTATATCACTTTTTCTTTCTACTGACAGTATCATCTTTATGATGGCCAAAATGTCTTACAACTTCATTGCTTTTAGTATTAAAAACAACAAGGACATAATGCCATTTTATCCTGAACTGCTAAAGAAAGGGAACATTTGAAATAAGCAATAGGGCTTTTAGAATATTGGCCTGCATTTACTGAAGTATGAACAGTCACCTACCAATTTGCAATGCTTTGTTGATTTTTTTTCAGCTAATTATTCATTTAATCTTTATGTGAATTGATTTACCTCCTATTGAGTTTTAATGAGATGTGAACTATTTTATTTTCTATCTGTTATAAAATTAAATAGTATCTATAAACATTAGAAATGAACTATAATCACCTGAAATAGATTTCTTTTAAACAAAACTCATAAAGAATTTCAAAGCAGTTTTCTTGGCATAAAGGGTGTTGGGGTAGAGTGTTATATATGAGATGAGAAAGCAACTGAGGACTTCATTAACCATCAGAGATGCAGAAGGTACCATGTTATATACAATGTACAATGTTACATAAGATCATCATTAATGTTTCTCAAACTAAAGACAATTTTTTAAAAATACATATTGAACATCCCTAATCCAAAAATTCAAAATCCAAAATACTCTAAAACTTTTTGAATCCAGTATGATACTACAGCGGTAAATTCCATACTTGACTTCATGTGACAGGTTGTGATTAAAATGCAGGTGCAGTAAAACTATTCTATAAATTTACCTTTGGGTTATGAGTATAAGGTGTGTATGAAGCAAATGAAGTTCATCTTTAGGCTTGGTCCCTATCTCCAAAAAATATTACTATGTGTATGTAAATAGTCCCGAATCTGAAAAAATCTCAAATCCAAAACACTTCTAATCCCAACTATTTCTGATGAGGGATTCTCAACTTATATTGTGTAAGTTTTGCAATAACTACATTTAAGAAGAAAGAAATTATTTTGCAGAGAGAAAGCAATTATTTATTTCCCTTCCAGCTGATAGTCATTATTTGTTTGAATTACTTTCCCACTCTATATGCAGTTTCACATAGATTTGCACTTCATTTTAATTCATGTTGATTAGTCACTTTTCAGAACTTACTGAACTTCAAGGCATGGAAAAATAAAATATTTGACAAACTGAATCCTAAACTGACTCATCAAGAAACCAAGGGGGCTCTACTTATGTCAGTCATTCATGTAAAATATCATGTAACAGATTAGGCAAAGCAACAGCTGGCAGAGTAACAGTGGCACCTCCATCTGAGTGTAGTTGAACAACCTACACATAGTTGTCACATGTTACTAGATGCTTATTTGAAAATACACTCCACTTAATTTCATTTAATTAATTGAATTACTTATTAAATTTAATTTTAATAATTAATTTTTTGAGGCCCTAGGGATTGAACCCAGGGCCTCACGCATACCAGGCAAATGCTGTACCAATGAGCTACATCTTGATCCCATTCTCTTTTACTATACAAAGTCTATGATATGGAAAATGCTAAGTATTTTTTACAATTAGTAATTCGCTATCATTTAGGGATGAGTTCCTTGATGCTTTAAAACACCACTTAAGCTAATGCTAATTACTTGTCCTAGACCAGGATGATGGGGAAATGGTGGGAAGAGGGAAAGAAAACAAAGTGGTACAGATTCAATGGCACTGGCTAGGAAATTATCCCTGTTTCTGGCTTTATCCTCTAGTGTAATTTATTTGAACTGAGGCTTTTTCTTCATATATAAAATTATGATAGAGAAGATGACTTCATGTTCCTCCACTGTGATGTAATTCTCAGATACTATGACTATGAAAAATCTAGCCATTTAATAGCTAAATGTGTTCTTTCAAAAGTATGACTCATTAATTGATACTACAAAGTGTATTTAAACTCAAATGTAATAGAGTTGTATATACTAAAGTATATTTTCTGAGATGTTTTCTCTGTATTAATGTATTTGCTTTAATTACATATAATACAAATGCTTTATATAAATGAAATACTTGCTATAGAAAATTCACATAAAAACAACAAAAAAGATATAGTGAAGATTGTAAGAAGTCCAGAACTCCCACCACTCTTAGGCAACCTTTAGAAATACATTGGTGGACCTTCTTCCAAGGCACAATCTTTGCCTTAATACATATAATATGTTATTACATAAAACAACATTTTGTGCACATATGAATGTGCATATATATTGGTACACAATATCACAATATTACTAGCACATCTTTTTATAGAAATGCTACTCCAGAGAGTATCTTTCTATGAAGAAATACTTGGTGATGGCATCCTGCAACTTGTAATAACTATCTAGTGTATTTTGACTGTTCCCTGGGTTGAAAGTTCTCTCCCTGCTTAATAATAAATGTGTTGTGATTTCTGGGCTACACTTGGCTTGTCCCAAACATACAATTAGAAACATGCTTACCCTTAGCTCCATCTAGGACTTTGTGTACTTTGCGGGGCGGGGGGGGGGGGTATATGAGTTTTTACTCTATCTGGAATTTAGGATAAAGAATTAGTTAAGACATCCATACTAAATCCATAGCCAATTATCTCTACTCTTGTTGAAACAAAAATGCTGATTTGAAATGCTCGTATAAAGCACACATTAAATTTAAACTTTTATATTTACTTGGGCCTTTTTCTGGAATCTATTTTCTTTTCCACTTATTTTAATCTATGTTACTTTAACCAGGGGAGATTTAAATTTAGTTTTATATTATGTTTTATTTCCTAGTGGGTCAAGACTACTTACACACAAACTCATTTCTGTTTTTTTTTTTTTTTTCATCATTTTCCTATTTTTTACATTATTTTCTGGAAATACTTTAGAACAGTTATTCGAATTTGACCTCCGAAAATTCTTAATAGGATTATTTTTTGTAGTGAATGCATAAGTTAATTTCATAAAGATAAGTAATTTTAAAAATGTTAAGCCATTCATCTCCAAGAGCAAGTTCCCTTATTTTCAAGGCTTTGATGTATATTCCAGTGGACATATTTATCTAGGTCATATAAATTTAGGTTATAATTATTCCTTGGGTGGTTTTATATTTACAGTTACAGGCACATTTGAGACTATTTTTTAAAATTATATTTTACAAATGGTCATTTTTCTGAAGTAGTTCATAAACAGCCACCTTAAAGAATCATATTAATAAGTTTTACAATTAACTGTACAAGGACCAGACTAAGATGTTTTTTGCTAATAATATTATCACTTTCCCCTTAAAATGCCAGATACCTAGAAGATGTTCAGTAGGTATCTGAAAATCTACTTAAAATTGTATGTAGTGGCAATGGCTTAGGATTTAAATGAGAGAGAGAGCAACTTTCTGTTGTACCTGTTTTCATGGAATGCTTGAGGAATACTATTTCAACTATATGCTCTAGTATTTGTCCAAGAAGCAAACCTGTGAAAATATCTAGGAAAAAAAGATGAAGTAAAAAAGTAATGAGTGTGTGGGGGAGTGTTCTTGACCCACTAAAAATTAAAACATATTTGATAGTCAAATGTTATCTTTTGATCAGTTATAATGTACTCTGCTAAAATGTTGAAGAACTATGAATCCATTTCTAAAAGTCTATTAAAATGGATTTCAAATTTTACCAAATGCAATTTTGATATCACTTGATTTTTTTTCTTTTAATCTATTATTTGTGCAAATAATAGTGTTTCCAGTTTACATGGGACCTAATACTTAGGCGTTTGAAGTACTTGCTTTAAGAAAAGAATTATGAATATAAAACTGATAATAAAAGTAGTTATTCAGAATAGATAATATAAACTTCTCTGCAAGGACATAGTAGTATTAAAAGTACTCACTCTAAACTTTCATCAGCTTCAGAATGTCTGCATCTTGAGGTGAATTATACAAAATTTCTAAACCTTAACTATTGCATTTCTATGGCAAACCCATTTGGTCTTGACATGCTACTCATTACAAAGAGAAAATTTTCTTTACTTTCCATGCCATTTCTATATTCCATTGGACTTAATTTTTTGTTTAAAATTATAAAAATCTTTTATATTCTTGAAATAATAAAAAAAGGCCTAACTGTCCTGCATGGTGGCTAATGCCTATAATTGCAGCAATTTGGAAGGCTAAGACAGGAGGATAGCAAATTCAAAGCCAGGCTCAGAAACTTAGCAAGATCTTGTCTCAAAAAATAAAAAGTACTGAGGTGTGGCTCAGTGGTTAAGTGTGTCTGGGTTCAATTCCAGGTACAAATAAACAAGCAAACAAACAAAAATCTAAGGGATTTTCATAAAGAAAAACAGTACCATTTTACTTTGAAAAAAGTCATGCTTTTATCTCATCATGTTGATAATGATGGAGCACAAAGATGTTTCCAGGTACTTTCAAGTAGTCTTATATGTGTTCATCAAATATGCCTATTTTATTGCTAGTTCAATACAGTTGTTGATCACAGATTTAAAAAGAAATGCACGGAATCCTCTGCATATTGACACCCATGTAACCTTCACTTTGCAATCTATTCTTTCTTTAAGACACCACATAATCATTTGTAACCTGCTTCATTAGTCAACTCAGACTGTTCTGACTTTAGGTGTAGGTTGGCAGCATTGTGGTATTAGCACAAATTTTAACAAGTTATAATTTTATAAGGTTGGTACATAGCAAACTATTTGTAGACTATGGAAAAATATTTCTCTCTCATACACTCATGATGTTCCCATTTCTGATGTTTATGGAGCTAAAAGAGAAGAATAAAGTTTAACTGTGTATGAACTTTTGCATTTTTAAAATTGTTTTTTATCTTATTAATTAATTTTTGTGTGGCACTGGGGATTGAATCCAGTGCCTCACGTGTTAGACAAGGGCTTCACCACTGAGGTGTACCCTCTAACCATGTAGTAATATTTTTAAGAAAAGTTTCAGTGCATCTGGAATCAGAAAACAGAGTGAGCTTTTTTTATGTAAAGTAAATTATTTTTTTTTAAATAATAATCTTCATTTCTCCAACAACCTCCAATCAGTAACTTTCTTAAGTAAAGTACTTCTGTGTGTAAAACATTAAGTCCAATATAAAAATAATTTTAGCAAATATACTACAAAGTGCTCCAAATATTGGGTGATTGTGGGAAAGTTGTGTATTTATACCATGGCATGTATAGTGGCTAAATTTCACAAATGAATTAAATGAAACTATACTTCTTCTGTGCATTTTCTAAGTGAATTTTTACTAAATTAATCTGATTTTGTACTAAAATATCTTTTTTATGAACAAATGCAATGACAAATTTGTACTACTTAAAAAAGTCATTATGTATAAGCTTATATTTCCTGTTTCTGCCTTTGAAAATGTCATGATTGAAATACCAAAATAAGAAATTCTGTAGTGACAGGAACACATGCTCAGCAATCTTCTTTGAGTTTTAGTTAAAATTTGTGTGATAATCATTTTACAAGCTTTGTATCAAAACCCATATATTTTTATGGTGATATGTCTTGTCTTATGTAATTGATATATTCTCCCAAATGTTTATACTGATTATATTTTAAAATATTATATCTTTAATGTATTTCAGAATATTAATTATAATACACTGAACATTAAACATTGAAGAAATATAAAATATAAACTAGCTGATCTATTTTATTAGTTTTATAGTATAGAATTTTTTGTTAGGTTTTTAAAAGTAAAATGCACCTTTAATATGGAAAAAACGGAAAAACCCTTTCCAAAAATTCAAATACCCATTTTCCTTTGTAGAGCACTTCAGCATAGCTTTTTAAAATGATAGCTACTTAGGAACTCATTTTAATTGAAGTAATCATTATATTTGCTACCTAAATTAAATATCCTATAACCACTTATCCATTCATTATATAAAAAGGGAAACAGTGCAAGAATTCCAATATAAGCCCAAACTTCTTTTTAGCTTTTCCTAGGAAAATCATTTCCTTTGACACATATGTGAAAATTATAAACAAATGACAGTTGGTTATGTTGAATCTATTCTTAGCTTTCTGCAACTGTGCCCTACATAATACTCACTTACAATATAAGCAAGGGAGATGGCTGATTTCTTTACCATATGAAGAATAACACATTTAACTTTTTAAAGATCAATGTTTACATTTGTTCATTTTTTGGTCAGAATGACAACCAAAGAAGAAAGTTGCTTGGTAAAGTTTGAAATTATTGACTAATAAATACTATGGAAGTTCAAGGGGGTAGATAGATAACCATTACAGTATCATTCATTGGGGAAAACAAAGAGGAACTGATACCTGAACTGAAGCTTGGAGGACATAAAATATTGAAATACAGAGAGATAAGGCAAAAGGTGTAGTGTTTGGTAGGATGATGTCTACCAAAGTTAAATTACATCCCTAGTTATAGCTAGGGGTAGTAAAGCTAAACAAAAAGCTCAGGGATCTACCAAGCTTTCTTTTTGCCTCAAAAAATAAAAATAAAAGACAGTAAAGGTTTTGTTCAAAATCATAAAAAATATTTTTTGATAGGTCAAAGTGTATTACTTTTGGTCTTTTATGTATTCTTGCACCCATTCCACATTTTTCACTATTGGAAGGGAAGAATAAAAGAAAATATCACACCGTCATTTTGGATTCTTTCATAGAATTCAAGTGTTTGCCAAAATGTAGATGAGGTCTTTTAAGAACATTATCATTAACAATTTGTTTTGGTGTTCTTAGGAGTAGTGATATTAAGAACTTATATTTTAAAGTTTAGTTCTATTGGATTTGATTCCAAGTTACTGACTAAAAGGGAATCTTTTGAAGGATAATTATAGTATAATGAATGTGAAAACATTTTCTTTGTTCATGGTGTTTTCTCTGAATATTTATGTGCTGTCATTAAATTATGTATGTCTAAATACATTAAAATTATAAGTTTAAAATATTCATAAAATATTTTAAATTTTTAGAAATAATTACATTCTTAATAATCTGTTATAAATGTCCATTTTGGTAAACTATGTAGAAGCCAAATAATAAAGTGCTCTGGATTGCTTTAAGACGATGTACTTGGCAAAAATAGTTATATTGCACCAAGTCCTACATATTTGAAACACTAATTTTAGATGCCTCTATGGCAACATAATGTATTCTTATAATCTTGCAAGATGTGCCACATTTTGGAATCTTTTCTAAGTATCATAAATGAAGTGATATGTCATCAACAAAGTAAAGGGTGACCACAACTATTCAATGAGTGTCACCCATACTGACACTTCTAAAAATAATTCTATTATTCAGCATATCTGATTTGCATCTCAAGCAGTCTATAACTAATTTTCACATGAAATTCTAACTAATTCTGAGTGTTTCCAATGGCCCTCAGTAATGGCAAGGCAATATAGCGATGTATCTCTGTGGTCAACGTACCACATCTTCTATAATTTAAAGTGTTAATGGTGGCCAAGTTGCACATGGGGCATCATAGTCTTCAAAATCACTACTATCCTTCTAAATAACCACTTAATTTCAGGTATCCCTACCACATTAGTTATTTTGTGATGACAGGATGGCACTGTGGAATCTTTCCTCTCCATAGAACTGCTTTACCAGGTCTCATTTTCTAAGAGCAAGAAGCAAAGAAGCTATTTCTGAATTCTCTGATAACAGCATTCCCAGTTAGCAAGCTGTGTATCAGGACCATGCGGTATTCATTTTGGGGTATTTTGTCAGTGTACAGCTTCTCCTTGTAGTGTGAATAGATGCAAAAGCAACTTTCTGAATGTTGTAGACATTTCTTCATCTTTAAGGAGTGTTGTTGGCAAAATATTCAAGCCTCTGCAGTAGTAGTAATAGCGTTATTACTAATAAAATAGCAGTAGCTTTTTACTTTGCATTAACTATGGTCCTGTCCACTTTGCTAAGATTATCTTATTTATCCTTAAAATAACCTTGATACAAGTGGTATTACTTCTACTTTGCAATTAGGCATAACAGAGTTCTAAAGAAGTTTAATATCAATCTGCAAGTCACAAATTTAAAAACATAATTGAACCAGTAATATAAAGCATATCTTCCTCAGGTAAAAACTATCTGACTATAGAGTTTCATATTTACTAACTGTATTTGTCTGAAGTTGGAAAACATACATTTCTTTCATCAATAACTTCCTTTCTAACCAGGAGCTACTGTTCTGAAAGAACAATAGTGATAATGCATGTTGCACTTATGATAATTTGGTCCAAGGTAGAATTCAAAATTGACACTGGAAAAACTGAGGCTGATGATTCTTCCGGAGTCATTTGCATAAATTCACTTGCATGGTGACTATTGGTCAGGGAGTCTAAAGAAAATATGAGTTGTTTTTTACAGAGAAGTTCAGGGAGTAGTAAATGACTAGAGAATGTAATGAATGGGATGAGATCCAAAATATCATCTTAAAACCAGAAGTGAATATTACCATTTTATAATAAGTTTTGTGAGACTCATCATAGGACTAAACATTTCAGCTCAGATTCACAGAGAAGTATAAATTGAAGGGGATAGATTCACCATTTTTCCATGCAAAACCCAACAGTGCCCTGACTCTTGGAACACTGGACATTTTAGATGCTGGAAGGCACCTTTGTCATTTTCAATGGTCATTAGCATAACATGACTTGGAAAAAAAGGAAGATTTCTCATGTTGTTTATGTTCTTATTCAGGACTCACTCTTCTGCACAAGAAGAATTTTACCCAGAAATTTGAAGGAATTGCTTGCTGACAAAGACTTTGTTTTGGTTACATTTTTTTTTACCACTGCAACTAAAATATCTGACCAGAACGAGTTTAGGGGAGGAAAGTTTATTTAGGGGGCCACAGTTCAGAGGTCTCAATCCATAGATAGCAGACTTCATTCCTCAGGGCTCAAGGTGAGGCTGAATATCATGGAGGAAGAATTTGGTGAAGGGAAGCAGCTCACATGATGATCAGAAACCAGAGAGATCTCCACTTACCAGATACAAATATAGACCCTAAAGCCATGCCTCCAATGCCCCACTTCCTCCAGTTATACCGCACCTGCCTTCAACTAACACTCAATTAATCCCATCAGGTGATTAATTCACTGAGCGGGTTAAGGCCATCACCAATCCTGTCCCCTCTGAACCCTCTTGCATTGTCTCACATGTGAGCTTTTGGGGCACACCTCACACCCAAACCATAACAGACTTTGCATATGGGGGGACTTAGTATAGCTTGTCCTTATGTCAAGCTTATGGAAACTAAGAGCTTGTTATTTGGGCACAGATATTATGCTGATCCAATTTGAACCCATTGAGAGTTAACATCTAACATGGAACTCTTACATTTAATGATAAATTTGAAGTCTAAACTACTTCATGACTCCTCTATATCCTAAACAACCCTTATTTTATGCTTTGTAACTAGTGTTGTCAACCTAAAACTCCCTATCATATCTACCTTTGAGATTTCATCTTTCCTTTTTCAAAACCCAAGTCAACTTCCAATTCTCATGACTGCTCTGACTGCATCTTCTTCCATCTCTATTTCTTATATAATGGACACAAAATAAACAATTTTGAACTGGCGATAAAAATATTAAACAAGCTTTACTACTTACCCATAAGTATAACACACACACACACACACACTCACACATGATTTTGTTGCCACCTTGTTAGAAGGAAAAAAGTACTTAAAGACTGTGGTTGCTGAAATAGATTCCATTTATTGGGCTATATTGAGTATATTAAGGATATTGATATTTTCTTATTTTACTGAAACTTCAGAATACATTATTCCATATGCCAAGCAACTAGAAAAATTATTAAATCAATCATGACCAAGAGCTGATACTAAAAAGAAAATGAAAAACAAACTGTTTAAATCTTAATACTACCCTCTATAAATACAAGTTTGTTAAAAACACACACATGCACACACACATATACACACATACATATAGATTCAGCTTTGCTATTTCAAATGCCCTCATTTTGCCATTACTTCTTTGTTAGCATCTTCACATGCACAGTGAGTCTGGAAAGAGATTTCTAGCCTCTTCTTTTACATTTTGAATTCTCAGAGGGCCATATTTTGCTGGATTTTAAAAGATGCATGAGTGAAGAAAAATGAGCTCTGTCAGATTTCTCTGCCTTGGACTGAGTCATATATTTTTCCTACATCCATACAGCAGACAAAACAGAAGGGTAGGATGATTTGTCATTTCCTGCTCTGGGATATTTAATTTCAGACACCTTTTTCAAGGTCTGAAAAAATAGTTACCTTCTGTTTTAAAATTATAACCTAGTAATCAAACCTATGTAAGGCCTGGGTAAAATGCTAAAATTTGATTTATTTTGGGAAGCACTGCCATTTGGATAGGTTTCCAATTTCTGAACTCTATTTTCAGTGCAATTGTTTGATTAAAATGGGTCATGGTTTTCACCATTGACTATCCCATTGTGAACATACAACTTTAATATCAAATGAAATATATGTGGAGGGTTCCCAAAGTAATTCCTAACTCACACATTGTTTGGTTTCATCTAATTTGTAAAGTCAGTTTTAAACCTCTAAGTACTGAGACCAAATAAAATTTTTATTTGAGATCTCTTACTCATTATTAGTTCTAAGTTGCATGGGTAGTTCATGTAGGTAGCTCTGTATTTTTCATTATTACGACATCCCGGCAAAATACTTATCCTCTATCTGAAAATGATCTTCAAATTATTTATTCATGTCTTCAAAACGATAAAAACCACACCAGTAATGTCAGTGGTTAATGGAAATTATAGATCATGTCTTAGTTTGAAAAAGTCTGTACAACTTTTGTCTAAAAGTTTTGGACTGAACAAAGTCAATATAAATTAATTACACTTTTCTCCCGATTAAAATACATATAATAAATGCTCTATTTCAATGTGGTTTGATTTCACTGTTCTTTTTTTTTTTTCTTTTTCTTTTTTGCCTCATTTTGCATAGAAATTTAAAAAAAGTTTTAAATTCTTCAGGGAAAGAAAAACCAAAGGTAAGAAAGACAGAAAAGAAGGAAGTTTTCACTATTCAAGAAATTTAGTATTTTTGTCCAGTCTCACAGTAAAATAATGGAGCATTTCAAGCATCTTCCTACTAAGCTACACTATGAAAATTATGTCATGGTCTCAAAAAGCTTATAATCTAGTTAGAATTTGTTTAAAAATTACTGTCTTCCTGTTTGCATTCTGACAAACTTGCATCTGTGCTATTGTAGGTTTTGTTTTTGGTTTTGTTTTTCTCAGGCAAAGGTAACTGATTTACCAAAGCCAAAGGTGCATGGTGTATTTGTAGGTGTTTCTTCCAGAAGCAGGCCACACCCAATGCCTGTAGGATTCTAGGAGAACATTTTTTAATGTTCATTACTCCCCTAAAGTGATATTTGATAATATTGTGTGAATCCATTGATAGAGTAAAAAAAAATAAAATCATTTAGTTAAAACATACAGTTAATTTACCTACACTGGAAACAGAATTTTTCAATTTTGGTTTGTTTTCTCATCTGTATAGTAAAGGGGTTTAATAGGAAGATATTTAGATGTAGTTGCTTCTTTTACAAATTTGAAATTCTTGTTTAAAAAATTTGTATAAATTAAAAACCCACATATGGTCTATTTTATCTAAACTTAAAATTTGTGCATACATTTTTTCACAGTATTATTATATTTTTAAATCCCTTAAATCATTCTTATTCCTTTTTTATTTCAGAATTTTTTAAGAAAATGCATTTTGTTTCTTATTTTCTTGATAATGCTGACAAAAATGTATTTATTTTATAAAACTAACCAAAAGTCAGCTTATTATTATTAATACTATTTTTTATTAGTCATTCTATTTTATTTTTCTTCCTCCTTATTAAGATTTATTTGTTATATTTTGTATTTTTCTACTATAGCCCTTATTGCTTTAGTTTCTATTTTTTAATGAAATATTTAATATTATCTGTCTTCCACAAAATGCTGTTTGATATGTGTCCTGAACATTTTTATAGGTAGTATTTAATTATTACTTAGTTCTAGATATTTACAAATTTCCATTATGAGATCTTCTTTGACCCATTCATTACTTAAAAGTATGTTTTGAAGTTCCTAATTTCTGATAATTTTGGCACTTTTAAGATTTCTAATTATATTGATTTTTCTAATTGTATTCTGTAGGCTATCAATTATTTTATATTTGTTAACATTTCCTTCAGTGACTCATTGTAATTATTAAAAGATTACCTATTTTATTCTAGGGAGTCAAAAATACTTTCTAAAATTAATACAGCAAGATAGACATAAATATTATAATAGGCAGAAACATAAGTGGGATCAGAAGATTAGATAAAATATATTTAATAGAACAAAGAAACTGCTGTTATAAACAATGAACAATGCAATCAGGTTGATTTATTAAAGAATTCAAAAGGCGGGGGCATCTGGGCTCAACCCTGTATTCTCTAGTAGAGAACTGCTCTCTTGAGGAATGAGATACAAATAATTTTAGTTCATTATAACCTTGCTCTTGAAGCACCATATCTGCCTCTATCAGCCTGTCTGCCACCTCTATATCAGTTGTAAGTTGCCTGTTGACATGACCTATTGTGTACACACCTTAGTCAGAGAGAACATTCAAAGAATAGGCCTGTGGAGTACATGTTAATAAGACCATCAGAAAAATCCATGCCACATGTCTATACTAGTCAACATAAACATAAATCAACGGCCAAGGAATATTAGACATCTTGGAGTGAACAAGTTTTTATAATATAGGTTTATATTTTCTTCTCAATCATAGTGCATGATTAATTCTCTAAATTCTGTTTATCCATTTTAGGTTTTTCAATTATTATAAAGTCAGAGAATACATTTATCTCAAAATTTAAATACATGCTTTAAAATTTGCAACATAAAAGCAGCAATAATTAGAAAGCATAGACTAACAAAAATTGGATAATAGAAAAGGGATGGGAATATGAAAGAAAGCCAGGTCTGTAATTTTCTCTTATCTTTCAATGTGTTATTTCAGTAAAATTAAGAAAAGTGGATGAAACTATAAAACTTAAAATCCTTATGTCAACAATTAGAAATAAAAAACGTTGGTAAAACTCAAGAAATAATTGAACTTAAATTTGGGAGATGGAGGAAGAGAGTGTTTACTCTCCAGAATTCTTCACTGCTCATACAGGTAAGCTAATACATGGTATTAGGAGATGGCAGCTGCAGTAACTGGAATATATGTGGATACATACATTGAATTACAGTGATGATCACAGTTAACAAATAATAATAATGATGAAAATGGCTACCAACAGAGCAGTTGCAAGTACAAAATTTCGAAGATGTTGGAATGAAATATGTACATATTTTTCTGAACTTTTAAGCTTACATACTTCTCTGTGTGGTTTAAAATATTTCATCATGCACATGATTAACAATAATTTAAAATCTATTCTGTAGTCAGGCAAAGGGGTGTGGTTCAGACAAATAATTTACTACATCCATATGTACTGATATGCAAATAGGACTATAATACATTTATAAAATAGAAGCACAACATATTTGTATATATAATTTTATCTATTATATATTCCAAACCTGTAAAAACAGTTACGTCTGCATATGTTTGCATTAATCAATACATGGGAAATATACAGAAAGACACACCAAATAACTAAATACTACTTAGTAATTTATTTTGTTTTCATTCCAATTGTGTATATAAATTTTTCACTACTACTAGTATGATTATATGATAAAATTTTAATAGTAAAAACTCTTATAATCCTAGATCCCTTAGATGGCATGATATTGAACTTAATCTATTTATTCTGAATTTCCATTGCTCAAGTGGTCCACTCTGTGGGTGCAGGAATTCTTTCTACCTTGCCCACTGTCTAATTGTTGTATCTAGTATAGGCTAGCCATTATTTGCATAATAGAAATTCATATTTCTGGGTGCAGGAGTGAATGTAAACAAACTGCTTAAAACATAGAGTAGATATGCTATATATTAAATCTATTGTTTTGTTAAATACTCCATGTGAACCAGAAATAGTGAATAACTTTCATAAATAAATAGAAAATAATTCAGAGACAGCAATATGAGTGATGACTAATAGAAAACTTACTTTCCTACATTATTTTCCCATCTGTAGTTTTAAAATCACTCATAAATATTCCATTTTTTAAATTAAACAACTATTTAAAAAAGTTGACTCCAGATTGTTTTGGTTTAAGATTAAAAGAAGATCCTGTTTGTGACTCTTGTATTTGCTCCAGGGCATGAACCTTTGTGGTTCATACTTAAGCCACATTTCTCCAAAATGGGTAATACATTTTCTAAAGTGTCCTCATTATCATCCTTTGTATCAGCAAAACAGCAACAGAAATCTTAGCTTACATTTAAGTCTCTGAATTCTAAGAAGCAGAGCAACACTTAAAAAAAAAAAAAAGACTTATCTACAGTAAAATCCTTTTGAATACAAGAATATATAATGACATTTATTTCCTCAATTAATTTCCTTGTGAATTCACTAGAAGTTGTGTCACTAAAGTCGTTCTCAATATCTTTAATAGACAAATAACCTCAGTCATGACCAAAATAAAGAAAAATAAAGATATGCACAGGACGTGGAATGTTATGGCTTCAGGTGAGTTTCCATTTCCATCAGGGTTTAGATAAAAGCTGAAAACAAAAGAAACTTAAATATTCTTCAGTTGCTTCCCTGTCCTGACTCAGGTTAGGCAAAGCAATCATGTTACTAGTAGCACTGGCATTTGACAAAATGATGATGACCATGACCATGATACAGAAACCTGGAAAGTGGGGTCTGGAAGTCTTCAGGCAGAAGAGAGCTTGGGCAGTGTCAATGGCCTTCATTTCCTATTTATCAAGAGAAAGGAATCAGTCTATTGCAACAGACATGGTTAACTCCTCCTTTAGAGATAAAAAATATGACTTGACAAAGCAGCTTCCGACATTTAGATGATTGGTGGTGAGAGGTAAATTGGAGGAATAATGATCTGTTTCAGACAGAATATATATGATCAAAAAGTAAAAATTTAAACATTTTGCTTTTATTATAAATAGATTTGTCACCCCAATAATAGAATGTTGACTGGCTTGTTTAAATGCAAGAATTCAGATTAGTGTTCGTGAAATATGATAATAAACCCTTAGTTTCATAAGCATAATATGACAGGAAAAATAACCTCTTGTCTCCATTTTAGAAATGAAATATAAGTAGCATATTATAAATTTGTCCTGGTTCATGAATGTGACAGCTAATAGATGTACATATTGGCAATTTGCTTAGTACATTATCATTTACTGTCACATTTTTAATTAGAATCTGAACTTCCATTGTCTTTAATTTATTTACATTAGGGATGACAAATTTTTTCCCTTAAGCAAAATCTTTATTTATCATAGGCAGTTTTTAACAAAAATATTACATGAAGCAGGAATTCATAATTTGAATCATTTAATTTTTTAATTTTCAGAGTACTTGACATCTTGAAAAAATAATATTTTCTGTATTTTAGGTGTCAAATCTTTGCACATATGCCTTACCCCAAAACACTCTTATTTTGTCTACCTACATTAATATCTAATTATTTTGTCATTAATTTTGTAGTCATGTTGTGAAACACTGGTATAGATTTGGGTTCTGTTTATGTATGCAACTGTAACCCACACACAGGATGTAAATATTTCCAGTCAGCCCTGATGACTGGAGTCACCTCACACTGACATGTGCATCTCTTGACTCATGACAAGACTATTAAAGCACATAGTTCTAATTTATAGAGGAAATCTGGAAATTTGTGTTGAGAGGGCATGTAAAAGAAGGGAAATAGAGGGTCTGAGTGGCTATTTTGAGAAGGAAAAAACATGGTTTTGATTGGATATGTGTTAGCTTTCCATAAGTTTCTGCTGGGAATACAACAGAAAGTACATGTGGATGATATTTAATGAAACTTTATTTAAATTATTTCTGATTAGACTTTCAAATTAATGGTGTGGGGAATTGATACTAATTTAAAGTAAGGTTGTGAGCTCAGCTTGGTATTTGTCAAAACTGAATGGTACTCCATATCGAGTGACATGTTCAGCTTTAGTTTAGAGATTTGGTGAGAAGTAGATATCATCTCAGTGTGTTAAAACTTCATGTTTACTCTTATGTTTATTTCACTGTATCCATTAAAAACAAAACTCTTTAATTTTGAACTCAATTTCAGCTCTTTTTATCTCCTAACATCTCCACGTGACGATGCATTCTGTATTCAAGTAGGTATGATCATTTCCGTGTCTTTAAGAACAACTTCCTCACCTCCAAAATGCCCTGTCAATGAGCTCAGTTTTTACACCTAGGTAATAACAGCCAAAATATATTGGACACAGGTATGTGCCAAGAACAATTTTTAAGTGCTTTACATACACCAAATAATTTATTCCTCAGTGCATAACAATACTATATATTTAGCATAACAGTACCACTATATTTAAAATATCATAGATACAAACATGCAGCACAGAAGGATGAAGAAACTTGATTGAGAAAACCCAGCTGGGAAGTTGGGGTTTATATTCATGAGGCTTACCTCAAAGACTTTTGCATGAATCTTCATCACAGAGCTTTGGTATTTTAAAAGGCAGATATTGCTTGGAAGGGTTACTCTAAATGTGGTCATTAGACATTAATTCTGCTTCGAAATGAATGACACGGAAGAAAGCTTTGATGGATATAAACTTGACACTGGAAGAGAAAATGCTCTTTGGGGAGAAAAGATGGCAAACAGTTGAGAAAGAAAAGATGCTTACTTCACAATTTCGCTGAAAAAGGCATGTAAGAGCTGTCTTCTGTTGTTAGGCAGATGGGCCCAGAGTCTGAGAAAAAGGGGCAGCGGGCTCCCTCTTTAAGGGACTCTCATTCAATAGCAGTAGACCTGCACAGTTGCCAGAGCCCCACCTAAAGAAGCAAAACACCTGTGATCACATCTGCTTCTTTCCCTTGGTCCTGATTATTCATGTTCTTTCCTAAGGTTATACTCATAGTTTGGGAGGATCTAGTTGCAAAACTACTTTGTAGAATGGTCCACAAGTCCGTAATAAAGGCATCTCATTACCTTGAGAAATTCTGATTGTGGGGGACAGGCATTTGAAAACAGGAGTGACAGTGGTTAGATAGCTAGTGATTCTTTTCCTACATCATTTACCTGACAGGAACTAGTGTGTTTTCTCTGTGAATGAATGAATGAATACATGAATGAAATAATAATGACATTTGTTGGGAAATTGACCAAGTGTCTGCTATAATCTATTTCAAGTAAAGCTATTTTAGAAATTGAATTTTTGACAATTGACTTAGATACAGTTGATACATTTATATCCTCAAATAAGTTTTAGTCAATATCAAATTTATAAATATACATTTATATCCTCAAATAAGTTTTAGTCAATATCAAATTTGAAACCTCAGCAGCATTCAATTGATTTGTTGATTTTAGACAAAAAAGGAATCTCAAGAAAGGTGTTGTGTCTATCACACACAACCAATGAATAGACTACATTTTCAATAAAGCCACGTTTCCTGGTTTAAGAATATATCCTTTAAGTTGGCAGTGAGGATTTATATGGTGGTAGTATTTTGGGGATGGTCATCCTCCCATAGTTAGACATAATGACATTTAAGTTATTCAATAAAGATTGTGGTATTTCTAATGTATTTATGTGGAGAGAAGGGTAAAAATAAAGTATAGGTAAAAATGATAATATGAAACTATTCAGAATATTAAGTTTCAGTCTGTAAGTTTAAAATATTTATGGCTTAAAATCAGCCAGAAATGACATAGTGCTATCTTCTAAAAACACAATGTGTCCACATGTTTTAGTTAACTTTTTCACTACTGTGACCAAAAGACCTGACAGGAACAATTAGAGGAGGAAAAGTTTATTTGGGGGATCACAGTTTCAGAAGTTTCAGCCCATAGATAGTCATCTCCATTCCTGGAGGTTCCAGATGAGGCAGAACATCATGGCAGAATTGTGTGGCAGAGGGAAACAGGTCAGGACACGGCCACCAAGAAGCAGAGAGGGAGAGCTCTCTTGATCATGATGAAATATAAACCCCCAGGCTGGCCATCCCCTGATGACCCAAATCCTCCAGCCACACCCTTACCTACTTTCAGTTACCACTCAGTTAATCCCTGTCAGGGGACTTACTCACTGTTTGGGTTAAGGCTCTCATAACCCACTCATTTCACTTCTAATCTTTCTTGCATTGCCTCATATGAGCTAAACCATAACACTGCACTACTAAGAAGATCTGAGCTGTACATTAAGGATCATTTTCCTGATCAATTAGGCATTCTTAAGATTGATTTCCGTTTTGTTTTTTCAGTGCTGGGGATCAAACCCAGGGCCTTGGCAAGCAATTTACTACTAAGTTATATCTCCTCTCCAAAATGGATTTGTTTAAACACTGTCTAAATTTAAAATTCAAACTCCTCTTAACCAAAATTTGCAGAGAAGACATCAAATCCTAGTACAGTAATCAGTCAACTGTCTCTCCTAAAGTTAGTTTCAACCTAGCAAGTAATACATTCCCTAAACTGAATCAGAAAATAGGGAAAGTTTTGGTTTATAGTTTGATTTCATACATCTAGCTATATTAGAGGAAACAAAATGTGCAATTTTCTGTATTTAGTAATTTAGACTTCTTTGTACAAGTTTAGTATACAGGGTTAACAGCAATGTCATCTTGTGTTACTTATTAGATGGTTCTAACTTGCCTATTTGTAATAGGTAATTTGAGTTTCATGTTAATTTACTTTATGAATAATTCTTCAAATCTAAATACTAAGAATATTTTTTCCAAAAGTTAATTAAAATATACCAATTTTTTAACAACATATACAACTAGGCTACATTTTCTAACTTTATAGCTTGTCAGTTAAAATATTAGTTAATATTAATTTTCACACAATTTCTGATAACCTATGAACATTAAACAAAGGTGGTTTGTAATTAGTATGTGATGGTGGTAGGAAGAACACTTCAATTACTTTTTCAATTATAAGTCCATAGATACATTTGACTCCTAGAAAATTCACCTGAAGAGACACAATGATATTTGACATGTGATAGATTGAGAAATTTCAAATTTACTTACTATAAATAAATATATAAATATACTTTTTCCAAAGTGAGGAATGGTACGGATTCCTTTGTTGTGTGGGGAGTTGAACTTGTTTTAGCTATGCCAACTTCAGCCCCAAAGAATGTTCTCATGTGACTTATTGTCATTAAAAAATTACTCAATCCACTAAACCTTAATCACCACATGGACAAAGTTCCAGATATTCTATATATCTTAGCATTTTAATGTATGTTGCAAACCTGTAACTTTCTTTTTTTGAGGTGGCGGCAAGGTACCAGGGATTAAACCAGAGGCACTTAATCACTGAGACACATCCCCATCCCTTTTTAAAAACTTAAAAATTTTGAGACAGGTTCTTAACAAGTTGCATAGGGCCTTGCTAAGTTACTGTGGCTTGCTTTGAACTTACGATCCTCCTATCTCAGCCTTCCTGGTCACTGGGATTACAGGCATGCACCACAGGGCCCAGCCAAGGCTGTAACTTTCTAATATTTCTCTTATATTAGCAAATAGTACCTGATTCATGTCTATGGTTTTCTACTCACATGAATGATTGGTATATAGTAGAAGCACAATAGTTGGGAATTCCTGTGGTTTCCAGCACTTAGAGAATCCTCTTGATCCAATTACTGGGTAGAAGAGATGCAAGTTAAGTGAGTGAGTACAGAGACTATAGAAGATGTATATAAGAATTTATGGGGATTATGTGACCAAGAAGCTAAGGAAAGATATTGAAGATAATAATATCTTATTTTATCTATATATGCTTAAGTAACAATTATATCAATATAATTGGGAAGCTGAAAAATACTGGTTTTAGCTCTCCACAGATACATATGGCATCACATAGAGTTTATGTGGATTATTTTCAAAAATTAGAATTCAGTAAATCACAAAGTAAAGTTATACTGACCAGTGTTTACTCATTAGTGAATAAAGAGGCACACCAATATCTTCTGTCCCTTATAATCACAGTTTGCATTCCTTTCATGAGATTAAAATCTAGTTATAATGAAAGGATGTATTCAATCAGAAATGTGGCAAAATCAGATTGCTTAAAAATTCTACACAAAGGAAATCTAAACTAATAGCTCTCAAGCCTCACTAGGCATAATGACTGGCAAAATGTGGACTTACTAGGGCCCATCACTAACAGCCTGGTTCACTGGATCTGGGAAAAAGCACACTTGCATTTCAACAAGCCCCTCCAATGGCTTAAGGCTGATGTTCTAGGTCCCTAGGTGAACTTATACTGATAGTGTTTATATGATGTGCTTCAAGAGGAAGAAAGGATGGGAAAAGGGAGAAAGAAAGAAACAGAGAAAGAGAAAAGAGAGAGTGAGGTGCAGGGAAGGAAGGGAGGGGAGAGAGAGAATGGAAGAGAAAGGGAGAGAGGGAAGAAGGGAAGGGGAGGAGAGAGAGAGAGAAGAAACCAAAGGCAGAAAGAAAAAGAAAAACTTGGAAGCATCCAGAATGAGACTGAAAAGCAAAAGCTATCAGTAGATTCTTAAAGAGCATAAGATACTGTCTCTTCTCAACTTAAATGCCATTTTTCATATTTTGAGTATATTTTTACTGAGTGATATTTGAAACTTTTAAGGAACATAGCAATAGATCAGAGAAAGTTAATTCCAATTGCAGAGGATATTATTCAGCTACACCATTATATTTTTTTAAGTGTGGGTAAATGGTGAATAGCATTAAATCTGAACTTTGTAGTTTAAAAGCAGAACCCTGCACTGCTATTGAAATTGTTAATCCAATTCAGAAAGAAACAAAAATAATTCCTTTCAATTAGTAATTGCTTATATTTGCTAAAATAAACTTTTTTATTAATATAGAAAGTGTCTTTACAAGTTCTACTTATAAAATATTAGTAAAAATAGCCATAAATATAATGAAAATGATAAATAATCTTGAGTGTAATCATTTTTATATGTAGGCTTACTAATGGCCTATATAAAAGTTGTTTGATTTTATTCCCACATGCAAAGAACTTATTATCTTTTATTATGAGGGGAAAATGCATTTTTAAGGTTCCTTGAAATGAATACCCCAAATCTACTCTTAAGCAGACCCCTTTTCTTTTTTTTAAATAGAAAATAGATGAAATATCTGTCTGTAGAAAGCTACATTTGCTGCTGATCAGTAGCCTAACCTGACCACATCAATGGAAATGTAGGTTCCTGGATGTGGAAAAAGAAACCTTCAAAAGTAATGGAAGGCATATAGCATAAAAAGGAGTGTATCTTTCCACTTCTACCCCTCATTTTTTTAAACTAGAATATATATATCAAAGAAATGAGGCTCTAATTTATTGTCTCTTCAGTGCTTTGTTGCTGTTTGCATCCGATGCTCAATAGCTGACAAATTACAATTTCAGACTGTATCAAGAATTCCAGCAGGCAGAAGCATCTGATTCAGATAAATTGAGCACACATTTGAAAGGAAGTCTTTTATTCTTTTTATTTAGTCACCACGGCTGACTTCATTGCTAGCTATGATGTTCAGCAATAGATCTAGAGGCTGGAAGAGGGGAAATGCTGACCAATACAAATAAATGCATTTCTGTGTGTGAAGTCTGCTGGATTATTGGAAAGTATATTCAGGGAAGATCTCCTAGGTAGGTGTTAGGAGAAGTTCTTGGTTTGGTATTACATAACTTTACTAATGAATATAATTTTTAGCATTTATCTATTAAGGCCTGTTATTAAGATGCACAACTATTTTTGGCCATTATTTTTCTTATTTTAAATCCCAGTTTTAAAATAAATTAAATTTATTTTGATTCTGTCTTCAAAAACCAAAACCCATCAATTTCATGACATTTAAGGCTCCATCTTCACAAAAACCTAATAAAGTGAATCTGCCCTAGCTGATGGTTAATGACTATTTGTTGAAGAAATGGATACTTGCTTAGTTTGGGGCAGCGCAGGGAATTTATAAACAACTAGAAAAACTGGTTTTAGATAAAAAAATTATCATAAAATTTAGCTTAGAACTTTGTGATAATTCCAGGAAAAAAAAAGAAAGATAGATAAAGAAGAGAAAAATAGAGTTGGTTGGGTTTTGTTTTGATTGTCTACCAAGAGCAGCAACCAGGATTAGAGATTTTTCTGGTTCTGAATTTAAGAATGCATTAAGCTTTAGCCGGTCGCGGTGGCTCAAGCCTGTAATCCTAGCACTTAGGGAGGCTGAGACAGGAGAATCGCGAGTTCAAAGCCAGCCTCAGCAATGGCGAGGCACTAAGCAACTCAGTGAGACCCTGTCTCTACATAAAACACAAAATAGGGCTGGGGATGTAGCTCAGTGGTCAAGTGCCACTGAGTTCAATCCCCGGTATCAAAAAGAAAAAGAATGCATTAAGCTGAATTTAGTTGAAAATATAGGTTTTCAAAATGGACAAAAACGATCTCCTTGTCTCTTATATATTAACCCTCCGTGATAAGGGAGAATGTGAAAATAAATGTTTACTCTGTGAGGATTTTCCATTGAGAAGCCACCAGAGGCAGAAAGATCTTCTGGATCTTTGCTTTCCTAGGACTCAGCAAAAATGTCCAGCAAACAAGAGGACCTCAGTAAATGTTCCATGAATTGAAATGTCTCAATTTCAATTAAAACCAAGTTGGAGATAGATCACTGGTTTTAGCTCTCTAGAGTATAGCTCTACTAGTAGCTAAGTATATATGATCCCTGAAACCTAGAAATACTATGTAAGACCCTGAAATAGAACCATGCCTGGAACAGTCTTGAAAACTATCAAAATAAATTCACAACTGGGTAGATGCTGTGTGTTTCTGCTTTTGTTACTCTTCATTTACTGAATTGGTTTAGGCTCAGGTCATAGGAGCTTCCTTGGTGCTTCAGGTAATGGGTGAGACATTCTGGCCTTGATTCAGCCAAGACCTTTCAGAACATTGTTTAGGATATAAAAATTTTAAAAACTTGGGTGACATTCAAAAAAATATGAAATATTTATTATCCATAGGACCTTTCATTTTCCAACACATTGGGCAATTAAGTGAAATTCATGAAATATAAATTATTGAACAGAGACTTTGGTTTATAACTTGAATAAACAAAGACTGGTTGGGTGATCAGCCATGAGGCAGGAAGTGAGGTAGTGGTAGTTGTGATGAAATTTGGTAGAGAATGACAGTGTACCTCACCTGGGCAAGAGCAATGGAAGTTGCTTCCCTCTGGGGAACTGCGAGTGGGCAGGGTGGACAAGGGAGGCCCCTGCCTTGAGCCTGTCTGAGCTTAACAGGCAGGAGAACAATTAGATGTGACTGACTGACTAGCTGTTTAGTCTAAATGGAATGTGATGGCAGTGGGAGGATCTCTAGTGTCTCCAGTGCAGGCTAGTGATTGAGTGAATGTGATGTAGACTGCAATGCCCTCAAAACTAAAACAAAGAAAAAAAACCCTTCCTTTATCTCTTCAGGCACTAGGATAATACTTCACTGACCACTGGATTCATCCAATGATGTTTTAACAAAACCAAGATTTTTTTCCCCCAAGGAAATTTGTCTCTCTGACATTTTTATTATAGAAAACTCTCTAAACAGGGGTGCATAGGTATGTATGTGGGTCTGTGTGCACATGTCCTCCAAAGTGCCTTGGCCCCCTGAGGCTAAACAGAGCCCCCAATTCATAGGATTCTTCAGAGTGAGGGGTGAGCGTAAGTGGCTTCTGGGCCATCAGAAAGAAGCCCCCCCCCACTACTACTGAGTCCCTGCCACTGCTTCAAGGATTTTAGTTTTCAGTTTCTATTTGGCTTATCTAAATGTAAAGTTTTGAAGTGGTTTTTAAAGCTTTTAATCTCAATAAGGATCTATAGTTTATTTTTATGCAGAAAGAAATTTTATTTTTATAATATCTACAGCCTCCTCACTCCCCATGTTTTGATAGCATTGTTTTTTATTGTTCATTTGTTTCTTTGGTTTTATTTTTGTTTTTCTTTATCACATAAGGGAGACAGAAGGAATATAGAAAAAGTAGGTGAAGCTGGGCGCAGTGGCGCATGCCTGTAATCCCAGCACTTCGGGAGGCTGAGACAGGAGGATCGCGAGTTCAAAGCCAGCCTCAGCAACAGTGAGGCACTATGCAACTCAGTGAGACTCTGTCTCTACATAAAACACAAAATAGGCCTGGGGATGTGGTTCAGTGGTCAAGTACCCCTGAGTTCAATCCCTGGTAAAAAAAAAACCAAACAAACAAACAAAAAAAGTAGGTGAGAAAATGAAAGAGAATCCTAGAGCTTGATGGTGTGATGTTACACACACTGTCATTACTGTGAAATGTCCCTAGCACCCAAGTCAACAACAGCTGCCACATGAAGGAACACAATCACCACTTGAAAAATGCAGGGATGCATACATTATAGATTTTAAACTATCATGATTTTAAGCTAAGAAGATGATTTTTTAAAAATTATTTTGGTCACTATAAAGAAAATGAAGCTTTAATCAAAATTTTAAATATATACTATTTAAAAGACAAAATTACTTGTCAATCTAGATTAGTTTCTCCTTTATGTAAAAAAAATCATTTAAATTTTTTATTATATTTTAATGCAATTTTTTACTAATAGAAGAAGGTTTACATGTTTTGTAAATATTGTTGGAATAGACTTTTCCTCAAGTTAGAACGGCCTTGCCATTAAGAAAAATGTGGCCCACTAATTGTTATCACATAGTTTTGGATAGGGTATTTTCTTCCTCCAATTACACAGCTTTTCTCTTTGGATCACAGACTTTGAACAGTGACTACATTGGCTGAATTGTTCCCCTGAATACTCCATCTGTTGAAGTCCTAACCTCCTATACCTTAGATTGTGACACATTCAGAAATAGAAATTTTAAGGAGATAATTAAGATAAAAAGAGGCTATATGGGTGGCCCTAATCCAATAGAACTGATGTCCTTGAAAGAGTATATTAAGACACAGAAAACACATAGAACAAGATTTAAAAAATTAGAAATAATTTTCCTACAAAGGGAAATATTACAACAGACAATTTTGAAATCCAGAGGATCACTGGGGTTTATTTTGAAAACATATTAAAAATATGTGAAAAATCTAGAAGAAATAGATGAATTTCAAGATACAGGTGAGCTGTTAAAATGAAACCAAGATGAAATAGAAAACAGACAAATAATAAGCAATGAGATTCAGCATTAATAAAAACTGTCGGAATAACAAACAAAGAAAAGCTCAGGACCAGATGGATTCACAGATGAATTTTTCCAAATCTTGAAAAAAAAGAACTTGTACCAATGTTTCTGAAGTTATTCCATGGAAAAGAAACTCATTCTACAAAACCAATTTATCATTCTGATACCAAAACTAGGTAAGGATATATCAAGGAAAAAACTCATAGACCATAGCCTTGAAGAATATAGATGCAAATGTTCTTAATAAGATACTTGCAAATCAGATTTAAAAGACAATATATCATGATCAAGTTGGTTTCATCCCAGGGATACAAGAATGGTTTAATCTGCAAGTCTATAAACATAATACACCACAGAAATAGAAATAAAATAAAATAATCACATAATCATCTCAGTAGATGCAGAAAAAACTTCATCAAACTCAATACAACTCCATGATAAAAACTTTGAAGAAACTAGGGAAAGAAGGAACTTACCTCAACATAATAGAGACTATATATGGCAATCCCAAAGCCAACATCACACTGAATAAATGAAAGTATTTGCTCTAAAATCAGGACCAAGACAAGGATAGCCACTACACCACACATATTCAATGTAGTACTTGAAATTTTAGCCAGAGCAATTAGGAAAGAAAATAAATAAATAAAAGGGAAACAAATAGGAAAGGAAGAGTTCAAATTACCTTTATTTGAAGATAATATGATCTCATATTTAGAAGATCCTAAAGGCTCCACCAGAAGACTTACAGATCTAATAATCAAACTCAGCAAAGAAGCAGTATTCAAATCAACATACAAAAATCAACAGCTTGAATGAACCCAATGAGAAGGAAATTCCATTCACAATAGCTTCAATGCCAACAACAAAAATGTCTAGAAATAAGTCTAACCAAAGCATTGAAAGACTTCTACAATTAAAATTATAAAACCTTGAAGAAAGAAATTGAAGAAGACACTAGAAGATGGAAAGATGTCCTATGTTCATGGAGGGACAGAATATCATTAAAATGATCATATTATTCAAAAATGATCTACAGATTGAATTCAATCCCTATACAAATCCAATGACATTAACAAAACTAGAAAAAAAATGCTTCAATTCATATCAAAGAACAAAAGACCCAGAATAAGCAAAAAATCCTGGGCAAAAAAAGAAAAAAAGCAGCAGCAGCAGCAGCAATGCTGGACACATCACAGTACCTGATTTGAAATTACATTACAGAGCCATGTAACAAAAATCTTCATGGTACTAACATAAAAAGAGACATGTAGACTAGTGGAATAAAGTAGAAGACACAGAAAGATACACATAGCAACAGTCATCTAATCCTCAACAAAGGTGCTGAAAATAAACATTAGAGAAATGACAACCTCCTTTAACAAATGATACTAGGAAAACTAATGCCCATATGTAAAAAAATGGAACTTGATCTCTCTCCTTCACAGAAAATCACCTCAAAATGGAAAAAGACCTAGGTGTAAGACCAGGAACTTTGCAACTTCCAGAAGAAAGCAAGGGAAATACTTCAAAATATACACATACACAATGACTTTCTGAATAGACTCCTATAAAATAAAATCAAGAATCAATAAATGGAATGGCATCAAATTTAAAAGCTTCTGAATAGCAAAGGAAACAAACAAAAAAAGAATGAAGAGACTATCAACAGAATGGGAGAAGATCTTGGCCAGCTACTTTTCTGAGAGAGGATTATCATTCTTATGAAAAACTAAACCTGAACCTCCCCCCAAAAACAAATAACCCACTCAATAAATGCTCAAATGAAGGAAACAGACACTTTTCAAAAGTAGAAGTATAAATGGTGAAAATACATGAAAAAAATGTTAAACATCTTTGGCCATAAGGGAAATGCAGATTAAAACTATATTGAGATTCCACCTCACTCCAGTCAGAATGGCAGTCAGCAAGAATGCAAATAACTATAAATGCTGTTAAGTGGGAAAAACAAATCTTTTGGGGGGGGAGTACTGGGGATTGAACTCAGGGCCCCTCAACCACTGAGCTACATCCCCAGGCCTCTTTTGTGTTTTATTTAAAGACAGTGTCTCACTGACTTGCTTAGCACCTCCCCATTGCTGAGGCTGGCTTTGAACTCACAATCCTCTTGCCTCAGCCTCCTGAGCCACTGGAATTACAGGCATGTGCCACTATGTCCAGCAAATGCAACTCTTATACACTGGGTAGAAATGTAAATTTGGATAGCCACTGTGGAAATTAGTATGGAGGTTCCCCAAAACACTAAAAATGGAACTACCATATGATCTAGATATACCTCTCTTCAGTCTTTATTCAAAAGAATTAAAGTCAGGATACTTTAGAAATACAGGCATAGCCATGTTTATTGCAGCTCAATTCACTGAAGCCTAATTATGTCTAGGTGTCCATCAACAGATGAATGGATAAAGAAAATGTGGCATACATACACAATGGCGTTTTTATTCAGCCATAAAGAAGAATGAAATTATGCAATTTGCAGGAAAATGGATGGAACTGGAGAGCACCATGTTAAGCAAAATAAGCCAGACTCACAAAAACAAGTGTCATACATTTTCTCTCATATGTGGAAGCTAGAGGGAGAAAAAAAGATAAAAAGGGATGACATTTATTTTGAAGGCAGAACACTGGGGTAGAAGAAGAAGATGAGCAGGAGGGAAAAGGGGTGAGAAAGGGGAAGTAAGGGCAGAGAAACTGATAAAATTATGCTATTTATGTTATATGCATGTATGTGAAGCCACAGTGAAATTTACCCCTCTATTATTAATATACATCAACTTTTTACCTCTTTTACAGAGGCAATTAAAGTAAAAAGAGGTTATATTAGCAGGCTCTAATCCAATAGGATAGTACTCTTCCAGGAAGAGGAGATTGAGACACAGACAAATCATAGAAGAGATGCTGATGTGGGGACAAGAAAAGGCAGCTGCCTATAATACAAGAAGGAAAGATTAGAAGAAACCCTACCTGCTGATACTTTGACCCTGGACTTCCCAGCCTCCTGAAATGTAAGGAAATGCATTTTTGTTGCTTAAGTCACCCAGACTGTGGTAGTTAGTTGTGGCAGCCTTAGAGGACTATTACAATGACTATCTTATGATATTGGGCAGTAAAGAGACTTTTTCCCCTCATCCTGGAGGTGAGCATCATTTAGCAAAATGGATTTTGTGCTTTAGACCTTTTGAGTTGACTCCTGAATCCTATGTATCTCTTCTCAGAATGATGTTTCAAATATGTAATGTAAAATTCATAAATTATAAAGGAAATTGATTTTATAGAAATATAGTTATCAAAATATTTTTTACATGTGAGGCTTAAGATTATAAGGTCATTCTTATTAACACAGTGACTAAAAGTATCTAGCAAATAGGTCTAATGTCAGAGTAGTAATGAGCATAAAAAATATTTTGGGACATCTACAATGATAGTAATGTAAAGATATTTCTGTGATTTCTATTGATGAAAATCTTAAGTGCTGGTAATACCATTGCGGTTTAATTTTCTGCCTTTAAAATCAAAGGAAATGCAAAATTTCAGTAAGAGGTTACTGTGGATAAACATTTAATTTCTTTTCTCATCTAAGTTCACAGACCAAAGTTAAGAATCTCTTAGAGTAGTAATAATAGCATGATTTCCTTGGTATAAAATGCTTAGAATTTCAGAGCACTAAGTAGGATGTGCTGGTTGAGTAATCAGTTTTCATAAGTTGTCCCATCTCTTGATCATTCTTCTTTGTGACTGGTATGTGTTTTCCGGGTAGTGAGAAAAGGGAGTAATCTGTAATTAAAAATGGAAAAAGCTAAGCTGAGCTCTAAGACAGTTGCCCTGTAAAATTAATGAAATTTTAAGTGCTCAGGGGAAGGTGTGCACTTATTGGCAATGCAACTAGTCAAGTGCAGTAACTCTAGAAGGTCTTTTGGCTTCTTGGATTTTAAAGGAAAGTGGTGTCTGGGCTGTAAAACACATCCGTTTTGTTACTCCTGGAGCACAACAAAGGATTTTTCACAATCTTTTTACCTCCTGTCAGATTTTGCCATCTAGACATGACCATTGCAAGGAACAGCATACAAGGTTTCTGACCACTGCCAGCACAAAAGGTGTGTGTCTGTGGGTCAGTGTAGACACTGATGAAGCCATGGCAGTTGTCAGCTCTGCACCTGACAGTGACGTTCAGTTTCCTCTCAATGCCCTCAGAACTGCACTTGCCAAGCACAATCTGCATCTGAACGCTTAATTCCTAAGATCTGTACTCAAGTCTTGTCCTTGCCATTGGCCACGGAATTTCTTTCACTTTACTCTATTCACTTAGAGTGTAATAGAAATATCTGCTCTGCTTCCTAAAAAGACTTATTTCAAGCATCAGATGCAAAAGCCATTAAACGTAAGTTGTGAAATGCAATGCAAACATCAGGCAATAATATGACAGTAAAAATAAACATACTGAACATTGTACTTGCAACTGCAAATTAATGTACCAAGACTTTCTACTTATGCAAAAAGCTTTAAACAAAAAGCCACCACTATTTTTTAAATGAGAAAAGTATGACTTTAAACCTTTGGTCAATAACATTCTTAATGAAGGCATGCTTTATTTTTTAAAAATAGAATTCAATTCACAGGATAGAGACTGTGGGAAGCTTTTTCACTAAAGTTCTACTAAGACTTTAGCACTTCAGTTGAATATTTTATCAAATCTAATGACAGATATTTATTTCCATATGATTAGGAAGCAAAACCTCAGATATGACTTAGCAAATGAAATCTAACTATCCAGTAAGAACTTGGGAGATGACTACAAAGAGTTTAGTGCAGATCCGGCTGGGCTAGATAAGAGTTTTAAAAGCTTAACACGTACCTTAGAAGCCTCTCAAGAAAAATCCTTGAGAAAATTTAAAACTGAAGCTAGTGATTGATGAATGTGATAGGATTCTAAGTATAGCAACAGTGATAAAGAACTGAAAAAATCAAATTGATTCCCCTGGAAAGTAGGAACATATTAAGAAATGTCAAGTTGGTAGGGGTTCCTAGAGGAAACAAGATGTATAATTTTTGAACAGTAGGTTATGACAGCTGTGGAAGTGGCAATTTGGACAGCGCATTTGTAGTGGTTGTGAGTCAGAACGGGTCAATTAGTTTTAACAAAATGCTTTTATCCTTTAGTAACTTAACCAGTGAATGTTCATATAACCATAGTTTTAAACATTAGGGTATGCTTCATTTTATTTTAAAAATTTAGCTGGAATTAATTAATTATAATTAATTCAAACAATATTCAGGGGTTCAGGGGTTTATTTGCTTACATTTATCAAAGTGAAATAACATGTTGGAATTCAAAATAATTAATGAAGAGATGAGAATTTTATAAAAACTAGAGGTGGGAGGAGGTGGTGGGAGGGGAGGGGGAAGAGAGTGTCAAAAATGGTTGAATGAGATGGACATCACTACCTTAGATGCATGTATGAAAACACAAATGATGTGACTCTATCTTGTTTGCAACCAGAGAGATGGAAAAATTGAGCTCTAGATATGTGCTATGACTTGTAATGCATCTAAATAAATAAGTTAATAAAAAAAACTAGATGTTTTTAAAGGGATATTATGAGTTTATATTGCTATGAGAGAAATATGGAGCAGTGTTAAAAACTGTGTGATAAAAAAAATTTTAAGCTGGGTGCAGTGGCGCACGCCTGTAATCCGAGCACTTTGGGGAGCTGAGACAGGAGAATCTCGAGTTCAGAGTCAGCTTCAGCAACAGTAAGGTGCTAAACAACTCAGTGAGACACTGTCTCTAAATAAAACACAAAATAGGGCTGGGGATGTGACTTAATGGTTGAGTATCCCTGAGTTCAATCCCTAGTACCAAAAAAAAATATTTAGTTGTAAATGAACACAATACTTTATGTTGTTCTTTTTCTTTTTTATTAGTTCTAATCAGTTATACATGACAGCAGAAAGCTTTCTGGTTCATTGTACACAAATGGAGCAGTTTTTCACTTCTCTGGTTGTACATGAAGTACAGTCTTATCATTCTTGCAATCATACATGTACCTAGGGTGATGATGTCTGTCTCATTCCACCATCTTTCCTACGCCTATGCCCCCTCGCCCCTCCCCTTTGCCCCAAAGTTCCTCCACTCATCCCATGCTCCTCCTCATTATGGATTAGCATCCACTTATCATTCAGCCCCTGGATCTTTGGGATTGGCTTATTTCGCTTAGCATGATGTTTTCCAACTCCATCCATTTACCTGCAAATGCCATCATTTTATTCTCTTTTAAAGCTGAGTAATATTCCATTGTGTATATATAACACAGTTTCTTTATCCATTCATCTATTGAAGGGCATCTAGATTGCTCCTATTGTTTAGCAATTGTGAATTATGATGCTATAAACATTGAAGTGGCTGCATCACTATAGTATGCTGTTTCTAAGTCTTTAGGGTATAGACCAAGGAGTGGGATAGCTGGGTCAAATGGTGGTTCCATTCTAAGTTTTCTAAGGAATCTCCATAATGCTTTCCAGATTGGTTGCTCCAATTTGTAGTCCCACCAGCAATGTTTGAGTGTTTTTTACCCAACATCCTTGACAAAACTTATTGTTGCTTATATTCTTGATAACTGCTATTCTGACTGGAGTGAGATGAAATCTTAGAGTAGTTTTGATTTGCATTTCTCTAATTGCTAGAGATGTTGAACATTTCTTCATATATTTGTTGATCAATTATATATCTTCTGAGAAGTATCTGTTCAGCTCCTTAGCCCATTTATTGATTGAGTTGTTTGTTTTTATGGTGTTAAGTTTTTTGAGTTCTCTATATATCCTGGAGATTAGTGCTGTATCTGATGTGCATGTGGCAAAAATTTGCTCCCTGAGGGTAGGCTCTCTCTTCACCTCATTGTTTCTTTTGCTGAGAAGAAGCTTTTAGTTTGAATCCATCCTATTTATTGATTTTTGATTTTATTTCTTGCACTTTAGGAGTCTTGTTAAGGAAGTTGGGGCCTAATGCAACGTGATGAAGGTTCAGGCCTGCTTTTTCCTCTATTAGGCACAGGGTCTCTGGGCTAATTCCTAGGTCCTTGATCCACTATGAGTTGACTTTTCTGCATGGTGAAAGGGGTTTAGTTTCATTTTGCTGCATATGTATTTCCAGTGTTTACAGCACCATTTGTTGAAGAGGCTATCTTTTCTCCAACATATGTTTTTGGCATCTTTGTCTAATATGAGATAACTGTATTTATGTGGATTTGTCTCTGTTTCTTCTATTCTGTAAAACTGATCTACCTATTTTGGTGCCAATACCATGTCATTTTTCTTACTATAGCTTTGAAGTAAAGTTTAAGGTCTGGTATTGTGATGCCTCTTGCTTTACTCATCTTGCTAAAAATTGCTTTGGCTTTTCCGTGTCTTTTATTTTTCCAAATGAATTTTATGATTGCCTTTTCTATTTCTATAAGGAATGACATTGGGATTTTACTTGGGATCACATTAAATCTGTATAGTGCTTGGGTAGTATGGCCATTTTGACAATATTTATTCTGCCTATCCAAGAGCATGGGAGATCTTTCCATCCTCTAAGATCTTCTTCAATTTCTTTCTTTAGTGTCCTGTAGTTTTCACTGTAGAGGTCTTTCACCTCTCTTGTTAGATTGATTCTCAAGTTTTGGAGTTTTTTTTTTTTTTTTTTTGAGGCTATTATGAATGGGGTAGTTTTCCTAATTTCTCTTTCAGAGGGTTTATCACTGATGTATAAAAATGCATTTGATTTATGGGTGTTGATTATATATCCTGCTACTTTGCTATTCATTTATTAATTCTAGAAGTTTTCTGGTGGAGTTTTTTAGATAGTATCATGACATCGGCAAATAATGATAGTTTGAGTTCTTCCTTTCCTATTTGTATCCCTTTAATTTCTTTCATTTTTCTAATTGCTTTGGCTAGAGTTTCATGGACTATGTTGAATAGCAGTGATGAAAGAGGGCATACCTGTCTTATTCCCGTTTTTAGAGGGAATGCTTCCAATTTTTTTCCATTTAGGATAATGTTGGCCTTGGGGTTAGCATAGATTGCATTTACAATGTTGAGGTATATTCCTACTATCCCTAGTTTTTCTAGTGTTTTAAACATGAAAGGGTGCTCTATTTTTTCAAAAACTTACTCTGCATCAATTGAAAAAATCATACGATTCTTATCTTTAAGTCTATCGATGTGATGGATTATGTTTATGATTTCCATATATTGGACCAACATTGCATCCCCACTTGATCATGGTGCACTATTTTTTCAATATGTTCTTGTATGCGATTTGCCAAAATTTTATTGAGAATTTTCATATCTATATTCATCAGGGATATTGGTCCGAAATTTGTTTTCTTTAATGTGTCTCTATCTGGTTTTGGTATCAGGGTGATACAACACTCTTAGAATGAGTTTGGAAGGGTTCCCTCTTGTCCTACTTCATGAGATAATTTGAGGAGTATTGGTGTTAGTTCTTCTTTGTAGGTCTTGTCTTGGCTGAGAATCCATCTGGACCTGGGCTTTTCTTGGTTGGTAGACTTTTGATGGCATCTTCTATTTCCTTCCTTGAAATTGATCTGTTTATGTTGTGTATGACCTCCTGGTTCAGTTTTGGTAGGTCATATGCCTCTAGAAATTTGTCAGTGTCTTCGGGGTTTTCTATTTTACTGGAGTATAAATTTTCAAAATAATTTCTAATTGTCCTCTGTATTTCAGTAGAGCCTGTCATAATATTTTCTTTTTCATCATGAATTTTAGTAATTTGGATTTTCTCTCTCCTTCTTTTCATTAGGGTGGCTAAGGGTTTGTCAATTTTATTTATTTTTCAAAAAACAGCTTTTTTTGTCAATTTTTTGAATTGTGTCTTTTGTTTCAGTTTCATTGATTTCAGCCCTGATTTTAATTATTTCCTGTCTTCTACTTCTTTTGGTGTTGGTTTGTTCCTCTTTTTGTAGGGCTTTGAGATGTAGTTTTAGGTCATTTATTTGGTGACTTTTTCTTCTTTTAATGAATGAACTTAATGCAATGAATTTTCCTTTTAGCACTGCCTTCATAGTGTCCCAGAGATTTTGATATGCTGTATCAGAGTTTTCATTTACTCTAAGATTTTTTTTATCTCTTCCCTGATGCCTTCTGTTATCCATGCATCATTCAACAGCATATTATTGAGTTTCCAGGTGTTAGAATAGCTTGTATTTTTTAATCTGTCATTACTTTCAAATTTCATTCCATATGGTCAGATAGAACGCAGGATAGTATCTATATTTTTTTGTATTTGCTAAGATTAGCCATGTGGCATAGCCTATGGTCTGTTTTGGAGAAAGATCCATGTGCTGCTGAGAAAAAAGTGTATTTGTTTGTTGATGGGTGATATACTATATGTATGTATGTTACGTCTAAATTATTTATTGTTTCATTGAGTTCCATAGTTTGGTTTAGGTTTTGTTTGGAAGGTCTATCCAGTGGTGAGAGGAGTGTGTTGAAGTCATCCAGTACTATTGTGTTGTGATCTATTTGATTCTGGAAGTTGAGAAGGGTTTGTCTGATACACATAGGTGCCCCATTGTTGGGGGCATAGTTTTCAAGATTGTTAAATTTTGTTGATGTATGATTCCCTTAAGCAGTATGAAATGACTTTCTTTATCCCTTTTCACTGACTTTGGTTTGAAGTCCATTTTATCTGATAAGAGGGTGGAACCCCCTGCTTGTTTACCTAGTCCATGTGAGTGATACATTTTTTCCCCATCCTTTCACCTTCAGTCTGTGGATGTCTTTTCCTATGAGTGGAGTCTCTTGAAGGCAGCATATTGTTGGATCTTTTTTTAATCCAGTCTGCTAGTCCATGCCTTTTAATTGTTGAATTTAGGCTATTCACATTCAAGGTTATTATTTAGACATGGTTTATATTTGCAGTCATTTTGGTTTACTTTTGGTTTTTAACTTGACTAGGTTTCTCCTTTGCTTGGCCTTTCCTTTAGTGTAGTTCCTCCCTTTGCAGATTTTCATTGTTGTTTTTCATTTAGTCCTCATGGAATATTTTGCCAAGAATGCTCTGTAATACAGCCTTTCTTGCTGTAAATTGTTTTAACTTTTGTTTATCTTGGAAGGCTTTTATTTCATCATCAGATCTAAAACTTAATTTTGCTGGATATAAGATTCTTGGTTTGCATCCATTGTCTTTTAGAGCTTGTTATATGTTGTTCCAAGCTCTTCTTGCATTAAGGATCTGAGTAGAGAAGTCTACAGAGATCCTAATTGGTTTCCCCCTATATGTAATCTGATTCCTTCCTCTTGTGGATTTTAAAATTCTCTCCTTATTCTGTATACTAAGCATTTTCATTATAATGTGACTTGGTGTAGATCTGTTGTGATTTTGTGCCTTTGGTGTCCTGTAAGCCTCTTGTATTTGATTTTCCAATTTGTTCTTCATGTTTGGAAAATTTTCTGATATTATTTCATTGAATAGATTGTTCATTACTTTGGCTTTAAACTCTATGTCTTCCTCTGTCCCAGTAACTCTTAAATTTGGTCTTTTCATGTTATCCCATAATTCTTGGATGTTCTTGCTCATGGTTTCTTACCATCTTCACTGTGTGGTCAACTCTATTTTCAAGATTATATATTTTGTCCTTGTCTGAAGTTCTGTCTTCCAAGTGATCTAATCTGTTGGTGATGCTTTCTGTTGAATTTTTAATTTAGTTTATTGTTTCATTTCAAGAATTTCTCTTTGATTCTTTTTCAGAATTTCTGTTTCCTTATTGAAGTAATCTTTTGCTTCCTGTATTTGCCTATGTAGCTCTTTATCAAAATGATCTTTTGCTGCCTGGGTTTGTTCTCTTATATCAGTCTTTAATTCACAGAACATTTTAATTATGTACATATTGAACTCCTCTGAGATTTCTTATGCTGTGCTGGCCATGCATTCTAATAATGTAGTATCTCAGTTTGTTTGGGGCACTTTCTTTCCTTGTTTTTTGATGTTGTTCTTGTGTCTTCCCTTCTAGCACTGTGGATCTGAGGTGTTACAGTTTTTATCCTATAGGCTTATTGATTTCCTGTAGGATTCCAATACTTTTCCTTTAAGGGGAAGACCAATATAAACAGATCCCAATACAAATAATATATCACTTTAAACCAAGTAGCTCCTAATAGGACATTTATGGCTTGTCACAATATAGATATATTAGTTTAATTAATATCTACAATATAAACACTAAGTTTGCAAAAGGGTCTATAGTTTCTGCTGGTAGACTAGAGAGAACCAGGGGTGGGATGTAGGATGAGATGTTAGGAAGGAAGTGAGGATATAGGGTCATTAGATATTAGAAAGCATGAAAGAGGAATCCAAAAGAAGTTAGTAGCAGAAAAGAGAGAAAGAGATTTGGGGAAGACAAGTAAGTAGCAAGAAAATACAGAAAGTGCAAACAACAAGGAAACATAAAAATTAAGAAATATTAAAAATATAAAAATAGAAGATAAAAAACTATATAATACAACTGTAATATACTAATCTGATATTCCAGTCCTCAGTAGCCTAATGCATGAAAAATACTTGGTTTCACAAATTTTGGGGATATGAGGGCAGGAAAAGAAAGAAAAGAAGAAAAAAATAATAGGGAAAAAAGACAAAGTAAATAAAAAGGATTGCTTTTGTTGGAGCTCAATATTTTTCCTGCTTCTCTTCTCATCCAGTTGTTTGCTGGTGTCTACCCTCTTAGGATGGTGCAGCTTATTAGTGTATGTGGTTTGGTCTTAGAAGCAGATCTGGAGGTGGGGTTTAGTGCTTGCCAATCCTCGTGGGAAAATTCCACTCCAAGGATCTCCTTTGGGGCCCACCCATGTGATTTGGGTGCCTAGTCTTATCTCTTTATATCACTTATAGATCTTATAATTCCTGGTCTCTTAGTCTCTAAACTGTATCTCTCTCACCCCCTCCCTTTCTACTTCCCAATCAGGACCCTCTCTCTCTGGTGGTCTTGTGGGTTGTGCTCTGGGTCCTGAGCACCTGTCATGGAGAGATGATTTGTGTGGGGCAGGTCAGGACCAGGCTTGGGAGCTACAGAACTACCACTTAGCTAGCTAAAAGTGCTGTGTCCAGTTGTGGGGCTGCAGGGGAGGGTGCAGCTTCCATCTAGGCCGCCATCTTGGATCCTCTCCGTTGTTTGTATTCTTAATAACTGCCACTCTGACTGGAGTGAGATGAAACCTTGGAGTAGTTTTGATTTGCATATTTAAAGGAACTATAAGTACCTTGATGATGCTTCTGGGCTCAAGCTGGTATCCCAAGCTGGGAGATGCCCCAAATAAAGATGGCAATAGCAGTAGCGAGAATAATCCAAGATGGCAAAAAAGCTGTCCCAAGATGGAGGCATCTGCTTTCAGAGATGGGGTATCAGGGCAGGCTGGGCAGTGGCGTTTGGTGATGTGTTCAGAGATGCAGCTCTGTTTCATTTGGTGTTGTGGCAGGAGCCTGTCTCCAGACCCTGACCAGTGTCTCCAGGTGTAGTCCCCCATGTGAAGGGGACTATAGCTGTGGTTGTAGTGTTCCAAGATAGAGGAGAACAGGGGAGCCCCACACTGGTTGATGGGGGTCCACATGGGAACAGCAGCCATGGGTCCTGCATGGTGTGTGGGCACTGGGGCCAGGGGTCCTGCATGGGAGCGGGTCTTGTGTGGGTGAACAGCTGAGGTCTTGCGCAAACGTTGAGTCCTAGAGACTTGCTCCGGCATGTAGCTGGAATTCTTGCATGGGAGCAGCTACTGGGGTTCCTCTAATAACTCACAGAAAAACAGTATTCCCACTGCTTTAATCCCAGGTCACAGAGAGACTAGGAATGCAGCTTCCATCTAGGCTGCCATCTTGGATCCTCTCCATTGTTTGTATTCTTGATAACTGCCACTTTGACTGGAGTGGGATGAAATCTTGGAGTAGTTTTGATTTGTATTTTTAAAAAATTTCTACAGATATTGAACATTTTTTCTTATATTTGTTGATTGATTCTTCTGAGAAGTGTCCGTTCAGCTCCTTAGCCCATTTATTGATTGGATTGTCTATTTTTTGGTGTTAAGTTTTTTGAGTTCTTTATATATCCTGGAGATCAGTGTTCCATCTGACTTGTGTGTGTCAAAAATTTGCTCCCAAATTGTAGCTCACTCTTCACCTCATTGATTGTTTCTTTTGGTGAAAAGAAGCATTTTAGATTGAATCCATTCCATTTATTGATTCTTGATTTTATTTATTGCGCTTTATTTATTTATTTATATGTGTTGTTAAGGATAGAACCCAGTGCCTCACTGGGGCAAGACAAGTGCTCCACCACTGAGCTACAACCCCAGCCCAAGTAGTGTGATTTTTAATAGCTGTTACATGATTTTTGGACTGGGGCAGAAAAATATAAAATAAGTCTGGGGAGTCTTGTGTTGACTGAAAATAAGCCCATTTTTTAAAAAATGGGATATATCAAAAAGGAATAGGAGCTAACATGAAAGAGTTTTCACTGGTCAAAGTTGTAAGAATTTAATATACATAGCAAAATTAAATACATAAAATACATAAATTTGAGATTATATCCCAAATTAAAAACAATATCTATAAATACATACTGACACTAATACATAAGTAAATAAATACATAAATGGGGTAGAAGTAACAATTCTTTCTTACAGAATAATTGCAATACATCAAAACAGAATGAAGGACATAGAAAATCACCATTAAAACACTTTAGTCAAGATCTATTGATGGGTTCTAATATTGGTGAGTAAAATTATAAATACAATAAGAATTTACCATAGTCTCAAAGTATCTCCTCCACAAATAATGGCATAATGATAGAGGATCAGATAAACCTGTAATGTTGAATCCTATCACACATTACATTGACTAAGTGATCAAGTATGATGGTATCAGTAAAACCTATTGATACAATGTATTCCCTGATATGATGCACTGAGAAAGTCACATTACTTCTTTGGTTTCCTTCTAAAAAATAACTAAAATTAATCGAATCATGAGAAAGCATTAGACAGACTCAAAGTGCAAGATAGTCTGTGAAATAATTATTACTATTCCAAAATTACAAGGTCACAACTGGCAGTGGTGGCACATGCTATAATACCAGCAACTCAGGAGGCTGAGGCAGGAGGATTGCCAATTCTAGGGCAGCTTCTGTAATTTAATAAGACCCTCCCTTAAAAATAAAAATGCCTGAGAATGTAGCTTAGTGGTAGTGTACTGCTTTCAATACCCAGGACTGGAAGAAAAAAAAAGTTACTTGGTCATAAAGACAAGGGAAGATTCAGGAACTCTCAGAGATTGAAGGAGTCTAAGAAGACCTGGTACCTGAATGCAAAACATGGTCCTGCATTGAATCTTAGAATAAAATATACATTGGCAAAAATAAAAAAAAAACTTTAGAAATTTGAAGTTCTACACTTGAGTTAGCAGTGTTGCACAAGTTAATATCTTAGTTTTGATAAATGGGCTGTGGTTATGTAAGGTGATAACATAAAGGGAACCTGGAGAAGAATATTTGAACTCTCCTAACTATTTTTGCAGCAATTCTAAGTCTAAAATTATCTTAACACAAAAAGGTAAAAAGTAAAAAATGTTATAATAAAATGTACATATCTGATTATAAGTTAACAGATGACATTTAAATGGCAATATGTGCCAGGCACTATTTTAAATGCTTTCCATATATTGTAAATATGTAATATTTACACATAACCTTTACAGTGTTTTCTTATAGGTGCTAAAGCATCACCATTTTATAGAGGGGAAAAAACTGAGGCAAAGAGTAGATAGGTTTTTTCCAAGACCACCATACCAGTTAGAGCTGGGACTTTAACATGGGATTTTAACTTTAGAATGAATGTCCCTAACCACTGTTTAAAGGTCTCCAGAATAAAAGCTTTACCTATAAGGAAAGCAGTTACAATAGCAATCTTACCTTTGTATTAAATATCTTTAGAATTTATTTGAGAGTGTGAAGCATATCTTTTGGGATATCTTGAATGTTAGCAAATGTTTATCCTTTCAGAGTGTGTTAGGTTTTTTAAAACAATTCTGGGTCAAGTGAGGAAGCATTTAGAATAAAAGATAAGATATGGTTATATAAAAATGATACTAAGTCTTCTGCATCATTGTTTGTTCTATTTTTAAGTTTTAAAAAGATTTTAACCATAGCATTATTAAAATACATGACATGTACTATCATTGTACAACAGGCTTTTTTATTAAAAAATAATGATGAATATCTTTCTATAACTATAAATACTCATCTGGATCATTTTATTAATAAAGTTTCTGTGTTTGGACAAACTGGTTTTATTTTCTTAGAAAGTGCTATTATGAAGATCTTCATATCTGCATTTTTGTATTATTTTCCGTTTATACATCCATGCATCTTTTCATTCTTTATTCATTCACATATATGAACACATATGTATATATGAGTCTGTATGTATATTTATGCAATCTACTGTGTGCCATATACTGTTCTGAGACCTTGTAATATAGCACAGAACAAGAGTCAGCCCTTGCTCTCAAGGGTCTCATTTTCCTCCTTAGGATAAATTCCTGGAAATGGAATTGCAAAGTCATTAGTTACATGGATGACTGCAACTTTTAACTCACTTATCACGTTGTTGCCTACATAAATTGTGGCAATGGACAGAACTATCAGAAATGCTTTAGAGAGGACTGTGGTTGTAGCTGAGTGGTGGAGCACTTGCCTGTCATGTGTGAGGCACTGGGTTTGATCCTCAGCACCACATAAAAATAAATAAATAAAATAAATGTGTCTATCTACCACTAAAATAAATATATATATATATATATATATATATATATATATATATTTTTTTTTTTTTTTTTAAAGAAATGCTTTAAGCCAGGCGTGGTGGCACATACCTGTAATCCCTGCACTTTCGGAGTCTGAGAGGAGAATTGCGAGTTCAAAGCCAGCCTCAGCAACAGCGAGGCGCTGAACAACTCAGTGATACCTCGTCTCTACATAAAACACAAAATAGGGCTGGGGATGTGGCTCAGTGGTCAAGTACCCCTGAGTTCAATCCCTGGTACAAAAAAGAAAAATAAAAAGAAATGCTTTAGAGAGCCCTGGAAAACTATTTTTCAACATTCTTTGTCTCTTTTCTTCAGACCAAACAACTATTGTCCATTTATCTTCAATTTCATTGTCTTCTGCCATCTTCTTTCTGCTGTTAACATTATCCACTGAAATTTTAATTCAGATATTAAATATTTTAGTTCTAAAAACTTTATTTTTACGATAGTTTCTATTTCTCAGCTGTCATATAATCTCATTGCATTAATGTCAAGGATACTGTTGCTTATATACTTGAGCATACTTGTAACAGGTGTACAAGATCTTTGTCTACCAACTCCAACATCTGGGTCAGTTTCAAACCATTTTTTAGTTGTTGTTGTTGTTTTCTATTCAATATTGACCTCGTTTTCCTGTTTTTAAAAATATAGTTTGGATTATATCCTAGACATCATGAATAATACATCGTAGAGACTCTAGATTCTATGTTCTTCAAAGGCGTTTGCTCTCCTCTAGAATCTACCTGTTTGAGGCAGTTGTCTAGTGTTTTTAGAGTTTTGTGTGTTTTCCAGAATTTATAGTTGCCATCTGTGGGGCAGTTGCTACAATAGGAGTACTTGGCAATGATGAGAAGCATAATTTCACTTAAATTGATTTTCTCTTTGGAACTGGGTATTGAACCCAGAGTCTTCTATGTGCCAGGCAAGCACTCTACCACTGAGCTTTCATTCCTCATGAAAATAGATCAACAGTTTTAAAAATAACAAATTTAAATAAAGAACTAACAAACTGAATCACAAAATTTTTTAATCAGATGAAATACAACTAAAGCAACATTTAGCTCTACATAAATTACATGGATGGCTGACTATACAATGAAGAACATATAAGAGGCAAATGGGGCATTTTCTAACAATTTTATCAACATTGTCATTTTTATTTATTTGTAATTGATAAATTGTATGTATTTATGACATATAATATATTCTTAAATATGTGTGCACTGCATCATTACTACTTTCTGATTTAAATGCCTCATGTATATTATTGGTTAGTAATTGTAATTGTTGATATTCAAGTTCATAATATTTTCAAAATCTTTCATTAGCTTTAGTTAAAAGGAAAGACTTTTTAAATTCTATGATCTTTAAAGATAAAAATTCTATCAGCAATAGTAATGGAGACCAAACACATTGACACTTCCACATGAAAAAGTGTTCCAGTGTTTTCACTCCTTGTTTGAACAGTAATATTCAATTCCAATATATTATCTTGCTCTTTGAATATATATTTCCCCTTTGCATTTAGAATAGACAAAACTAAATATTTCTTACTGGCATTTCTTTTTTAAAAAAAAATAATCAAAGGAATCATTAGCAACTAAATCATCTTAGGTGTTTCTTGCCCTTCACAGTGTTAACCCCAAACTCTGGTTTGCAATGCTTTTCTAACTTAATGTTGTCTTTGAAAGAAATATTTTGCTCCATAATTGACAAGAATTCTCTGGGGGAGATAAAACTATGAATAGATGTTTGATTTTCTTTTTAAGTATTGCAGAAAAATCAGATGAAAGGGATCAACTGCAATCTCCAACCTCATTTCCTTTTCTGGACATGCTCAAACATACTTCCTTAGTCTTAAAGTTTTATCCTTAAATTCCTCTTCTAATGAGGCAGAGTAGGAATTGAGGTGGTTTCAGATTGATAATGTGTCTTATATCTGTTTGTACCAATTTTTAAGAAAGAAGGATAAATACAACACTTTCTGTAGTATCCACTAACACACCATTGTCAGTGATTGATGGGAATTACTGATTTAGGTTACTTAATAAAGATCTACATATGCAGAGAGGGGTTGAAATTTTACACCCACATATATAGTATTGGAAGGAAAGTAAAAGGAAGTTCCCTTAATATGCCTAGACCTAGAACCCTAAGCTCTATATCTATATCTATATACTTATTTTTATCTCTGATGGATTAAAATCAGATGAGCATCTATAATCTACCAATGTCTTCATCCATTTGTGCTGCAATAAAAACAATTCCATAGACTAGGCAATTTTTGAACAATAGAAATTTCTTTCAATTCTGGAAGCTTGTAAGTCCAATAGAAATTTCAGCATTTGGTGAGGGCTGCTCCCTCCTTCCATATGGGTACCTTGTTGCTGCATCCTCTGGAGGGTCCAAAGCTGTGTCTTCATTGGCAGGGGACAGAAAAAGGGACCTGTGCTTTCCAGCCATTTTATGGGTTGCTTAACTTATTATAAGGTCTCCACTGCCATAATATAATCACGTTCTAAAGTCTCCACCTCTTAATACCATCACATTGGCAATTACATTTTAACGTAAGAGGACACCCAGCTCTGGGGCCCCTTCTCTATGGAGAAGTCTATCTTTTCTACTCTTTAAATAAAACTTGCTTTCTATGCTAAAAAATAATAAAATATGAATTTTGAAGGAAACATCCAGACCACAGCAGACAATATGTTAAGAGTTAGCTAAAATGTCATCATCTCCAAGGATCCTCAGGATCTTTCCTGAGGAATCGGCAAATATTAATCTTTTACTGTGAAATTATGTTGTACACTTTGTCCCTACCCTTCATTTTATAATTTAATGTATTTTATAGTAATTCTCCACATGTCAGACATTCATCATATGAAATGCCCATCTGTTTTTTCATACATACTTTATATCTGCCTAGCTCATTTGACCACCTCATATAAATTAAACTCAAAATACCTGTGCTAGACAGAGCAGATGTTGAAACATGAAAAGAATTGCTTTTAAGCAATTTTTATTGTCACTACCATATTAGAATATAAAAAGAAGGAAAACATTCTAAGATATTGTATAACTAAAATACCCAAAATAGTAAGTATCATGTAATTATGCTAGAAATAGATCCTGCTATATATAAAAATTCTCTATATTAATGCATTATATGGTAAATAAAAATGATAAATCACTAATGGAAATAATATCATCCAATAAGTGGCTAGGACGTAAGTATCTAAAGGAAATAAAATTTCTAATGTTATAATTATCAATTCACTAAATATTTAGTGAATATTTTTAAACCACCAAACATCAAAACAAGAAACAGAGAAAACATAAGGAAAAAATAAATTACAGGGAAAAATTTTTTAAACTTGACATCAGTTTAAGCAATGAAAATAGTATAAATCTTTATTACCTAAATCATTCATAAATACTGAAAATATGTTTAAACACTAGGAGATAAATGGACAAAGACATGAAGTGATTATTATGGAAAACTACAAGTAGTAAATAAATCTATAAAAAGTATTTAACTTCTCTTTGATTTAAAGAAATGTAAATTAAAATGACATTGAATATCTATTTCTAATCCTGAAATTTATACTGATTAAATGATAAAAACTGGTAAGTTATCAGTCGCATTTAGAATGGTAAAAAACATTTAGAAAGTTATTGGAAATATATATTAGAAGGCATGTACATGATAACATTATTTGAGCCAATGTTTCCTTTATAAAGAATCTATTAATAGGAGAATAAAAATATGTAGAGAGTTACATTATAGAGCTGTTCATTTCAATGTTATTTAAAACACATATTTCATACCACCCAGAGGCTCATAGGTCAAGAAATATTGAGATAATTTATGGTACATTCACAGAGACTATTATCCAACCATTATAAATAATGGTCAATAGGACCATGTAAGATCATGTTTACTGTATGGTTAAATGAAATATCATGTAATGAGTATGTAAAGTGGAAGCCAATATGACCACAGTTGTGTAAAAGAAAACAAAAGTAAATACTTCAAAATTACTGTATGATTTTCATTATGAAGGAGAGACTGGGGATAATTTTCTTATTTTCCCCACCATCAGATTACTATTAGATGATCATTACTTTTTAAGTTTAAAAAATAGTGAAGGTATATAAGAAAAAATGGTTGAAGTTTTCCTCTTTAGATAGAAATAATCTAATATGAATTCTACATTTTTAATCAATGGTTTCACCAATTCTGCTATTTATTATTATTATTTTTTTATGAAGACAGTATATGCAACAAAGGCCAAGTGCAAACTTCTCTCTGATTCTTAGGATTTCTGTAGTTCTTAAATGATAAACTGAGCACATACATTGTATATAAATGAAAATGTCTTAAAAGCAAAAATAATTCAAATAATGCAGTTTACCAATAAAATAAAAAATATAGATGAGTGGAAAAATCAGAGTAACTGACAAATACTTTTATAAATATTGCCCTGTTATTTCAACTCAGGCGATTCCTGGGGAAAGGTAGCCAGTTTATCCATAGGAGATATAATTTGTGCATGACCAGAGACCATAGAAGCTGATAGAAATAATGATGGACTAACCTTCTGCCTTTACAATCACACCATATTATGATTCCTCTAGTACAATGAAACAGACTAGATGTAGGAGAGTTCAAGGAAAAATAGATGGCTCTTATCTGATTAGATTTCACAATTGGTCAGGGGACAGAATATCTCTGCACTTCTTTGTCATGTCTTGAAATATTCAGCTTTCATAACATAAATCAAAATTTGAACAGTCAATATTCATCATTGTCATTAACTTTTTAAAGAATAGCTTATTCACCTCATCTGAGACAAAATGCATTTCTCACCTGACCTCTGTAATCCTTAAATGTTCTTTTTGAAAATCTTACAGACACTATTCAATGGAGGTATTAACCTTTTAGATTCTCAGAATTTGACCACTTGTTTACAATAAAGAGGCTTTTATTGGGAGTGATTCTAGGTCTGTTTCTTGGATCACAGTGGTTCTGGAAACCTAAATAGTTCAGAGTTCAGAATGCATACTTCCTTTCTCATTGTTTTTCCTTGACTTCATTTACCATGGTAGCTAACAATTGATGGTGAAGACAAAGTCCAGTTGAAAGAGGAACTTACCATTTTTTTGTGATTATAAAATACCAAGACTGTTTCGTAGAGTTTGTCTAAATATCAATTAAATGTTTTCAATTTTAGAATTGGAAGTGGTCTTGAAGAATGTTATCTGAATCCCATTCTCTACCCTACTAAAATTTTGAAAATGTTTTTGTTGACATGCTGAATGGCCACAACTAATTAAATGCAGAGTTCTAAGAAAAACCTCAAGTCTAATCTTTTGACTCATGTTCACTGCTTTATCCAGCATATTTAAGATACTTTTAATTCTACTTTTCCATGATTGGTTTTAAAATGCAATCATTTTTAAATAAACTAATTTGAAACATATTTGCTTTCTAAAAATAAACAGCTCTGAAAGAGGTTTCCAAAGCTTTATCATTTTTTAAATAATGGTTTTTGGATTTATCAATTTGTATTTATAAAATTTTCACTCAGAATATTTGACAACAACAAAAATAACATTAAAGAAAACAATTTTACCACTACCATCTTAATTAAAATAAGTCCTTTTCAAGGAAATAATTTATGCACTGTAGTTAGAGCTTTCTAAATGACTTTTAACTGATCTTCTAATTGCATTTCATCCCTTAAAATAATGTGAATATTTATTACCAGCAGGAAAAGCTTATTGCAAATGACAGTAAAACATGTTGCTATATGAGATTCACACACATGAGGGAAGCAGTGAAATCTTTGTGAATCACAATAATCTCTTTATTCTATTCCCAGGATTCTCAATTATAGGCCTATCTGAACTTCCCTGTCAATAGATAATTGATTTAATAATAAATAACTTAAAGCACAATAAGACATTGAAGTGTTTCTAAAACACAAGAAACTTAGTCACAGTGAACATCTTTTTATGATGTGCTCATTTTAATATATGCTAATTTTTTGAATACATAATGTTCTCTATTATATTATGACATTTTATTTGTATAAATATTTGAATACCCAGAAATTTTATAAAATGATAGATCAGGGAAAGCTTATTGTGAGGCATGTTTTTTTTTTTTAAATGTATCTACATGTGTTTTTTTTTAAGTGCTGAAGAATGCATTAAGATTTTTAGCAGAATTTCAACCTCACAATATCCCAATTAAAATCAAGGTTCAGAAGTCCTCATTTTGTTACTCTCTTTGTAATCTGAATATGACCTATTGACAGCTCACTATGGAGTTATCTTGATTTAGTTGTTAATTAACTGCTTTAGTTGGAAACTTTCTGTTATTAGGGTAGAAAGCTACATTTCAAACCAGCTTTACAAGTTTTTGTTTGTATTCACTATTTGCATGCAGAATGATTTTGAAATGAAAATTGAAGGCTTCTAATTTTGTGCAGAATGACAGCTATGTATTTCCATAAATGTATGAGCGTTTTGACATGAAACTGTTATTTCTCATCTGAAGTCATAATTGTTCAGTGTGAAAGTAGGCCATGGAAATGAATAATAGTAATAATTTTCCTTTTTGAGATCATGGCAATAATAAGCATAATTTTCAGAGCTGCATATAAGCAAAAGAAGCTTTGCTTGTAGGCAGTATGACAAGATGGTTATTGGGCGGGGGAGGCTGAAGGGGAGGCGAATTGCTCATCTTTGCAGCCATCTTGCTCCTCTGGCTTTTCTGTATAACTGTAGTCTCTAGCCAGGTACCTTTACCAGGGACTGTGAGAAAGAGAGCAAAATAGAGGTCAGTGTAGAAATTTCAAGGGGTTAATATCTTTCATTATAAAGCTCAGTAGCATGACCATTTAGTTGTGACATGTCATTTTTAAAGCAATCTGTTTTCTTTTAGAAGAATCTATTTCTCTAAGTTGTCAAGAAGTAAAAACTTTTTTTTTTTTTTATTGTTTTTAAGTGATGTTTTAAAATCCCATCCAATTTATGGTAAAGAAGGCACCTATGATGGTTGAGACTGAAAGACAGTGATACATGAAAAGAAATAAATGAACACAGCAAACATAAGGTCTGGCAACGACCGTGATAGTTGTTTGACTGCCAACAGCAGTAATAAGGACTACTTGTACTGGTTGAGAAGCTGTTTAATTCAGATGCATTCAATAAAATACGCATCCTTCAAAAGAGATATGGTGCATAAACTTATACTTTAAAAAGCACTACCACCAACTCCAGTTCTGAATGCCTCAGATAAAAAGAAAACATTGAAATTGTTCAAGCTTATGGATGTAAGAAAGAATGTAAAAAAAAAATTGTAGAAATCGGTAGAGATTTCACCAAAAATAGCTTTACTGTTTGTTTAAGTGTGTGTACGTGTATGTGTGTGTTTAATTAGGCAAAATTACATGAGTGGGTTTAGGCTTTGCAGCACTTTCTGGTGACCCAGTAATCTTTTAAAGTTATACCACTTAGCTGAAATGAGCATAGAAGTAAGAACCTGAAATAAAAAATAATGCCCTTTAAAATTCTAAATGCATTAACCCAGACTTCAAGAGGAAGTTCCCTTATAAAGTGAAGATATTGCTATTTACATAGAAGACTGTCTTTCATGTGTTCAAACCATAATACCGATTCTCATTCCTGAAACGGAGCCCCTTAGCAGTTTTTCAGTTTATGATGAGAGGTTTGTTTAGAACCACCACCACACACTGCTCTAGTCCCTGGATGACCAACAGCATGCATTTGTGAGAAGGCTGCTTAGATGGGAGACACAGTCTGTGCCTTTGATACAGAGAGATTCTCCTCAGTGCAAAATCTAACTGGCCTTTATGGATATTGCATTAGCATCGTGCACAAAATGTTCAACTGCCTCACTCTTGAACCCTTTTCCCTGACCCCAACCGAGCGCTTTCTGGAGATATAAATGTGTGAAATGTGGTCATTTATAAAAACCTGGAGAAATACAAGGAGATAGCATTGGAAGAAAATTGTTATTGCACTCTGATCTTGAAGGAAAATTGATTTATTATTATGAAATAACAAAGTACTCTTAAGGCTAAAACCTTTTTTGCCCTACTTCAACCTGATGAAAAGGTTTACTTCCAAGTTATAAACCTATCCAAAGTGTGGCCTTTAATGGAAAATCTGAGCTCCTTCACACGTGGCAGTAGTAACCACTGCTCTAATAAAAGACTTCATTAAAATATGGCTGGAATCTGTGTGCTATGGCAATTTTCAGCTACAAATTGAAAAAGAATTGGTTGCACCTGTAATGAGAGTTCAATTAAGTGATCTTGGGAGAAAGCTAGAAGGAAATTAAATATTGAATCCTGATTCATCGAATGTTTATCTTAAAGGAAATAATGTATGGACTAGAGAAGAGAATAGTGGAGATCAACGGACATGACCTTCCTGTGTTTATGCTTTGCTGAAATGTAGCCCTCATCCAACCACACTTGGTTCTGGGAAGAAACAGGATGTGTTCCATACAATGTAAAGGGGTTACAAAAGCTAACACATAATGCCAGCAAAGCACCATGAACTCTAGACACAATAGCAATGCTGTGAACTGCTCATTATTTAAACTGTTCAACATGTGCAATTGTCTTTGCCTAAATAATCGAAAACAGCAAATACAGAGCTAGGAGCATTGTGCACTGATAACAATATCTACTTAGAGTCTATTTAGTTTGATGTGGTGTTTTGTTGAATTTTTAGGCTATCTTCATAATCAATTATTTTGTGATATTTAAACGGCAAAGAATTTATCAAATCCCTTCAGAGTATGAGTCACAGTGGCAACACTAAAATAGTTCCTCTTTTCCATGTGTGTTATAACCTTTGTGCAGGACACTTCTCTTCTCCATATGCCTCTTTTGACCTTTATCTTTTTCTTTATTATCCCCCAACTTATTTTTCTTTAGTCTAGACATCTGCAAACCTTGACCGGTGAAATTGATTTACTCCTGGCCAATGTCCAGGGCCATATGCCAACCTCTCCAGCATAACCCCAAAACCAAGCAGTGCAGTTAGATATCAGTGGCCACCACTGAGGGATTCAGCGTGGGACTCTTCTCAAATCCAACATATTCAAATTTAGGAAGGTTGGGGCGTTCTCACATTCTGTGCTCAAATGAAATCTAATTATACCATCCCTAAATAAACCCTCCAGCTCTGTCCTAATCAAGTCACAATAATGCCCATCATGCAGAAAAGACAAAATTGCTTCTAGCACACTGCCTCACACCTTGCAGTGAGTAATAAATACTTGATGAATGAATATCCAAGAAAGTGCACTAAATGGCAGAATGCACATCTACAGCCAAGGTCAGAGCAATTATATTTCTGGAAGTCACAGGGAAGTAACTATCATCTGAAGCCCTGTTCTGTTTAAGCACATAAATGAAATGGTTTCATTTGTCATGGAAGCTTCATCTTCAGAGAAATCATCCATTTTATCAGTATTTACTTCTTTTAAATATGCTTTATGTCATTAAAGTAGTGAAAGTTTGTATTTAAATGCAAGTTTTTCCCTTACTTTTATATATTTTCATATAAGTTCAGGTTTTACCCTCTTGGAGCCTGTGAACACATATTGCTTATCCGTCTCTATGTCATTTTCTCCAATAAATCCTGACTCTGTTTTTCTTATCAGAAATGAAATGAAGCAATTTCTTCTTAGATATGCTATATCCTTTCTAAATATGGATTAGGAAGAACAAAACCTTATTAAGAATCTCCCATGTATGTTTCATGTATGTCATTTTTCTTTTTAGAATTGCACTGTTGGGTAGACATCAGTAGTTCCAGTTGACAGATGAGTAAACTGAGTCTCAAAAAATGTATAACCTCCTGTAGGCTAAAAAGTGTCAGCTCCATATCCAGAACCTAAGAGAAGACAAAGCAAACAGGCAGTGACAGTTAAGAAATGAGGAATAACAGATCTAACGGCTGGATGCTGGCGGAGTTCCTGCCCAGCTGTGTATCCCATTATGCTTCGGAAGCCACAGGGCAGAGAAAGGTGAGAAAGCAGAGGAAGCTGACTGGCAGGTGGAGGAGAAAAGGAATGCCCAAGAGGTGCTACCAGAACCCACAATTAGGTTTTAAGCTGACTCAGAAGATGTATTGTCTTTGGCAGCATTACAGTAGGTGGCGATATTGTACTACCTTGGATATTTGGGGAAGCATTTTTTTTTTTCCTTTTGTTAATCCCTGAAATTAATCTCCAGTACAGCTATGCATCTCCCGGCCCATCTCTCTTCTATACCTGCTAGTTACATTAACTTTTGACCTAGTGTAAGAAACAGACAAGAAATAGGTGTTTCTTATCTACATCATACTGAGAAATCAACTCAGAAAACCAGGATCCCTTTGGCTTTGTACCTAGATAACTCAGAGGTAAGTGCTTCAAACCCAAAAGTCACAATTGAGTATATTCCCAACCTCTGACTAATCATCTCCCTTTTTTCACCAGAGGAACCCACTCAACTCAAGCAGAAACCTGGGCATGAGCCTTTGGGAGGTGATGCTATAGTAGTTGGGTGCACAGCTCTGAAGTAAGAGGGTCCTGAGGTCAATTGGCAGAGTCTGGGTTGCAGCGCCCTCATGAACAGTGTGTTTCAAGTTACCTTGCTTTTCAAAGTTTCAGTTGAAGTTTTGTCATCAATAAAATCAATTTAACAATCATCCTTTTCTCATAATATCATTGTACAGGTCACCTGATAAAATCCAAGTGAAGTAGTTATCACAGCAGGGCACTTGTATTAAGACCCAGCAAAAATTAATTATGATGATGACCATGATGGTTAATGATGATCCTTGACTTTTTCCTCAACCATCCTTCACCTAAAAGGTCATTGAATTCAGCACCTTCTAACTAAATACTTTCAGATCTTCACCTAATGCCTAACATTTTGCCTTAGGCCCTAATTAATTTTTGCATAATTATTATTGTATGGGCTCCTGACCTATTTCTTTATTTTCTTCTTAACCTACCTCCATCTGTCCTTCATGCTGCCCCAGAAGAATAAATACAATTTTGTTTTCATCTGCTTAAAATTCTGCAGAAACTTGCCTATTGTTTATAAATCCCAAACTCCTTTTTAAGTCATGGAAGTCTTACATGATATAAACCCTGAATATTGTATAACAACATCTTTGGCCTCCTGCCATTTACATCCCTTATTCCCATTCATCCAGGATGTGAATGAGAAGAAGCCAAAGTCTTTTCACCTCTGCATACCTTATTTGTGCTGCTTTTTCTGCCTGAAATATTTTACCTGTTTGTCCATCTTTTAATTTCTTTTTCACCAGTTCTAATCCCAGGAAACACTTCCACCTCCTTTACCCTCAGCTCACTTAGGGTGAGCTGCTTGCTTTCTTTTTTATGCCATCCTAGAATTGATACCAACTGCTTTATAGCATTTATCACAGTATGTTGTAATTGCATTATTATTATTATGTAGCTAGCTTAGTCCTACTAGATGTCAACATACAGCACACTACCCAGCAGAAACCTGAGTGGATGCCTTGGTGGAACCAATGGAGTATAGACACTTATTAAGACACAAGAGGAAGGCACTTGTGCTAATTGCCAAGCATAATTCACCTCCAGACATTCAAGTTCATAGGACCTAAAGAGGTTCCATTGGTACCTGGCAACTTTTCCAACCACCCAGGGAAAGTCATTCACTCTCATATAAGATTATATAAATTGATTAATATTATTCTTGGATATTTATTAAAAATGCAACTTTCAGGATCACATAATGTATGATTTTGTATTGTTCCACACTAATTACCACAACTTAAAATGATACATATTTGTAATCTTAGACTTAGTTACGAAGCTTGACACAAGTATCTCTAAGGTAAAAGCAAGGTGTCCCCAGGACGCCATTCCATATTTTAGGCTCTAGATGACAGACAGTCTATTTCCTTGTTTTGGGGAGTTGTTGGTCAAATTTCGTTCCTTGCAATGGTAGGATGTAAGGGCTCTTCCCAGCTCCTAGAAGCTTCCCACATTCACTTTGAATTGCCTCCTCTTTCCTCTCACATGCCTCAGAACACAGGCTTTTAAGGACTCATGAGATTACATTGGACTATTCTCGAGATCACATCTGCAAAGTAGCATATTCACAGGTTTTGAGGATAAAGATGTGGTCATTTTTAGGAAGAATTATTCTGCACACTATATGTAGAACCAAAGCATTACTGTCTGGCTGGTGCTTCTGGGAGCTGAGAGGCCCCTGATATATGGAATGAAAGTATCTCTGTTTCTGGAAAGTAAATATCTTCTTTCAGATTGATTCTTCTAAGTATGCTGTTCTGCAGTTTCTGAAAGAACTAGAAAGAGACTTTCATGTTTAGTAAGAGGTTTCAGGATTAAAGTTGAATTAAGTTATTTCAACTTCCATAGTAATTTAGGACATTATTTGGCATATGTTAGTTTGATCTGACAAAATATAAAAATCTGGGGAAAAGTCACTGTATTTCCTATTAGTCTATATTCTTTGACATTACCTCTGCACTTTAATTTCTCCTTCTCTTCCAACATCTGTTGCTGTTTTTATTCACTTTAGCAAGTCCTATTATATGGTGCCATCCATCCCTGAAATCTCACCTTCAACATCACCTTCTTAATTAGCTTCACTCTCACTCCTTTTCCCACCCACTCATCTTCCTTAGCTAGAGACCTTGACCCCCAAGGTGACTTTCATTCACATTCAAACTCTATTCTTTGCCACATTTTCTGTTCCTCTTCCTTGAACTCCACTGCTAACTATCTATCCAAGACTGCTTGATTCCCAAAGCTACTACTAAATCTATCCCATCACTATCTCACCATGAACTACTCTTGTTTCTTTCCTAGTATTTTCTGTGTTTCTAAAGATCTTCATTATCAGAACCAGTGTTCTTTCATCCAGAATTACCTATCTTATTTCCCTTCTGCATTTAGCTACATCCTTCTTAAAACCCCATGGTTTTTACTTATCTGGTTTCCACGGGCATTTCCACGGGTTGATGAGTGTTGAACTTCTAAGTGTACTCTCAGTCGGGCATGGCTTAATCTAATATAAGCAATTTTACTTTTAGAGTTTACATCTCTAATCCAACAACAATTTACATGTTGATCTCATTATGTCCAGGTTAGGTAAAATGTTATACTGATACTTTCATTTGAAGGCAGAATGAGTAAAGCATTATTTCTGTAACCATTAAAGGCGAAATAAATAATAAATATAACAAGAAAGTACTGTTCACTGAACTGGGTAAGCTTTAGGGACATAGTTCTACAAGTGAGCCCATAGATTTCTTTTCTCCTTGCCATGAACATCTACCACTTGTGTTACAAATCAATACTAATAGAATAGCATGGTGTTCTTGCCCCCTTTGGACTACATGAATCATTGCAATCAATTCGATTTACATTCATAAAAGCCATGGTATACTGTAAAAGTTAATATTGAAAAAATAAATAGAATTCTAAAGCCACATATAAAAGAAATGCATTTCATGATTGTACTTGAATTGCCATGATTTCAAAGAAAAACATTTAATAAAAGCAATTGCCTTAAAAATGAGCTTTCACCAACTTTTACAAATGGTCATTGCCTTCTGGATGCCCCCCCCATTACATGTAACAATTCTAAATTTTGCTAGTGTCAAGATTTTAATTTTTATGTTCTCTTCAAGATGTGTTTTGAATTCAGTGGTTTTCAATACTTCTACCATTTAGAAGACTTTATTTTCTTGTAGGAATATTCAATACTGGAGAAAGAACACATAGAAAGGAGTTTTGGTTTTTGCATTTTCTCTATTAGATATCAGAAGAAAAATCACTACTGCTTCTTTCTATAGTACTAGTTGGAGAAATACTAAAGCCAGCTCATGTCAGCTTCAAAAACCCAAGAGTGGGCTTCTCTTCCCATTTTGCATTCCGATATCACATTGGGAGCTAGAAGTAGACCATGGTGATATTATTCACACCACGGAAACCAGCATATGCTACAAATTAGAACTTTTCTCCCCAGAGCTTGGTATAAGCATTACTATGACCTATGACGTATTAGTGTAGATACGCCTTCCATAACAATGTAGTTAGCTGTGAGATCTGGAGAAACAAATAGACTGGTTGTTTTTGTTACTGGTGTGTGTGTGTGTGTGTGTGTGTGTGTGTGTGTTTGTGCTTGCTTGCTTTGCAGTTAACTGGGACTTGCCCATGTCTATAATAAAACTGTCACTATGAACTGTGAATCCTTTTTTAGAAGTAGGATTGCGTACTACTTTGACAAGGCAGTAATCACAGTCACTGTAATAAAATGGACTGTCAGCCATAGAATCAACACATTTTCAAAGAGAACTCATAAACTATATCAAATTAAATTTGTTCCAATGACTTTAAACAAACTAAACTTTAAGGCAAAAATGAAATTGTCCTATGAGCGATTCAGATAGTTTTAAGAAGACATTAAAAACAATAGCAGCAATAAAAGTCAAGTTTGATCGGTTTGGTATCAGTGGTTATAAGAACAATATTTTTTTTTTAAATGTTGTGTTAAAATAATCCAGTTTAGAAAGAGCATAGTAAACTTATACATCTTTGAATCTTTTATCAAAATAGTATAGGAAAAAAGACAGATTCTATTTCTTCTACTTTTCCTCCAGTGCTCTATTCACACCTCCATCAAACTGTGGCTTCTGTTGGCTTAGAAAAAACAAAAAACAGAAACCTTTAGAGACTCAGAGGTACATATGTTTGATAAGCTAAAGAAAATTTTCAGGTAAAAGAAATATTGCTAAACTTGATATAAAATCAGTCTTGCCTTGACAATTTTTATGATTGAAATTAATACATTGAAAGTTTTTCAGACTAATTGATAAGAACTATTTCAGAGTGACTCTCATCAATAGACTAAATTTAATGTTTTTAAGGAGCACTTTGAATACGTCTAAGTTATGTATCTTTAATGAACCTTTTGGTTAGGAACTTAGGTGAACTTTGGCCATGTTTCCCTCCCAGTATCTAGTTAAACTAGACTAAGATAAAACCAGGCCTTGGAAAACTATTGCCAACAAATCAGATCTGACCTACCTGTGTTACTTCCTGTGTTAGTAATGATTTTTATCATTAAAAATGATAAAATGGCTGAGAAAAATCAAAAGAAGAATACTTTGTGGAATATAAGAATATATATATTGTGGAATATAAGAATATAATTTGTGTGAAATTATAGAAAATTCAGATTTAAATAAAGTTTTATTGGAACACAGTCTCACGCTTTCCTTTATACATCATCTATGGCTGCTTTCAGGCCACAGGGCAGAATTGAGTAGTTGCAACATATATTATATGGCCTGCAAAGCCTAAAATATTTACTATCTGTCTCTTTGTAGAAAAAAAGTTTGCTGACTCATTGACTAAACAGCACTACTTTATCTTTTTTTTTTTTTAGTTGTAGATGGACACAATGTCTTTATTTTTTTATTGCTTTGTATGTGGTGCTGAGGATCGAACCCAGGGCCCCACGCATGGGAGGCAAGCGCTCTACCGCTGAGCTACAATCCCAGCCCCTGCTTTATCTTTTATTTGATATTCTCATTCCATTCCTTTGACTTGATTCAAATTCAAGATCAACTATTTTCTTGAAGATATCAAAGAGCTACACAAGTTAATTATGAGATGTGTAAGCAAGGAAAGAAATGGTGCATATGCAATCAGCTGAGTTCCTAACAGATTATGTGTTCAGATTTTCCCTTTTCCTTTCAATTCTCTCCAGCCAAAGGCTCTTGAGCAGCTGGTGAATCTTCTGCTCCTCGTGTTCCCTTCTCACCAGAACACAAAGGACAAAAGGGCAAAGCTTTGGAACTGCTAAAAAGAGGTTTACAAAGATAATGCTCAGGACAGAGATTTCATAAGTATATCATATTCTGTTTTTGAATGCTAACATTAATATGTCAAATGTATACTTCTAAAATGTGCCCAAGTTTTATGAACTCTGCTTTGGCATTACTTCATTTTCTAATGCCAAGAGCCTCAGACAAATGGAATTATCTGGACCTTCTCAGGACCTGACCAAAGATCTGGGTGCATCTGCTCTAATGGAGATATGAATATGATCTTATGCCATTTGCCCTGCTTAGGTGCAAATGCAGGTAACTACACTGAGGGAAAGAAAACAATTACCTCTAGATTCAGGGTAAGCAAACAGAAAAAATGGATTTGGTGAAGCTTATGGATTTTACTTATTAATCCTTTTTTATTAATTTTCTTATGTTACTAAATGTGTTTAAAATAATTCTATATCCATTTCCATCCTGTTTATGTTTTCATAATATGAGGATATAGAGAGAAGGAATCTAACATCCCATTTTTAAAAGACAAGACTTACTTAGAATTATCTGTCTAAATCCCAAACTACTTTGAGGTCTTCAGTGTTTCAGAGAAAGATAAACAAACAAAGTACAGAGATCAAGGGATATAGCTATTGATACTAAGATAGGGCAACATTCATTTTCACCAATAGATTAATCCTAGTCTATAAGTAAAATAAAAATCAGTGAACTAAAAAAAAAAGAATTAGACGCAGTTATTAATTATTTAGCATTTTATCCTGATAGGAGCCTTGGTATATTGATATGTGATGTCTTCCCAATATTACAGTACAGATATCATGATAAAATGACTTTTTCAAGGTCACAGAATAATTAACAAAGTCATGTCTTATAACCAAGTCTTCTGACTTAAAGTTATATCTTTTGAAACCATTCTTCAAGAAGAATTACAGAGAGTTGAGGAAAAGTACCCAAGAATGTTCTTATGAATTTTTGATGTTCTAAATTAATGTTTAGTTAATGTTATTTGACTTTCCAAAATCGAGAATGTAGATTTATTTTTTCTCATCTCCCAGGAAAATCTCTTTCCTGGTATTTCACCAAGAATGCATTAGGAATTCACATGGATTACACTTTTTGAATCTAAACATAGGGTAAACATGTGGCTCACTATGGCAGGAGAAAGGAATAGTGCATTCAAAACATAGATCAGTTTCCAAAGCTGGTATAAAATAGAAATAGAAACAATATTATTAAGCTAGTACTTTTCTTTGATTGGTTGTGTGAGTTTTTTTCTTTTTAAAGAATATATTTTCTTTCAGTGCCTTGGCATTTCTGTCTATTGTGTATTAGATTTGAATAATGTAAAATTATGCCTAAATCTGTTTGCAATCTTATTTTGGAGTTTATTCCATTTGTTAGCTGTCCCCTAAAGAATATTTCTTATTTTACTTACTCAGGATTTGCATATTCTGTATGTAAAACTTAGGTGTGTGTGATCCTCATTTCTAAGATTCTCTACAAAGTGCCAAAAGATTCTATTTTGCAAAGCTGAAGTATGAAATGGGTTGTATCCCTCTCCACAGTACTCAAGTCATTCTGATTTGATCGTTTCATTTTGGAAACTTTATTGGGAAACGATCTGAGTTTACACAGAGGGATTAATTTCTTTTTCAAGAACAGGCCCTAAAATGCTGTGGAATTTTATTGATTTACTCTGAGAATCACTGCACTGCCCTTCAAGAAATCTGAATTGAAAGGACGTACTGCAGTTGCTGTGTCAGAGCTGAAGCCATTTGTCTCACAACATTACACAGTATATATTGGGACTTCGGATACATTTTGCTTGTCTAAAATACAGCTTTTATATTTAAGTCATTTTAATGGCAAGCTGGTATAAAAACTAATGATCAGATCTTCTGATGTGAATTTTATTACGACAAGTTTGTACTTTCTCTGGCATCCAAAATTTGGTTCCTTATGCAGATAGCCCTTGACAGATTGTGATTTGATAATACTAATCAGTTCTCATCCATTTTTAAGAAATCTAGTTTCCCTTACTGTGCCATATCCCATATTCCTACCTTCTTTTAGGTTGGATGCTTTTTCTTTAACTTGTCACAATCCCATAATTTTCCTGCTTTTCTTGAATAGGACTCATGGAAAAAAACTGAATCCACTTTGAGGTCACAGCCTCTGTCTGTGGTCTTGGCCTCCCCACAGGAACACACAGGCCTGGCCCATGTATTTCCTCCCCTCCTATGCTAGTAAGGATTTCAGAACTGACATGGAAATTGCTGACTTTGGAACTGGAAATATGATTTTTAAGAGATAATATGAGAATAAAGAAAAATAATATAACCTAAATTTACATGTTGATCTAATTTCATATAGCAACATTTCATAGTGATTATTCTTATATAGAATTTTTTCTCCTCAAGATGGAATAATTTGAAATTATATTTATTGTTACACATGAACTTGGAGTAACCAATGACTGCTTAATCCAGTTTTCAAGTTGGCAAGCTTCTGTTAATTATATTTCATATTTGATCATATTTTCTTTCAACAGACTATGTAGTCTTGTTCTTTTTCGTTACTTGGAGGTAACCATAGAGTAGACATGGAATGTTACAGTTTGGCTTGTGTTTGTGTGAAGTGAGAACATGATTGAAATTAGAGGAAACTAAACTACAACTACTCCTTGAAACCCACCACAGTAAGTCTAAAGATGGTATCAAGAATATCCTTTCAGTAAAGATGTGTTTTGTGACTATATTCCAGGTAGTGCTCCAGTGTTGGGACCGGACAATCAGACTCAGTACTCAGATTAAAGAACTCTCAGGAAGTAAACAAAAATAGAGTACTGTGTGATTGGTGCTATAAAAAAATATAATAATATAAGCACCTTTGCTTTGGTGGATCAGGACTTTCTATGTAACATGAGTAGCATATGTGAAGGTCTAGAAAAGTTTAGTATGAAGAAGTGACTTATAGGGTCAACAGTGGGCAGGCCAGGAAGGACAGTGATTTATTAGGAGTTTATCCTGAGGATAGGATACTACTGATGGACATTCAGTAGTGCCAGCTTCTTACCAGGTCAGATCTGCAGCAATTTGAGATGTTTGGATCTGTGGAAAAGAAATTAGAATGGGGAGAAGAGAATACATTGAATAGAGAACAGACCAGACTGGGCTATTGACTTGAATTAAGAAAGAAACAGATCATCAAGGTTAATATTGGCATGGACAGATGATTAGGCTTCTGGTCATGTATTTATATTGAAGAGTTTTTGCATGGTGAAGTAAATTTGACCTTTGTTCCTTGCCATATATATATATATATATATATATATATATATATATATATATATATATATATACATATATATGTGTAGTGTTTATATAAAATATAAACATTTCTTTAAGTTTGTTAATGGATAAAGGTCTGTACTACTGCATTTACCTATTTGCTTACTAGTGGCAGCTGCAGATTATGAGGAGGTGGTTAGAAAGTAAGGAATATGAACTGGTGTGATCAGGCCTACCTCATCAAGGTGGCTGAACACCAGGTATAGGACACACATGAGAAGGTAGGGAAGTGTACCTGCAGGCCAGGAGCAATCGAGGGCCTCTTAAACAATGAAGTGATTGCTGAAAGCTGGGACAGTTTGTCTTCTATTTTAAAGTCTCAAATGAGAGTTGATGTCAGTCTCAGCCAAATTCCTTGAAATACTGTCATATATTTCAGGGAGCTATAAGGGGATCTTTTATTACATCCTTTCAAATCCTGATGTGCCCTCTAGAAGTTGGCTTTAAAATACTTGTAGTCTTTTTTTCCCCAGCACAGACTCAGAAGACTAAAACTCTTTTTATTTATTTTTTATCTTCAAGTAGCTACAAACTTTACTTCTGATGTAGAGATTTACTTTTCTAGGAATATATGAAGGACTTCTGTCTAACATTGCACAATTTAAACTTTCAAGAAAACTATAATATATTCAACTTATGTGACTTTAGCCTGCCAATTATTTTAATTTTTTGAAAATACAATGATCTGAAGCTTTCGGTTTCTATATAAATTTCTGTAGATTTCTTGGGGCCCCACACGTAATTTCATTATTGCACGGCCTTTCTAACATAAAAGAGGGTTGATACAAATATCTCCCTTTCTTATTTCATTCTGTGTCCTTTTATCTCTACCTTTCCCTCTTTTCAGTTTCAGGGCCAATAAACACTTATTCTTAGGATAATTACATTTAAGGCATCATGGTAGCCCTGGAAACACAAAGAGAATAAGAGACTCTATTGTCAGGGAGTGAGAATCTCTTTCTCTCCTTCTCTCCTTTTAACATTCACTTCTTTCATTTTTTCCCCTGACAATATTTTTTCCTGAACTGACTACACTTTTGTATGTATGTTAGAACAAGGTGTTTTTTTTCCCAACTAGTTTCAAGTGCACACTCACATACACGATATCTACCCCCCACTGAATGTCTTCATCTTCAATATGGCAGCTGGAGGAGGCTGTAGACGATGTACCTTTTTACTTCTTCAGCTCTTTTACTTTCACTTCTGTGAGAGAATGCCTTGGATCAGCTGTGACTGCACAAAAATGTGTTTGCATTTGTGGTTCTGCTTGTTAGTCAACAAAGCTGTGGTAAAGAGATTTGAACAAAATGTCAGTGATGCAGAACAACAGAGCTCCTTTCATATAGGTTCAGGAAAACTCACTGTGATACACATGGGCTGCACATAGCCCCAGATGCTCTGGTGCCTCCAGGGAGAGGGCCATGCTATCCTGGCTTTCCTGGCCCCCTCAAGACTCTGATACTTCTGTTTCCATCATCCTCTGAAGGTGAAGATCCTCTCAGCACTTTGGGAAAGCTTCTCTTTGTAGTTTCATGGAGTTTTGATGAGCCACTATGTCTTCTCCAGACAATAAATTTCTGACAACCTGCCTGATGCAAATAACTGGTGACAATTTCAGCATCTCTCTATGGTCTGCTGAGTTCACTTTCCCAGGTGGCCCATCCTCATGGCAGAATGAGGCCTCAGGCCTGCCTGAAGTCTATTACTACAGCTTCCAACTTCTAAAACCTTTCTATAGATGAATGTCACTGCAAGCTTCTTGGTCATTTCTTTATTATTATTTTGCGTAGTTTGAATTTGCAACCTCAGCTTAATTGTTGAAAAGACTGTAGAACATAGAAAATCAAAGATTTCATATTAACCTCCAACCTCAATTTGTACTGCCTACTTAGAGCAATGTGAAGGAAAATTCAGTGAGACAGAGTCTCAGTCCATCAGGGATCTATTCCATAGACAAGGGAGGGGAATAATGGCATGTGTTCCTGACATTCCCCATTCCTGGTCTAGCCCTATGCTAAATCTTTAAGAGAAAAGAAGATAGACTGCTCATGTGGCCCTCCCTTGGGCATACATCGGCCTGCTGGACTCTAGCAGTGAGTTATATTACAAGATCTGCCAGTGACGATGGATGTGATAAGAAATACATCACTTGGGGCACTTCAAACAAGCCCAGGAATGTTTGGTAAAAATAACAGAAGATATAGATCCAGCAGCTTTTCCTAACAGGTTCGCTTTTGCGATCTCAAAGGAAGTCTCAGAGCATAACCTTTCCTTGAAGCAAAATGGATGTCACTGACTTGGTAAAATTTGTAGGTTCGGAGGCTGTAGTCCTATAGAAATGAAAATCTTTTTTATTAGCTTGTGGGTGGTCCTTTGAACTTGATCAGGGAGAATGAATCCCTGTGGTCTACTAAGGAAATTAAGCTCTGCTATGCAAATAGAGTTTAGAATTAAAGGACTCTTCATTGAAGAGCAGATACAATGGTCCTGGACCCAACATTGCTGTTTTTTTGTTTTCTTTTTTGTTTTTTGGGTTTTTTTGTACGGAGGATTGAACTCAGGGGCATTCAACCACTGAGTCACATCCCCAGCCCTATTTTGTATTTTATTTAGAGAAAAGGTCTGAGTTGCTTAGCGCCTGGCCGTTGCTGAGGCTGGCTTTGAACTCATGATTCTCCTATCTCAGCCTTGGGAGTCCCTGAGATTATAGACATGCACCACCATGCCCTGCTAACATCACTGTTTCCTAATTGAGGAAACTGAGGCACCTGGGCACCTTGATCTCATTTTCAAGCGGAAAAAAATGTAATTAGGTGCGGTGGTGCATGCCTTTAATCCCAGCAGCTAGGGAGCCTGAGGCAGGTGGGGATAGTGAGTTCAAAACTACCTTCAGCAAAAAGTGAGGTGCTAGGCAACTCAGGAAGACCCTGTCTCTAAATAAAATACAAAATAGGGCTGGGGATGTGGCTCAGTGGTCAAGTGCCCCTGAATTTAATCCCTGGAACCCCAGAAAAATATCTAATATTTTTCTAGTTATTACTAATTGTTTTATAGACTAAGAAAATGAAAGGGAGAGAGTTGAAGTAATGTGTCTTATACAACACAACTAGGCTAGTAGCACAGTCAGAACTTGAATCCAACTTGGTCTGGCTCCTGAGCCCATATGTTCTGTGCACAAGATCACATTGCTTTTTTCAGATTACCATTTAAATCACTGATTCACTTCCCAATCCAATGCACTGACCAAATAGCTTCTTTTATTGAAATCTAATCTCTGCCACTTTGGACTTGGTAAGGATCTGATAAACCAATTTATAACAACTTTATAGTTGATAAGATTCAATGCCTTATTATCTTTACTCTGTACCTACTTTGTGATGGTCTGTAGGGATATAAAAGTGATATTACTTCTGCCCTTAAAAATTCCATAGTGTTACTATACTGCCACCTGTCTAGTCAATCTATCACTTTTTTGTAAACAAATTTATGATAAATTGTAACTATATTTTCCATCATTTCCATCATGGAGGCAATCAGTGCTGGATTCCTCAAGTTTTTAAAGATCTTTTTCCATAACATTATAGTTCTTTACTTTTTTCTTATTAAATATTAGGACTAATTAAAGTTCTCTTTAATTAATAACTGCTTGAAAAGTATTTGAAAACTTTAATACTAAGTAAATTTGAAAACTGTCTTCTACAGTTTTGGGCATTATTCTCTTCTAGAAAAAGTTGAAGGTCTTTCCAATCTTCTGGACCTAGTCAGCATTAAAATCTAAAGAAGAATTGGCGGCACGAAATATCTACATATCATTGCCTCTGGTTCAGAACAACAGGCAGAAAAGATTCAAAACCCAGGGAGCACAAAGCTGTGCTCCATTATAAAGACATGGAATGAACAGCACTTCTTATAGCCCTCTTTGAAAGGATATGTTAGTGTAAGATTTTGCCAAGCAACTGCTTTTTTTTGAGATTGAGATGTTATGTCAGGTTGACTCCTACTGTGAGGCACCATTTAAAATATGGACAGCTACTTCAAGTTGGAGGAGAAGGGTACATTGATGGTATTTACCAAGTCCAGGACTCTGCAGATAATTTCTTTACAGTCAAGGACAAGCCCCCTGCTTTCCCATTTCCTCATATTTCTATCTTCAAGCTGAGACTTTTTCTCTTTTCTTATTCCATGCAGAGAGTTGAGAGTGGCTATAAAAGAAGGTATCTTAGAGAAGGTGCCAACTTAGAGTTCCTTTGATTTTTTTCTTTCACCTAGCTCTAGGTTGAAATACTAAAGATAGAAAACATGATGACTTCTGTGGAAATACTGATAACTGCATTTTAGTTAAAATTCTAAAAATAAGGAAAGCATAACAGATCATTTATATGTACCATATTAGGAAAAAAATTAAATAATATCAAGGCTTATTTGACCACAATAAATATAAAACACTCATCTAGTGGTTCTCAATTCAGAACTGTGCATTAAAACCACCAGGGAAGTTTTTGCAAATTTATCTTCCCCTCTACCCAAATTCTTAGTGATGGAATAAAAAAAATACATTTTGAAAATAATTTTTATAGTATGTTTACAGAATACACAAAATGTTTTCATTTCCGATCCTCATAATTTTTTTTTTGTGGTAAGACTGGGATCCAAATTAGAATAAATTATACTCCATGTAGGCATAATATGTCAAAATGCATCTACTGTCATGTATATCTAAACTCAAATAAAAATATAAATTTGTGGTAAATTATCTTAAAGAAATAATTCAAAATAAGGAAAAAGCTATATGAGAAGAGTTGAAAAGTAATTTATTATGCCTGAGATTTTAAACAGTCTGAATATTTAATGGGCAATAATTTCTGTCCACATCATCTCAGATCCACAATATAATACCATCTGCCCAGGCTAGTTTTGAAGCCTGTCTAGTGTAGAGTTGGCTCTGAAACCAAGCAGGATGCAGCCTACTAGTGACAGATATCTGTGACTCTAGTGGACCTAACAAAGTCAGGGGCAATTAGTATTGATGTTATTGTTGAAATTATATTAAAAAATAGACACTGCTTGTAAATGACCAGAAGGAAATACAGAAATATTAAAATGATTTGGCTTGTTGAGATAGTAGGATTATGCAATGATTATTTTCTTTCATTTTAAATTATGTTAACATAATTTTAATGTCTGTACATTAATAATTTTAATGTCTGTACATATTAGTGAGAAGTACTGGCAGGCCAAAGAATTTTTATATTTATTAATTTTTCAAAATAATAAAATGCAATGACATCACAGGGCCAGACTTAAGTAACTTGCAGTCAGTGCTTTAAGAATTACCATTTGTTTAAACTATCACCAAGTATCTCTTTCTACATTGGAATAGAAAACCCATCACTCTTCCATTACTCTCACACTTTTGTATTAGAACATCATCTCTCAAGATTAAATATTATTCACTTTTAGGAAATGACGACCATATGCATTTTATCATATTAGCTCGTCATAATGTCAGGAAAGTTTTATTGAATGATTCAAGGCAAGTAAAAGATTTGAAGAGGGGAGTTTCAGTTAAGATAAAGAAACTCCCCAGATAATGGTGTTTAGCACCTGGAGGGGGAAAGCAAATCAAACTTTAACACTGGGCTTGACCAGTAAGGAAGGGGATGTTGTTTCTCTGTTCTGTTGATAAATTGCTCCCAGTGGCCTGTATTGGAGATGATCCTTTATCATAGGGCTTTCCCAAACAGAAGCAGCTTATGTTTTGAGACTTTCTCTGAACAAAATTTAATTCAAAATGGTGTGTGTGTGAGTGTGTGTGTGTGTGTGTATTCTGTGCCAGGTACCATCCCTGGCATCCTAGACTTTAACAATCTCAAATCAAAGCTATTCATTCAGTCTCCACTAGTAAGCAACCACAGTGCTAATGGTTGCTGGTATTTGTCTCACCTGCCAGTGTTGACATTTACCATGGATTCCTCAACTTTCCATACACTCTCTCTCCTCCCAAAATATCTCATTGTGAAGAATGTTAGGTCAATGCGCAAGAGATTTTTAAACTAGACCTCCTAGTATTAGAACTTAAAATCCTTGCAGCCTTGATTTCAGGCACTGGAAACCACTAAGTTAAGAGGTTCCATCTTTCTGCTCCTTCCTGATGGTTGGCAGAAGTTCTAGTGGATGACGTGCTTCTTAAATTCTAACGTGCACTTGAATCACCTAGGATTTTGCTAAAATTTAGGTTCTTCTTCAGTAGAGCTAAATGGGACTTCAGATTTTGCTCTTTTAACAAGCTCTTTGGGCTTGCTGAGTTGGTTATCTATGGACTATACCTTGAGTAGCATGGGGTGAGGGAAAGAGCCAAAGTGAGGGACAGGGGAGGAGAATGTGCAATCTTTTCCTATAACAAACTAGTTATAAGTCTTCATTGCCAATTCCAGTAATCTACATGACCATTTTAAGTCTGAAATTTGAACTTTTGAAATTTACACCATTTTATTCTGCTCTAAAGATATTCTCTCATTGTTTCTTCTTTTCTTATCCCACACAAGATAAAAGAGGAATAATCAAGTAGATAATTTCTTAATATAACTTGTAATTTTGGGTATCTGTATGAGTCAGCTTTTCACTGCTGGGGCAAAGTGCATGAGACAAACAACTTAAAAGCAGGAAAGATTAATTTTGGCTCATGGTTTCAGAGGTTTCAGTGCTTGGTTGCTTGGCCCTGTCACTTTGAGTCTGTGGTGAGACAGTACATCAGGGTGCAAACCAAGTGTTGGAGGAAACCTATTTACCTTATGGACAGCAGGAGGTGAAAGAGAGAAGGGCATGCCTCCAACTTAACTTCTTTCCCCTGGGTCACCTCCTTAAGGTTCCACCACTTCCCAGTATCACCAGAGGCTGTCAAGCAAGACTTGAGCACATCTTTGAGGGACACATCGGATATCCAAACATGACAGTATCCTTTTAGTAAGATTCTGTATATTAGATGCAGATTTACATGCAATTAAGGCATATATATTCCATTGAACCTCTTAGGACTGTAAAATTACTAATTTTATAACTAATATGTAATGTTGTCAACTTATGTATATATCATGTAAATACTTATGTACTGGCTGGGAAAAAGAGAAATAGAGATTTTGGTAGTGATGTAGCATAAAAAATCTCTATTTGGAGGAAGAGATGTAATTTTTAGATTAGGCTATTCTAATTTCATGGTTATTTTGGCAATATTCTTACCTTCAGAAAATATCCTTCCTTATCTGTAAAATGGGTATGATAGCAACATCAGGGGATATTGAAGATTAAAAAGAAAAATTCATATGAAAACATGTTGCAAATTTAAATTACTTTACATAATTGCTCTATATCAATTATTCATTTGCTTCATGTAGTTTGCTTAAAATCACAATATGCTTTATTGCACTTTGCAAACCAGTATATATGAATCTTATTCAATTTAAATATAAGAAACTCATTTTAAAAACTCCTAAACTCACTGTACCTTTAAAAAGAAAACAAACTATCATAATATGTACACAGAATCTATTAAGTAATCCCCCAAACAATAAAAATGTACTAATTTTTGAGAAATAATTATTTAAGCTATTACAAGCTCCAGTGCTTTTATAGCTAACATTTTTCCTCTACCTTTGCTAAATCTAGTAGTTTATCTCAATTATTAAGTGACAGCAATATGTAAGTATCTAAAAGGTGAAATAAATCCATATTAACCTTGCATATAATGGTTTCTAAAACAATGATCAAACTTCATGAATGCAAAAATACTCCTTAAATATGATAATCATTCAGAAACACTGACACATGCATCTAATGAGTCAAAAATATTAATTTCCTTTTTCTCTCCTTCAATATATGTAAATGTTAGCAAGCCCACAGAAAGGCTGAATCAGAGATTAGCAGCAAACTGTTAAGGAGAATATCAAAACGCACCTTCTAGGCCATGTAGGCAAACCAAACACTTAGCAGAGACAGGCTAATTTATCATAGTGCAGTTGCGATGGCAACAACAGTTCTTGGTGCCATGTGACCCAGAGCAGTTTCTGTTGACTGGCTCTAACTGCCTGTCAGTTCAGCAAAGGTTCCACTGTTCCCAGTGAAAAGGAAGAGAGAGCATTGATACTTCTTGAAAAGGCATAATAATAATAGTGTATCTCAAACCATGAAAGCATCCCTTTGTCTCCTTGACGTTTATTTTTATTCTGGCTAAAGAGATCCCTCCAATTTTTTTACACAAAGGCCCCTTATTTATTCACAGATTAAATATGTGTTCCTCTATTTACTAAGAATTCCATCTATGCCAGTAGAGTTGTGAACAAATATTTGAATCTTTTATCATAAGAACATTTTATTTAGAATGTGCTAAATTTTGTACTACATTTTTCCCTAATGTTTTTAATAAGATCACAAGAAATGTGGTTGCAGGAAATATGAGCCAGTAACTAAATTTCTCTGCCCATAATATTCTCACATATAAAAAATGGCTGGCAGTGCTCCCTTCTGATCTGAAAGAGGAGATCTTTAGGGAAGGTAGACAATAGGTGTGCCCATAATTTTTCTTGTCTCCTTTTCACTGTTATTTTCATTGATGGGTAAGTAACAAGGGCCATAGAGATAGTCACACTCTTTGATTCAACAATTCCACTCTCGGGATTTTATCTTGGGGGAAATTTCACTAAAGAAATAGTTTCATGTTATAGGAGAGAAAGAATGCGATTTGGAGTCAGATGGATATGAATTTCAAATCCTGGTTCTGCCACTTGCTGAGTGAGTGCCCTTGGGGAAATATTTGACTTCTATGAGCCACAAGTTTCCTAATTTGTAAAGCAGACTTGAGAGTATACACCCTGAATGGTGATTGGGAGCCTTATAAATCATGTGTGCTAAGCATCTGGTATCTGCCCCCATGTATCTAAGCAAGCTTTCAATATATGGTACTTCTCAGTACAGCATCATCTATAAGACAAAATATCTTGGAAATAATATGTTTGCCCAGAACTAGAAATATGTTAGTAAATTTTATGCTCATAAATGATATGTATTGACAGAATTAAATATGATGTCATCATTTAAGATTTTTTTTCTGAGGGGGATTACTGGGGATTGAAATCAGGGGCACTTGACCACTGAGCCACATCCCCAGCCCTATTTTGTATTTTATTTAGAGGCATGGTCTCATTGAGTTGCTTAGCACCTCCATTTTGCTGAGGCTGGCTTTGAACTTGCAATCCTCTTGCCTCAGCCAAGTCGCTGAGAGAATAGGAGTGCGCCACTGCACCCAGCTTCCTTTAAGATTTTGATTTAAAAAGTGACTTATAGGGGAAATTTTATGGCATAGAAAATAAACAGAATTACAAAGAGCAGAAGTAAATGATAGACCTTATAACACACAATTGCTATATAAAATATGCATGTCTAAAGATGGCAATTTGCCAAATGAAAATAATATGGCTACTTTACTTTGATTACATGTGATTACCATATTAATACAGAACATCTCCTGTATGACACTCTGCTATCCTTTCCATCAAAATATATAATGAAAGAAAGGAATATGGAGGGTGAAGTGGCTAGGGAAGCACCTTCAATGGCCTCCACCAACAACCAGCTACTAGATTGAGCCCTTGAACTCTTCTTCCTCTTTCTTTTAGGAATACTCATTCACCCAAAGTGCATGAGTGGCAGAGGCAGCAGTAACTCAAATGTATCTCTGCTAACATTTCTGTGCATTTTGTTTATGTTCTCAGTAGCGTTGCCTCAAGTGAGGAGATAGAAAAGAATCCGTAAGAAAGGATCCATGTGTGAAAGAATTCCAGTTTGTGCACCAAAGAGAGTAAGGGAAAAAAAAACCTGGGAGTGAAAGCAATTTTCAAGGTTGATTAAAAGATATGGTTAGCATTGAGAATGCATTTTTGTTCAAATTTAAGATTAAGCCCTTTGAGCTCCTAGCATTACAGGAAGAGTGGCTGTAAGTCAAACCCAGTCTTTTCCGTAGGGCAAAAAGTTCAATAACCTGAAACTAATGACCACAGTAACTAAGAGACACATGATTTTATAGCTGATTCTTTTTTAAGTGGCAGTTGGCAGTTCATTGAGTGCCAGGCTCAGTGCTGACAGCTCAGGAAGGGGTGAGGAAGACAGATAAGAAGGTATTGACAGAGGCAGCTGGGTAGGTCTCTCACTGAATGCTGACACACTTTCCTCTCTTAAAATTGGGATACGCTGGCCAGCGTCCAGGCACTATTGTCTACTCTGGCAAGGACAGGCCACATTTCACTTCATGCAAAAAGTACGTCCAGCGGAAGAACTTAGTAATAGCCAAAAAATAAAAATAAAAATAAATGTTTGATCCTTTATTATTCTATTCTTAACTACTCCACTTCTAATCATGAGACGATTCTCAATCTTACTTAGAAGTCAAAAATATTTTATTGTTGCAGTTTTAAAGCAGAAAAATATATACTGAAAGATTCAAATATAGACTGAAACTCCATCCAGCTGGTCTCAGTGGTAATTCTGTCTCATTCACTGTCAGGGTCCTCTCCCTAATCCTGAATCACACAATGCTTCAGGGGATTTACTTCATATATTCAAAATAAATAAATGGTATCCAACCTCCAGTCAAGTATGACTGATGTTGTCTTACTCATTAACAAACCAAAGTGATGTGATAAAATTTGGTGGCTTTGTGCTTCCTTATGATGCATGGGTGCTATCTTTGGACCGTGGTTTTGCCTCCCTAAGCATTTCAAGAATTCTCTTTGAGTTCTCATTGCTTTATAGCATGTGGCTGAGGTCCCACTGATGTTTTCACCATACATCTCCCTTTCCCTAAAACCTTGGGGAAATCATTTTTGAATCAGAGGGAATCCTCTACTCCATCTCAACCTCTGGCATTCCCTTTGCTTCTTCTTGAAAGGGTTTAGGCTTTTGTGAAACAAAAGCCAACGAGAGACTGTCAGGCTCTGCCTGATTTGTGGTTAGCCTTAGACTTCCCCAGAGGCAATGAAGCATGGAGACTACTTGAATAGGGAAAGGGAAAAGAAGAAACTATGTAGGGAGGAGACTTGTTCCTGCATAGTTCTGAGAAAAGCACAAAGTAGAGAAATTGTAGGGAGTGTGCAAGGGTGTTTTTGTGTGGGGTGATGGTGGGGTTTTTATGCAAAAGTGCAAGTACAGAGTCAGACAGGGAGAAACTAAAGCAAACGTGAATCAATAACACAAAATCACCAGGTTGAGTGGAGTAACGATTTGAGTTCTCTAATATAAGCCCTTCTCACTAATGCTAGGTCAGCTCTAGAGATCACTGTTCCATAAATCAATAAATTTTTCAATTTTATTTGTTCTGACTTTAAGTTAAAAGAGTTATACTTTGTGTGGTGGTATTCATTAGATGGCGTTCTGGTATTTGAATGTGGCATGAGATTTTATTTTGAATGACATAAAATTTTTGTGCCTTTTAAAATAATCCTTACAATTACTAATATCATTAATTGTGACTTTTTTATTTTTTCATTTTCACTTTTGATTTGACCTTGGCACATTAGATTAGCTGGTTTGGGCACCAAAATAGCAGTGCCAAGATCACAGGCACAAATTTCATAGGACTAACCTGAATGCAGTCCACAATTATGGATTGTACATCTAACCCCAGCCTGCCAGTTTTAAAATGCAGTCTTCTAATCTCAAGGGTTATTTTGTAAGAGCATGTGAACAAATCAATAGAAATTGATTTCCTATTGGAAAAAACTCAAATTTTATGATTTATATCTCATGAGTAAACTAGTATCTTTGCATATGGAAGCCATAATTCATTCATTCATTTTCAAACACAACTGTCCACAGAGATGTCAGGATAAAACAAATTGACGTTAAAAACGTTTACTCTTGACAGATCAGTAGACTGAAGTCTATATCTGTACGCAGGAAATGTATTTCTCTTAAATAATATCCAGTTGAGCTTTTCAACATTTTCCAAGAGCATGCAAAGAGGAAAAAAAAAAAAATGTGTCCTCCTTCTAAGAATTCTTTAACTTACAACTAATCAGGGAGCTTCCAAAATAATTTTCCCCATTGGTGATAGAATCTATTAAAAGTAATCAAATAAAAAAGGCCAAATTCATCTGTGAAGCCACACTAATACTGTTGTGAATTGTAGTAAATGTGCTAGAAATAGCTGTGGCAACCAGAAATTTTAGAGGCTCAGATCATATAATACTTCTTGCCATCTGCGACTCCTTATTCAGGCACTCAGGTTTTGATTTAGTCTTTTATATATATATGTTTTATATATATATATTCTTCCCCCACCCCGGAACTCTAGTGCTTTTGTTTTCATCTTCTCTTATTTTCAAAGCCCACACAATTTCTTTCTTCCTTTCTCTTTAAGCTTAATACTCAGATCTGAAGCTTACACTAGACTTTTTTACTTTTTTCTGATTTCTTTATGGGTTATAACATCTTTCTCAGCTGAACCAAGATTGTGAGAGAAAGCTTCAGGCTTTAGATCATGGGCTTTAATAGGAAGCACCAAGGAGGCCCCGTCTCTTGCCAAATGAGTCATCATGAGCACGTTTTTCTTCTCTGAGTCTCAGTTTTTAATATCTATGAAACTCAGGTAATGATTCACTTTCACTTCATCTTGGATTTCTTCTGAGAAAAAGATCAGATAAGCACCTTATATAAACTAGCACAGTATTAGCATGTAGCACACAGTAAAAGAGTGATTATTATTTCTTACTGTGATAATCAGATATTGAGAGGTCTGAGTCTGGTTGCTTTCAGCCACCCCACTGTTTCTGAGGTCAACGAGTGACCTCTAATGCAGTATGGAGCTCAAAACACAATTGTTAAAACACATGTGTAGCATGCTATAAATATGTTATTCATTCATTTCCTCATTCATTTGCTGATCACTATAAGTAGAGAGACACTGGAAGCAAAAAAGTAATAAGCTCTAGCTTAAAAATATATAGGAAACATACCTAATTGCAATAGTTGAATTATAATATTTGATATCAAATAATTGGGTACATGAAAAAATTCTTGGTAAATGTCAGGATTTTGTAAATATCATGGCTCTTCAAATGATATTTTTATTTATTGTAAAGCTTGAAGAGATTCATATTTTAGTGAAGATCACACAAAAAGTGTCAAAAGTGGAAATGAAGCCAACTTATCATCCATGAGCTTGAATTAACTAGACCAGAATATAGAATGTATGTTTTATAATCTATAATATATACTAGTATTGTGAGGTTGAGGAAAGACTGGCTCATAGTGAATGCTGAGAAGAAATCTGAAATACTTTCATCAGCATAATTTTTTGAAAATATAAGAGCAAACAAAGTCTTCTCGATGGTTTCCCATAATTGGACCAAACTGTCAAAAGAAGCAGAGAGCAGGAAAGCAGACTTGTTTTGTGTCAGTTTTGGTGTGCCTCCCCCACCCCCCAACCACGGAGTACTGATGCTGAATAAGCTGATTTTTGGCACACTATTTAATCAAGTGAAAATAAGGAGGAAGTTCATGAATTTTATCATAAAAGAAAATTCCAAAGAAACCATAATCTCTTGGAGTATTTTACATTTCTCTGGATTTACACTCATCATGACTATTAGAATCAAACACACTTGGAATTATAATCATGGTAATTGCAGATAAATTTATAAACCTTAGTTATTTCTTTTGTAAAATGAGAATATTTGTGTATATATATGTATATATAATATAATACAATATAATATAATACAATATATATGATATATAATGTGATATGTGATGGTATCTTGCGTAACACCAGTCACAAAATCAACATTCATTAACTATTAGTTTAATTTTACTTCAATTTTTCATACAGATACTAATAGGCCACTTGTTAATAAAATAGCAAAACTCAAGCATGTTGAATTCCAGAAGCAGATTTTATGTAAAACATGAAAGTAAACATAACCTTTTTAAAAATCTAGGCTTTTGTGGGCTGGGATTGTGGCTCAGCAGTAGAGCGCTTGCCTCGTATGCATGAGGCACTGAGTTCGATCCTCAGCACCACATTAAAAATAAATAAAATAAAGATATTGTGTCCATCTGCACCTAAAAAAAAAATTAAAAAAAAAATCTAGGCTTTTGTAAACCCTGAGATAAAATGGACAGATCTAAGTAGCTGTGATTAAATCAATCACTTCCTAGGAAGATGTGAAGACCAAATGTAAGGCAGAAATTCTGGAGCAATTGGCATAGACAGACAGAGGACCTGACTGCCTTCACCTGATTAAGAAGCCTCATGTCTAAGATAGAAAATATCCCCAGAAATCAGAAGAGACATGCTGGAATTCTTACTAGGTAACTTCTATTTCTCTCTTCCTTTCTGTGTATGTGCACGTGCACACGTGCGAGTGAGCGTTTGTATGTGTGTGTGTGCACGTGTGTGTGCAGGTGTGAGATCCTTTATCTCACTTTATCTTTGGTGAATAGCATGTGGGTTTTTTGTTTTTTGGTATCAGGCATTGAACCCAGGGGCACTTAATCACTGAGCCACATCCCCAGCCCTTCTTTTTAAAAAATATTTTGTTTTATTAGAGACAGAGCTTCACTGAGTTGCATAGGGCCTCTCCAAGTTGCTGAGGCTGGCTTTGAACTTGTGATCCTCCTGCCTCAGCCTCCCGAGCACTGGGATTGCAGGCCTGTGCCACTGGACCCAGCTGGCATGTGATTTTAATCAAAAGATTTTCATTCAAACTCTTATTTTTCAGTTTGTTCCCAAGTTAAACTTAAAAAAATTAGTATTTCATCTGTAAAGTTACATTAAGAACATACACCTCTAATGTTGTTTCATGAATTAAATAGGTAATGTATATAAAATGATTGTTACATTGACTTCTGTTAAGTGTCTAGCCAATTTTGCTAATTATTTATTAATATAAATGAAATAATTGTTGCTTATTAATGTCTCTCAGAATAGTATTTTCAATATATTTTATTTGGAATCTTAACTGTATGTGTTTAGTGCTTCATAACATGTGCAATGTGATAAGGCCTAGCTAGTACACATCTCCAAGGGGTATCAAAGCCCCTTGGTTACCTCTCCTAATACATTTCTTGTCTTCTAATACATTTCTCTCCTAATACGTTTCTTGTCTTCACTGATTGTAACAGTTCCCCACTGTTGCTGTAATAATTTACTAAACATTTAGTGACTTTAAACCATATAAACATTTATTTGAAGTTCTGAAGGTCAAAGGTCCTGAAGTCAAGGAGTCTGAAGGGTTGCACTCCTTATGCAGGCTCTAGAGGAGAATCCCAGCATTTCAAATCTCCTTTTCTCCGTTTGGTCTTTGCTTTAGTCATCACCTCTCTTTCTCTCATCCTCATTAGCCAGCCTCCTTTTCCTTATGAGGACTTCTGTCGATCCATTGGAAAATTTCATGATGATCTGTCTCAAGATCCTTAACCTCCATCTCGAAAATCTACTCTTCCATGTAAAATAACATACTCATGATTCTGGGGACTAAAACATAGACATCTTGAGAAGGCCATTTTCTGTCTCCTGCAGAGAATTTGAAAATAAATAAATAAATAAAACAAAACTAGCTCTCCCCTTGAGGCCATAAAAGACATTAAGGGAAAGATTCAAATTTAATGTTCATATTTTATTTTATAAGCATGTTTCAAAGGGGATATAGCAGCCGAAAGTGTTTATTAGATTTTTACCATGTGATAGAATTTGTGCAAGATATTTTACATGATTTTATTAAATTATCTAAGCCACACCCATTTTAAGTAGGTTGCCTTATATACATTTCATAGAAGAGAAAAACAGGACTCCTAAAATAGTTTTTCCAAATGTATCTAGCTAATGTTAGAATCAAGAATCTGGAATAAACCTGAACAACTCCAAAGTCCACACTCTTAACTGCATCTTATTCTACCTAAAACTCAATGTGCCTTAACTAGTACAGTTTAAAAGGATTCCTAAAATCTAAATAAAATGTTTAAAAATTTCTGTACTCTACTTGGTTAATTGCTTTTGTACTTTCTCTCTGATTCTGTCTTCTACTGAACTCATAAAGAAAAAATATGCAAATGGGAAATATACTCTAGCAAATACACAACTAGAAAATGTGCATGGTTTTGACATGGAGAACTCTTTTTTCTTAATGGATAATATATTTTTCTTAGATTTGCATGAATCTTAGAAGACATGCAATCAATATAAGAATATACATGGCTGCTGATAAGCTTTGTATTTAATTTAATCAAATGAGTATAGTGAGCTGCTCTTTATTACTTTTAACTTTCAGTAGGACAGTAGATTACATCTACCCACAGCAGGAATTAAACATTGAAAAAAGAGTAGCAAACTTTGTATCTTATGAATTTTGAAATTCCAATATTGATCTCCAGTTTGAAAGGAGAGAAAAGACAAAATACTTTAAGGCCACCAGGGTAAAATGGAAATCAAATAAAGAATGATTGGATTATCAATCATGTTTATCAAGTTTTCTAGCTTACATCTGCAGAAACCTAGTCTGCCAATATTTCCCAAATAATTATACCAAATGAATGAAACTTCGGATTGAATGATTCATTAATTCTTAAAGCAGTCACGTTAGAAAGAGTGTGGCAATGCAAATGTTATCTCACCAGTGAGAATGCTCATGTAATAATGAAAAATATGATTATTTTAAGTTAGAGCTGAGTGCTCTAACCTTTTATTCCCTTCAGATTTGGGCTAAATCTTGTATCTTGTCATACAAAAAATAAAATAGAAATTACAGTCTTGCACAAAGGTTCCTTGTCTTAGAGGCAGATGCTACCATAACACATACCAACCCATTAACTGACTGTTTTCCTCTTAATTCATCTTCAAACTATTGAGATTGTGTATGTATCATATTACTTGTTGAACATCTTCTGAAACACAAAGTTGGAAATATTTTAGCTCATCATACTTTTTTAAAAGTTTATCAACATGCATCCCAACCTCTGGATTTTAAACTTGTACAAATTCACTTTGGAGCCTCATGATAAAAAAGGAAGAATGAGTTACAAAAGACATACATGTTCCAGTCTCCCAGCCTTTGCCAATCAGAGCTTTTCTGTTCTTAGCTTATTTTCATTGATTGAGAGATTGGAGAAAGGAAGAAATTGAAAATCACCGTTCCAGTACTTTGTAACTGGCTGACAAATATATAAACATGTTTAAAAATAGAGCTTACAGCTTCAAATATTGAATTCTAAATTCAAGGAACACAATATTAAAGTGAGTTGGAATTCAGCAGATGTGCTTCAATTTCAAGATCTTCTGTTGACTTACTTTTCCAACTTCCTTTATAAGGTGCCTTTAAGTTTCAAGAATCTAAATGAGTCAAATCTAAAAATCCTCCAAAGCAGCTTGGAATTCACATGGAGTTCACAGCAATAGATTTCATTTCAATTTGATGATTAATGCATATACAAAAGAAAATAATGCAGTTGACTTTAGTAATCCATCGTTTCACTTGTAGTGATTTATTTTTTCCATGTTCAGTCTTAACATGATACCAGGAATGCATTTAGAGACATTCAGAATAGTTTTCATGTATCTTTCTGAAGACTTCATTTCTTTTTTTTGGCTGTGATCAACTCTCATTTATTTTAATGTTGGAAAATAGTCATTTCTCAACTCAAATTTAATTGAATTTATAAATATGAATTTTTACATTACTTAAGAGATTATCAAGAATTTCCCCAACAGGATTGCATTATTCTCATTGAAGGAAGCAATTAAAGTGTGGATGAATTCTGTGACCTGTCCCAAATCAAATGGTAAAGAAGTGTCAAAACTAGAAAGAAAGCTGATCGCTCCTGGCAACTAGTGTGTTCTCTCCCCATGATGTTTCTTCTTTTGTATATAAAATTCTGACAATACAAGTATCTGAAATTGACATTAGGAAGAATTAAGTGGTGTTGATCACTGCTAATTGTAGTACTTGGGATTATTTGAATCATTTGATTAATTGACACAGACCCATAGGGAAAACCTATTCTTATCAGCTACTCAGTTTCTAAGCAGAATATTTTTCATTGTGCCATTCAGAATACATTATACTAATGGTTGCAGCAGGACCAAGCTCAAGGCCTTAGCAGCCAAGGCAGTGATGCACCTTCCTACATCTTACCCAGGGTCGTTTGGTGGAGATGGTGGCTTTCCTTAACTCTTCACTTGATCTATCACTTACAATATAATGTTTTAGGTGAAAAATCCACATTGATCTAGAATAATACAACTAGAAAACTTCATAAAGAAATAATAAACAAAATTTCTGACTTGGAATAACAAGTTATATAAGGCTTAAATATGTGTTTTTATATTTTTGATCAACTTTTATGAATAAATGTCCTTGAACTTCAAATAGAAAGGAGAAGATGGACAGATTATTTGTCAATCATAATAGAGAAAAAAATACATGATTATAGTTCTGGCAATATAGCTCTCTCTAGTTGCATGTTTACTACAAAAGATTTGAAGAGAATTATTTAATCATTTGTTACCATAAAGCCTCTAAATGAATAATTTAAGACATATGGTCAAAAGATTTGAAGGAATTGTTGCATGAAATAATGCAACAATAGTAGATATTTTTTAGGAATTGAGAACTTAGGAGAGGATCGGTGACTTGATAGATACGTGTTTGTGAAAACTGTATGGAGCAACTCAATAATAAGGCAATTATTTCAATTTTAAAAAAAGAAAAAGGAAAGAAACTGAATTGTCAGCATCTGTTAATAAAATGTATATCAAATGATTGTCAGATTATAGCACTTCAATAATGTAAATCATATTCAAGTGGTTTAGTCTAATGTCAAATAGCTTCATATGAGAAAATAAAATTTATTTTCTGAAATGTTCCTTAAACAATATAATTAAGCTAGTGCACCATTTAAAACATCCAAATGGAAATATAGTTTGATGAAAATTTCTAGGTAGCAGATGAACTTGGTGGTCAATGGGCTAATGGATACATTCCAGAGGCCAATGAAGCAGTGTCATAAACTTGAGATCATAGCCCTGTTTGAATAGCCAACATACTGCCTGTTCTGTTTATCAGTGGCTGCATGACAAACCAGCCCAAAATGTACAGGCTTCAAACACCAATTCATTATTTAGCTTCCTGGTTTTATGGCTGACTGGGCTCAACAAGTTGTTACTCACTTAGATATAGTAAATTTTCTGTCATACAGTGTCTCTAATTCAGATCACCTGAAGAATTTACTTAGTTCACCAAAAAAAAAAAAAAAAAATCCTCTTTACTCTTGATGGTAAAGAGTATATGAAAGCCATGCTTTCTAGCAGTGTAATCCAGATTTCTCAATAAGAATGAAGAAACAGATGACTTGTCCTCTTCAACTCCAATTTTGTAATTTTTGAGAAACTGTGCAAGATAAAAACTTGGGGTCCTCATTCCACAATTATTAAAAAATTCAAGGCAGGGAGAACAGAGCATTAAACCAAGTGAGGACCTTCTAAGTATGGGGTCTTTTGTAACTGCACAGGTCATATGCCCTTCAAGCTGGCTGTGGCTCTGTTAAAAGTATTAACATTGTGTGTTATTGTGTATTACTTAAGCAATGAAATGACACCTGTGCTCACTCTACATCAAAGAGTGGTATGGGTTTACAAAGCTTAAAGAATTGGTGGTGGCCATTTTGGAGGTATGCTAACATGGTACCTGAAAATGTGATGGAGTTAATTGCCAATCTTGAAAAACCAGAAGATTCTACCCCAGAACAGTACATACTTTGTGTTTCTTCTAACAATGTGAAAGTCTGGCAATGATAACTTGTACCTGACTAATAATACCTGAGTCTTTTAGACTGAAAAGGAACAATTAATTCCTTATACTTTATACGTAGTTCTCTTCATACCTGTTACCTTCCTGGTCACTGTAGGCATTTAGGCTTAGAACTTCTGTGTGCTACTCATGTAAGCAATGTGTTATTTTTTAAATGACATAAATATATATTTTCATAAATGTTGAATAAAATTATTTATGTAACATCTTGGACTTTCAAACATTTTAAAACTTTATTTTGTGAATCTATCAGTATTCTTCTGATTTCTCATTCCTTTAGATAAACTATGGGCTTATTAATTCAAGGAAATACAATATGATTTACTTTGACAAAATATTAATGAATTACAAATCTGTATTTTTTTAAAGAGCTCATTCATGTTTAATTTCACATAATACACCTTCTCATGGTGATATAAATTTTAACCTAATTATTATAATTATAGTTGGTCCTGTTTATGAACATTAACCCATAGTAACATGAAAAATGACCAAAAATAAAAAAATTCTTAGCAATGAACATAAACCATATTCAACAGATTTTTATAGCTGTTCAATGTGGTAAGATAAGTAAAAGAAAGCAGAGTTTGGATATGTGAAAGCTAATATCACAATCTTAAAATAATTATTTTTAGTGCTAATAGTGATTTATAAAGATTTTATAGTTATATAAGCAATTGAATTCATTATATTTTTATTATAAAGTACTATTATTTAGTACTATTTAATACTACTTTCAAAATAAACATGCTGCATAAATGCTAAGGATTTGCATATATTTTTTGACCATTTAACAACTATAAGTCTCAATTAATTATAATTCTCACATGAATATTAACAGAGCAAATGTAGTTCAATAAAAATCATAGAAACATCGAATGTCTTATAAATATTACCTCATCCACTCAAAAAGCAGTCAACATGAGGAGAAAGAAGGTGAAGTACTGGGGAGTGATACTGACCAAATTATATTGTTATATTGTGTGCATGTACAAATGTGTAACAACAAATCCTGTCATTATGTACAACTATATTCACCAATACAAAATGTAGAGATTTAAAGAAAAAAGAGAAACAAATGAAAACCCAATAATCTCATGATTTAGGGTCTATAGCTAATTACTTTGCAACAAATTTTTATATACAGTTAAGAAATATAGGTCAAATATTTTTCAAAAAATCATTTACCCACTTTTTTCATATTCTAAATATAAGAAATTTTTCTTAGGAAAAAAGTACATGTATTGCATATTATTATTGCAATGATATTTTCATATAAATATTTTTATAGAATCATTTATAATGTCATCCAAAGTGGGCTTTGGCTAAATTATTCTAAGTTGGTGTATTTAGATTAACTCCACACACTTCGTACTTCAAGAACTGCTGTTCATCTCAGAATAGAGGAAAAGGAAGATTCTGGTAAAAGTAATTGCAACAAAGAATCTTGAAGGTCTTTATTGGAAATAACCATTCACTTTGACTCTTTCTAATCTTATGTGTCCTCTCTGGAAAGTAAGTTTACTAACTAACAGGCTTAGTTTTTATGGGATATTGAAAAGTGAACAGTCATAGTAGATTTTTTGGAGTTAAATTTCTAGAGAAAATTAATTTACCTTTTTAATTCTTTGTTTCCTCATTTGGAAAATGGGAAGAGTAACAGTGTTGGCCTCATAAAATTGTTTTGAGATATAAATACTTAATATATGTAAAGCTCTTTAACTTACAGGCATATAATCATGTTATATAACTGCTATTGTGATTGTGATTTCATATCACTTTTTATTTTTTCAACAGTGTTAACTGAAAAGCACAAATTTGAGATAGATTATCTAATCCAATATTTTAAAACCTTATTTGGCTATATCAAAAAACTTTAACTCTGAATCTTACAAGTAAAGAGGAAACAGGATTTTGGGAAGTGGAACAAATTGTCAGTTCACCACCATGGTTGTTAAGGTCTGTGAGAAAGGAGTAGAGATTGATGTGTTTAGTAGAAGATACTTTTGGGTCTCAACTACGTTCTTCAAACTAAACTGGCAAACTTCTGACATTTCAAAAGGACTTCCCAAAGGTTTCCAAATCAGAACTTCTAAGGAAACCCCTATCCACATTTCAAATGATCATACATATTCTGCTCTGAGATGAATCTGATTGAAATGTGTCTGCATGAATATATCATACACAGCTTCCTTCTAAAAGGGGACTTCAAAAGAAAAGCATTCAGCTCTCATTTCCTAAAGTTTGCTGATCCTTGTGGTTTAAACATCTTCCAAGAGAAAGCAATCTTAGGAAATAGTTTTAAGGTTTTCTGAGTAATGCATGATGTAATCTGCCTCTTATATTTCATGAAATCTTTAGTATAAATCTGACAAATATACTGAAACAAAAAATCCTCAGCACTAAACAGAAAGTGTAAAAGTACAGAATATTGGTGCTTATTTTGCAAACTAAGAATGGCTGAATCAAACACTCTTTTACAAGTCAGTTAATTTCTAGTTCTTTCTTTTCAACAAAATTGAAGGCAACGTTAATTGAGATGTCAGCTGAGAGATCATTAAGAGTATTTTTTATTATAGATCTCTGTGATTTTTGCCATATAATTTGGAGGGAGTTCAAAGAATCGAATGACATTTCTATACAAAACTCCCTCCTTTCTCATTTACTTATTTATGTGAATCAGTTTTCTAAACACTGACAATGATATAAATAAAATTAAGAATAAAATTTATGTTTCATACTATTTTATTATAATAATTCATAGAGGCAGCCATGAATACAAAAACGAATTAGAAAATCAAAGGACATCTATCTCATTAACAAATTAGTTTCTAATATATTTTTTTACTTTTATGTTTAGTAATTATTAAATATATTTATTTATTTTGATCTAAAGAATATTAATAGTAATTATACTAAAAACCTGGAAGAGATGTAACAGATTCTCATAATCCTAGGACACTTCTAAATTTAAATGTCTATTTATATACATATTTTTGTCATGCAAAATTATAAGAAGGTTATCACTAGAAACTTTCAAATTTAAAAATAATTAATTCATTAAAATACAATGCTGTAGGACAGGTAAAATAAAAGTTGAAAGAGAAAGAGATATGATGCTTTATATTTTAGTTATGCAAAGTTTTTTTTTTTTTTTTTTTTTTTTTTTTGGTACTGGAGATTGAATTCAGGGACACTCGACCACTGAGCCACATCCCCAGCCCTATTTTGTGTTTTATGTAGAGACAGGGTCTCACTGAGTTGCTTAGTGCCTCACTGTTGCTGAGGCTGGCTTTGAACTCAAGATTCTCCTGTCTCAGCCTCCCTAAGTGCTGGGATTACAGGCTTGTGCCACTGCAGCCGGCTGCAAAGTCTTTTGATGAATTTTATTTTGTAATTTAGGATGGCAAAGATCAAATAATATGGACTTTAGCATCCATTAGGTACAAATAGCAAGAGTTAAGAAAATTATTTCAACATGCCAATATTTACAGTGTATCGATAATTATATTTTTTCAAGTGTTAAATTTATGAGAAAACAGTTCAGATATTAAAAGTTCAAAACTACATAGTTTTTAAAATATTCTTTTGAAAGACATATGAGTAAAAATGTTTGAAAATTCACTGATCGGGGAAGCCTTTCAGGGAGTCATCTATTTCTAAGATTATGTGATTATTTTGATATTGAAATATTGTGACTTGGTGCATTATATTCAAATAATAATTTTTATGGATTCTTATCCAGAATTTCTCTAGATATTAGGGTTTTGAGGACTTTTTGTTTTGTTTTTCTTTTTGTAAGCTTCATTATTTTTCTAAAAAGTAAAACATAAATAAAACCACACATATATAGAAATACACCATGGATTAAACTTTTGTTTTTTGGTAGAGGAAGAGGGTGGGAAAGGAAAAGATACAGGGATATTAATTAAAACACTGTTTAGTGTATAGGAAAATCCCTTTTGTAGTTGTTAGTAATGTAATCTATTTTAAATAATTAAAAAGTGACATTTTAGAAAGTTGTACTTGGATAATGAAAATAAACCTTGTTCTTTTGGGATGCTGGCATTTTGATGTGAGTTTTGGACTCATAATGTTTTGATGCAAAAATAGTCCATTAAAAAAAACTTCAAAGTGTAAGAACTCCCTGGCTGGCAAAGTTGCCCACCACAGGGGTGCGCAAGGAGAAGAACTCTTGGCTGGCTGCAGCTCCTTTTCATTTTACAATGCAGAATAATGAAAAAGTCACCCTGCTGAGCTCGACCTACAGTAGCAACAGCTGCTATTGCCCAATTTTCTTCAGCCGCCTACCCCATAGAACTACTTAGCTGTGTGCTGCGAAGTGGAGAGCTGGAGGTATTACCACACCTTCCTGTTTGGGAGTTTCTGGATGCAGAATGAAAGATAGGAAGGAAAGGCCTGTTGCCAGAGCCAAGGCAGACTAGGGGAGGAGCCTTGGGACAGCTGTCTCAAAATAAAAAATAAAAGGGGCTGAGAATGTAGCTCAGTGATAAAGTCCCACCCCCGCCCAGGTTAAATCCCCAGTACCCAACAAAAAAATCACTTACCATATCCATAGATATAAAAGTATGAAATACGTTACATGGATAGGTAATAGTAATAAATTTGCACCAGATTAATAGAACATCACAGTTTGTTTCTTTTTAAACTAACATCTGTGCCATTGTTCTGATTTCTTCCCCTCCAATTAGGATGCAAAGATTTTCAAAATTATAAATGTTATTCAAAACTTCTTTTGTTACCACTCATTCTTATTTTTAGTGTTATCATTTTCAATAGAACCATAGAGTACTGAAAATCCTCAGATGTTACTATAATCTAGTTTCATTTAAAAATATTCTCTGGGAAATCAATTTTGTTCTCCTTATTGGAAAATAGCTAATGTTCATATTCTGAAAAATTCCTCATAGCTTTTCTGGACACTTTGTAAATTAATGAATTATCTCATTTATTAGTATTTAAAAGTCTAGTAAAGTCTAATGTCAAAGCTGAAATCTCTCTAGTATAAATACTTGCCTCTCCCAACCCATACCAGACCTAAGCTCAGAAAATTTTCAGGGAATAGTCTGAATAGGGACACAATTAGTCATTTCTTCTGTTCTTCCTTGTACATCTCTCTTCATTCACTCTACTACTTCTGGCTCTTTCTAAGGAGTAAAGAGAGGAAGAATATGAGGGACATGAAGTTAAATGACCTCCTATGGAGCTGTTAGCGTTTGTACATTTTTTCAAAAATAGCCTCATTTAGGATTGAAGGAGACAGTGGGGACCTTGATCTCCCACTGTCAATCATAGCACCAGTACATGGGTAAATACATGCATACACACATGAATGTACTTTCACACATATGCACTCTGGTAAGTCACAAAAGCTGTCAAAGCCCTTCTTCATCCTGAATCAGACAGTAGTTAACTAAGCTGTGGTCTGTGTACCATTTGTGTAGTGATGGGAAGAGGGACAAGAGTCTCACAATTTCTCTGAAGACCTGGTAGTGTCCAGCACCATGCCTTTTCATTGGAATGGTAGTACTCCTTCCTAAATAGTTGAATTTCCAACATTCACCCAGTGTTTTCTGAAATATAGTAACTGTAGATAGATCTCTATGTTTAATTTTTATTACCATGACCAAGAAGAAGTTATTGTTATGATGTTGAACAAGTTCAATACAAAATGTATGAGTTTTACCCTGAGTTATAAGTTATCTATCGCTAACCTCATGAATTAGCTAATGTTCCTATTCTCTTATATATGGAAACCAGACTCAAAAAGCTTAGGTGATTTGCTAGGTTCACACGCTGTGACAGAGCCCCCTGATCCTTTATTCTTTGGGATCACCACATGGCCTCTGCAGTAAGCCTGTTAAACTTCAGGAACTTTTCATTTTGCCTTGTAAAGAGTGATGTGAATCCCAGCTAAGTGGGACATTATCCTCAGTGATTATGGACAACCCACTTGAACTTTTTGAATCTCAATTATCTTCTCTGTTATGATAATCTTAATAACACCTGCCTCACAGATTTATTGGGATAATTAAGATCTATAATTCCTGAGGGCAGGGACTATGTCACATAGTACGTGACATGTAGAAGCACTTAATTTGTGTCTAATTGAATTAATTCTCGCATATTTAAATAAGAGAAATGTGGCCTTGATTTTCAGCTTCTCATTTGATTGGGTTTCTCATTCTCATCAACAAAGTCTCATTTAGAAGTAATCTAAGGATAGATGACATTTACTTAAGTTTTGAGAGGACTGAAGTTTAAAACTAAATGGTCAGTTATTACCAATCTTAATTTTATAGAATTCTGTATTTCAAAACTTCCAAGTTTTCTGGCAAAATAGGTTCTATGTCTCTAATCCAAAGGTTTTGTATCAATTTGACAAATTAGACACATCCCATTTAATACATGTTTCATGCACAAAAGTTACATGAAGTTCTGACTTTTCCCTGATTTGAAAGGAGCAAAGTGCTACTTGCATAATTCAATGGCTCATGATGGCTTCAGATGGAAGAAAACCTTGTAACAGTTGGAAGATGAACAACTATCTCCTTGTCTTCAGGGGTGTACAATATGAGCACCATCTGGTTGATGTCATTCATTTTGCATTCTTTCATATTCTTTCTTTCTTGCAAATTACCAACTAAGTTGTATGATCACCTTAAAGGAATTCAAAGAATCTGGCAGGTTGTCAGATTTGCCCACACAGGATCAGAAGTCAGACCACCCACTGAGAATTTTAATTGGAGTTACCTTTTGCTGAGTGGATAGGTATTATATGATTTTTTTTTGATTCCATAGTTATAATGGAACATTTTACAGATCACTGTCGTTTATAAAAAAGAGTGAATTAAAAAGAAGAAGAAGAAAAAAAAGAGTAACTTAAAATTTCCCAAATGTTTTCAGAGAGGAACAGACCTTTTTATTAAAGCATACGTCTATCTAATAAGCTTTCTCAACTAACTTCCTCCCTGAAATTCCCCCAGATGACACCTCATGGCAAAAGAAGTAGTAGGTATTACTTACAGTGAGAAGAGAGGATCTGCTTCAGCATCTGCACTTGATGCTTTGAGAAATGATAAATGTTTTAGCTTAAAAACCTTGTACCTACTGAGAGAGGTATACTTTAATGTCATTTATCAAAAATGTAAATTGCATATTATTCCAGATGGGGTTCAATTATTTTAATTATTATTGTTTATTATTTTTCAGCACCATCAGTTCTGGTGACTCTGTTGAAATGCTCAAACTAGAGGAGGAACTGTTATTTTCATATTTCCTAAGCGACATCGATTTGTATGGCTAACATTTTAGCAATAAAAAGCAAAATGTAAAACTGCAGCCTGCTGTGAAGGGAAGTCTACACATTGAATGAACACTGCAGGGACATACTCATAAATATTCATTAAGCAGGGTTTCATTGAAAATGAAATTTAAGTACTTAAGGTAATGTAATACAAGCAGGTGAAAAGCTATTTCACCTTAGCGAAGGAAGCAGGATAAAATGAGATCATCTAAGAAAGGAAGATGAAGTTTAGAACATGCCTTTTATACTCTAAAATATTAATTAAAGAGAGTTAACTTAACTGTCATATTTATCCTGGTGTTTCTGAAGTCTAGCCTCCATAATATAAGAGAAGATAGTGTTTTTAGACATATGTTTATCATATGAATTTGGAGATGATTTGAAGGTCTACAGAGCATTGCCTTGGAAGAGGTAAGGAAATGTGGTCTCCCAAAAATAGAATGTGAGAGCTCGAGGTGGTCTGCTCCTTCATATCTGTGCACCCTCTAGGAAGTCACTAAGGTCTCTGGATGTAGATTCTCACCTACACAGTGAGACGAAAGCTGCCCCTGACACACACATTCATGTTAAGGAGACTGAGTCAGAGACAAAGAAGGAATATTGAAATATTCTGTAAAGTATAAAGCACCATGAAACTATTCATAACTATAATTTTCTAATATTCATTTCATCATACTTACAGAGCCTATTCCTCTCAGTTCACTTACTTTCACTGGAATTTTTCCTTTCTTTCCCTTCTAATCAATAAATGAAGACCTTGGATATTCTAAGCATCATTCTAGAGGCTCAGGATAAATCAATAAACAAAAAAAAAAAACTGTTCCAAGTTCAGGGAAACTATGTTTCAATGTAGAGGAAGTCAACAAGAAAACTAACATAATACCTATATAAAAAATAAAATGTTAGGTGAGAAATGCTTTGGAATAAAATAAAGCATGGAAATGGCAGAAGGAGTATGAGGGGTGGGAGAGAGGGGGAACAGAGGTGAAGATACAGTACTTTCGAAACAGATTGGTCATGGAAGTCTCCAGTAAGGAAAAATCATTTAAAGGCAGACTTTGAAGGAAGTGAGGAAGCAAGTCCTATGGATCTCTAGAAAAGAGCATTCTAGTCTGAGAAAATAGCAAGTGCAAAGTCCCTGTGACAAGACTTGTCCCAGACATTCAAGGAATATGAATGAGATGTGAGTGATTAGAGTCAAATGAGAGCAGATATACATAGGGTTAGAGCATAGGAGGCCAGATGTCATAGGGACTTTGGATCATTGAAAAATGTTATCCTTTATTCTGTATGAATAGAAAGAAATCAATAGACATTATTGAGAGACAACGTAGCAAGGTCTGAACCATATTTTAACAGGATCATTTTGGGTTCCATGTAAAGGAGTTAGATGACCAGTTAAGAGACGGTTGTAATAATTCAAATGAGAGAAGATAGTGGGTTGGAAAGAGGGGGGAACACTAGGGTGGTGAGAAGTACTAAGATTCTGAATTGTCTTTGGATATCCAGCCAGAATTTTCTGTCTATAGTTTGGATGAGAGATGTGACAGAAAAAGAATCAGGGTGAAGCTAAGTCTTTTTGCCTCACCTAATGGAAGGATTGTGTTTCCATTACTGAAAGAAGAGGGCTTTGTTTGTCTGTTTTTGCTGCCCCTCTTCTGAATGTGTTTGTGTCTGTTTGTGCATGTGGGCATATAGATGAATATTTGATGAATTATTTGGTTGTTTTTATCTAGTTATTTGTAATGAGTTGACGCATTCCAACTGTTATCAAGTTAAGAGTGGTACAATTTCAAATGAATTTGTCACTGTGCCATAGGTTAGAGTTAGGCTTTTAAAAATTGTTGATTCATAAGAAACAAAGTATAATCCCTATTTCCATATCATTCTTGTTAGTTGTCACTATACTCTATATGTATAATAAAAATATTCTGCTATGTTATGATCAATTAGAGCATGCTTGAGATATGTGTCATCAGAAAGTGAATCACTACTTAACTAGGAAATATGTCTGCGTGAGAAAAGGTACATATTTAAAAAAATAAAAAAACAAAAACATGTGGTAGAATTTGTCAATATTTGTCTCCAAATTAAATCTGGGAGAAGACTAGAAAAAAGAAATTTGTTCTAGGGCTATTCAACAGAATCTTTGAGAAGGCAATGTTGCTTGCGGTTCCTAAGGATTTGGAGTATGTTAATATATGTGGTTCCTGAGGAGTTGGAGCATGTTAATAGATTAGGTTACATGGACAGGTATGTATTTGGGAGCAGGGATTGGAGGTATCTATCTGCTAAACTGACAGTTATTAAAATGGGGTTTCTTTGTTATTTTGACTGCAGTTATGGTTTCACCAAATTTTGTAGAGGCTACAGAGTGTTGAAGAGTTCAGCATTCTTGAAGCCTGGCTGACTGGGTAAGTGCCTGGGGGCCAGGAAATGACAAATGTGTATATGTGACACATCACATAGATGTGACTCATTCCAGATACTGGCTGCCTCCAGGAACTACCTTGTCACAACTTAGCTCAGGTGCAAATGTAAGAGTATCTGCTAAGGTTCTTTTGGTATAAGTCACCTGACATTGAGAGGGATTAATCTAAGCTGGCAGGGGTGGTGGGGTGAGGGTGGGCTTTTTTGGAAAGATGCTCAGAGAATCAAAGGAAGTCCTAAACAACAAAAATTTAAGAAGAACAGGCAGCAGGGAAGCTCAGGGGATTGTAGAATGATGGGGAGTCCCCAAGGAAGTGTGAAAATAACCCTCAGATGTCACTGAGTGATTAAATGAGAAAGTAGGAGTCATTGGTGAAAGAGATAAAACGGCAAACAAATTGGGCATCCAGAGGCATAAGGGAGTCATCCAGAGAAATTATTCTTGGATCAGAATGGACCATGAATCAGATGGTAATAATGGTACCTCAAGTGAATACTGGAAGTTCAGTGAATGGCTGGAGAAAAGAGTTTAGAAATGTAGCTATTTAGAAGGTTCATTGTGGAGACAGCAGAAAAGTTCCCACTAATAAATCAATTATGATAAAATGAGCCTCCGCTAGCAGAATACCTCATGATAAACCACGTTTCAGTCAAGGGTCTGTGGACTCAAGGAGTTAGATGACTACAGATAGAGAGTCTAGACTGCAATAAGAAGGATTAGAAAAAAGACCAGAGGGCTGTGTGTCTTGGGTAATGAAGAATGAGAACAGATGTTTGAGACACAGTTTTTTTAAACTTACCACCAAAATCACAGGTGACTCAGACCTGCTAGGGGATGGTAGGACACCAAGCTCTTTGGGAGTAGTCATGTTTGATGGAGTTACTTACTGTTCCATCTGGCCTTGTGTATTTCGTCTGTTGGAAATACATAGAGAGATGACAGTGACTATCAGAAAAGTCAACTGAGATTTCTTATGATATTTTATTTACTTGCCAGTAATTTAGACACAAATCCCTGTTCTGGATGACATCAGCCAGACTCAGTGCAATCCATCTTTTACATGTCTTCAGAACTCAAAGGCTCAATTTGGTTTTGATAAACATTTTTCTTCAGATATTTTATGCTCTTGGTGTTTTCTTAAATAACAATATAATAAGCAAATAGTCTACTTATTGAAAGAAAAGTGTGTACAACTGAATGATGCACAATACTTTTCTCTGTATTAGGGGAGGTGCAAAAAGACATTGGATTGCTTTCTAAAACTTTATAAAATCATTGGGGGGAAATTCATTTGTACAAACAAAGCAACTAAAATCAACAATTTGAAATAATATCTAACAATTTTACAGAATTATGAAAAAAGTTGGGATGTCTTACATTTTGTGCAACATTAAATAAATCAGTTGGTATCTAAATTGCTCATTCCACTTTGTTATATTATGAAGAGATTGCAAAAAAAAAAGGTGGGTTGTTACATGAATAGTACAGGTTTGCATTTTAATTTAAGCAAATATTTTCTTTCTTTCCATGCTAACCACATATTTCACTATTATTATGATAAAACTAAAATTGGTATTGTTTTTAATGGAGATAAGAATTACTTTGAGTAACTATCTACTTCTTATTGGACTTCTTAGATGGATGGCCACTTTTTGAAGTAGGGATCATATTGTACACTTTATTCCTAGTAACTAAAATCTTCTCCCTATCATTTACACCCTGGAAAAAATCGTGTTCTGAAATGTGTAATTTTTTTTTGTACTGGGGATTGAAATCAGGAGTACTTGACCACTGAGCCACATCCCCAGCCCTATTTTGTGTTTTATGTAGAGACAGGGTCTCACTGAGTTGCTTAGTGCCTCGCCGTTGCTGAGACTGGCTTTGAACTCGCGATTCTCCTGTCTCAGCCTCCCTAAGTGCTGGGGTTACAGGCTTGAGCCACCGTGTGTAATTATTTTTTAAAATCAGTATTTTCTAAGTATTTTTACATAAAACCACTTGGTGGATCCCTTGATCAAAAAATTAGCCACTAAGTAAATGCAAAATCATAAGGCAGTTTGAGGCCATAACTTTGTTACCAACATGTCAGTGTTTAATTGTCTGATGAGGATGACTTAGAAATGTAGAAATATCCTTTTTTAGACATAAGAGATGAACAAACCTGTGGCGAGTGCATCAGTGAGAGTCCCTGTCCTAGGGCTAATTTTATTTTAGGATATTCCTGAGTGCAAATAGCAACTTTGTGAAGTAGGAATTGTTATGTGCTCCATCATACTGACAAGGAAAAGGACACTTACTGGTTATAATATGTATCCCAAGCTACTGCATTGTTCACAAGAAAAACTATTTTTTCAGATTTGTTTTTGCTTTTAATTTCTATACTAAACTTCCCCACCCCCCGCCAGGAGCTATGAAATCTTTTTCTTTTTATTTCCACTCCTTTGGTTCAGGCCTTCATCATTTTATATCAGATCCTAACTAGTTCTCTAGAAAGCAAAACCTTTCATGATCTTCTTCATTTCAGCTAATTCATGGTTAAACTATGTAAGGTTATAGAGACTAAGGGACTTGTCTAAGGTCATACAGCAAAAAAATATCAGAGATGGGGTTTAACTATAACCTAGTGAATGAATGTTATAATTCTTAGTTAAAAATCTTAGAACAAGAATCAATAGTTAAAGTCTAGTCTAAAACTTTTCTTTTATGTAGTCCAGAATAAAAGTATGGATTTTTCCCCCTGCCCTGAGGTCAATAGACACTAGTTTTATTGGAACCCAGGAGAAATGAAAAATCCAATAACGCCACTCCTACACGAACTTAGCCAACTTCCAGTCCCTTGAAGTTCAAAGTGACTGATCCCATTTGTCCTGAAAATATGGAAATATGGAGTCTACATAGACACACACACACACACACACACACACACACACATTACACACACATAATTAATCAAGTCAGAGAAAGACAATCAACCAAAGCCAGGAATTATATTTTAAGCTGACTAGACTAACTTAGATAATTCTGTTTTTGTTCCATTTTTCTGTATGTGTTTTTAAGCCTATTTAACCAATGCTTAGTGAAATAAACTATATTTTAAATAATCAGTGCTAAAATATTATTAGAATTTATAAATGAAGAGAAAATATTGTATCATACAATTAGGAAGTTGATACCTAATATAGATTTTTAGACTCCAAAGACATACAGTCCCATGGATAGTATAAAGCCTACAGCAAAAGCTGTTTTGAACAAGTTAAAAAATTCTTAAGCATATTTTCAAGGATAAGGTCCCATGGAGAAAATGGAAGTAGCTGCAAAAAATTTTCATAGATAATTAAATGGGCAAAGTTGTCACACCATAAAGACCTTTAAATCTTTATGTTAATATTAACTCCTTTCTTCATTATCATATTAATATGCACCATTTTGTTGTATAATATTAACCCTTTAAATGGTTTGCTCTTTTCATGTCATTTTTTTAACATTTATTATTGTCACCTTCAACAAGTACAGGAAGTTTTAAAAGCAGGAGCTTTGAATATAGGGGTCAACAAACTATCACCTAAACACCAACTGCGACATGCTGTCCATTTTTGTATAATGCCCAAACTAAAATTTAAAAAAAAAAAAATATTTCAAATGGAAAAAGAAAGATCAAAGTAAGAAAATACCAAGACATGCAAAACTTATGTGAAACTCAAATTTCAGTGTCCATAACAAACTTTCACTGGAGCATATCCCTGTTCATTCCTTTACTTATTGCCTGTGGCTACTTTTGTGCTACAATGGCACCACTGAGTAGCTTGTTTATGGCCCATAAAGCTTAAAACATTCAATATCTGGACTTTTGCAGTGAAATTTACCAAACTGTGGTCTCAAACAATGCCTTCATGTCTTCCAAAATTATCTTTAACTGCCAAGTTTCCATTTCACTTTTATCCAAAATGTGAGCCCCTTTTATTTGAATTTATCAGCCTTCTCTCAAAGCGTGGCAGTCTTTTTAAATCAGAAAAGTTGGTAACTTCAACCGCCATGGTAACTAAAGACATAAATACGAAAAACATTTTTTTTTTGGTACCAGGGATTGAACTCAGGGGTACTCGACCACTGAGCCACATCCCCAGCCCTATTTTTTTGTATTTTATTTAGAGACAGGGTCTCACTGAATTACTTAGCACCTCGCTTTTGCTGAGGCTGGTTTTGAACTCATAATCCTCCTGCCTCAGCCCCCTGAGTTACTGAGATTATAGGTGTGTGCCATTGTGTCTGGCTAAGAAACATTTCTTCAGTGTAAAGTTTATAAACACAGGCCTCTGTGGAAAGAAGTTTCTGGAAATCTCATTTTTAAAGAAAACTGTTGTCCTTCTTCATACTATATGTTATAATCAAAATGATATGAACTTTGACTCTGTACATGCCTGGTGTGAGATCTGTTTTACCCATTGAGTGTGATTATATCAACCTTATTGGCTTATTGTAAAGTATAAATATGATGAGTGAAGTTTTGAACATACTATTCTATCTCATAATAATATAGCATTTTCATCTTCCTCTTCCATGTCTGCCAAAATTCTGGGTGGACTCAGATATGGTTAGGCTGATATCAGATCTAGAATCCTATGTAACATCTCTCACAAAATAGCCAAAAATTAAATGGTTTTATATTATTTTTATATATACTTAAACACTTATTTTGCTTTTGTAGTTTATAAATTCAGTATCTATATCCTCCTTCTCCTTAAGGGCACCATTTTTCATGGTGTCTTACACTTCTTCATAGGTACCATTTATTTCATGTTGATTGACAGCATATTAATCTGCATTTTTTCCCTATGCCATAGGGTTAGGACTTTCAGGTTAATAAACACAATAAAAATTATTTTTCTCATTTATTCTAGCACTGTAAGGGTTTTTATATCTAAGCAATATAATATCATAGTGAATCCATGTCAATGACCAATATTACAATGGCAGATGGCAACCCATGGACATGATTATTGCAGTTTACTGTAGCATTTTCACAAGTTTCTAAATTGAAATTCTCAGCTAAAAGGGTAATACAAGATTGAAGAAGAGACCTTTAAAATGAAATAACTTCTGTAAGCTTTCATCAATTACTATATTGATTCCATCACTTTTTAGATCTTCAAGGTGTATGCCTTATTTTATTGTACCACACTGTTATAACATTACAGACTGCAAAGGGAGATTTCTTGCCTCAGTTTTCACTCTAATATTGCTAGCTATGCTTCAGCATTCGTCATCCTGTGGATCAGTGAATATATTAACAAATTGAAGTATTTTGAAGTTATTCTAGTTTTATTGTGATTGTCTTGGATTAAAATACTTATTTCTTTTGCTAAGCAATAGAACAGGAAATAAAATAGGTCTTTTTTCCTAACTAGAGTAGGATGTAAAATAAAACTCACATGAACACATATGTACAGATACTCAAGGAAACTTTTATGAATTAATAACAAATTTCAAATATGGAAAAATAAGTGCTTTCTCTCATTCCCATCTGCTTCCTCTGAATTCATCCCAGACCATTTGGTGAGCAACCAGACCAAAAGATTATTAGAAATGCAACCAGAATTAGAATGTACTGGTTCTGAGTAAAGGCATGACCTGCTAGTTAAGAGTGCATAAGATTTAGATGATGGGTTTTGTGACTATATCAGCTGCTTGAGTGCAATTTTTGTTTAATTACATACTAGACTCCAGATTACTGAGTTTATGAAATACTTCACCACTCAGCAGTGAGAGGTGTTGAGATATGTACAAATGAAACAAAAATTTTGTCTTGGAAAGAAAATCAATAAACTCTATTAATTTTTGGAGCGACTCAAATTGGGAGACATGATTTATTGTTGAGTCTGGAAAATGATGACACTACAAACAATAGGTGTAATTTGACCAAGTCTTTATATTGAAGTGATTTACTACTACTAAGAAATGAATACCTGAATTTTGTAATGATGTTTTAATTAATGATAATGTCTAGTATGCAGGAAGAAGCAAATAATCTGTGGCTTTTCCTTGACATATCCCTTAGTAAGGAATTGTTAGAGATGAATCACTAATGGCTACTAATCACTTGATGAATGATTTTATATCATCTGAAGCATCTGCTTTATATCTCTGTGAAACATTGAAATATTATCAAAATGTAACTATCCTTAGAGCCTAGTAGAAACAAATGTCTGCCATAAAAAAAATGCAAAGAATTTTGTAAATTACATAAAAGGATATATGTTAGTGTTTACATTTTACAAAGTTAAACTTAGACATTCTGTTAGCACTTCAAAATTTAAACTAATATTTGTAGATGTGTGATGTAGTTTTTCTAACGTCAAAAAAATTCTTCTATGGTTAATATCACATAAATATGAAACCAACAATTAAATATAAAGAAGTCAAGTTAAATATTTCTTGATCATTTTTAATTGTCAAACTCTGAGTGAGGATGCAATGATGATTAAAAGAAGGTGATTGTCTTCAAGGAGTTCAGTTTCTCACTTGGAAAACAGAAAAAATATATTGCATTATATTCTGAGTGTGTTCAATAGATGTGACTGGTTTTGTTCACAAAAATTTCAGTGTTCTTTCCAGGCCCGTAGTACAAAGTACTTCCCAGTCCCTTGAAGTTAGGTGTGGTCATTTGACTTGTTTTGGCTAATTCAATGTGAGCAAACAGTCAGCCCCTCACAAAAAACTTAAGTGTCAGAGTTTGATTCAGCATGACCCTTTCCCATACCACTGTCAATGCTGAGGCCAGACGTATGTTTGCCATGGAACATCAGCCTCAGTGCTGAGTAATAGAATGACTAGAAGCCTTTTGGTGATCTGCATTGGATGTGCATGAGGACCAAAAATACATGTTCATTGTATTAAGCATGAGATTTTGGGATTCCTTATTACTGCAATATAATTTAGCCCACATTGATGATATTGCTATTGTGTACAAATAGCAAGGAGGCAAAAAGGAAGACATTCTGAGCATACTATTCCAGTTTATAATGTTTATATCAAATGAGTAATTAATCATGTATATTTTATGTTTGTACAAATATATATGTTATGTAACCTTCAAATATGTCCTTTTCTGTAAAAGTAGATTTATATATGATACTTTGGTGTATATAGCTTCTTTCTTCTTAATATATATCTACCTAAGGACCTTTTGAAAGTGTAGATTGAAGACTGAAGAGAGCACTCAGCAGTAGAGCTGGTGCCTAGCATGTGCAAGGCCCTTGGTTGTATCACCAGCATGGGAAAAGAAAAAAGATTGAGAAAGCCAAGCCCATCATCTTACTGAGTGTATCTGGAGGAAAAACCCAGAAATATTCATATTTCAGAAGGTGTTTAGGTAATTCTGATGGTCTGTAAACTTACTGGCTACTCTAGCAGCAGATGAACTCTAGGATCCCTTCAGCTCTAAGGTTATGTCATTCTAAGCTTATGTTCACAAAAATTATAGAATGTTTTTATTCTTCATGCAACTACTATCCATTTATTCTTGACAATTAACTGCCTATGTATCTTCTCAGTGCCTTATTTCACTTTTAAGTTTGAGACTCATCATGTGAGTTAGGCAAAATGGTCTTATTTAAATGTATAATTAGCAGAATATTTTGTAAAAGCATAACCCAAAATGCAAAATGTGCACCTAGAAGAAAAGCTACTGTCCACAAAATAAACTAAAATTTCAACTGAAAATGTTCATCTAACAGAGTACTTGTCGGCAGACCTCAACAACGTTGGATTCAACTAGCAGCATTGATTTTTCATGTTCTTCTCCCTTCAGCTGAAAAGAAGCAAGTTCAATCTGTAGGGAATGAAAGCTAAACAGCCCGTTACATGAAGGTCTGTGTCCTGTTGCATTTATCTCGTAGGTTAAAATCATTCATTGATCACTAATCACCTGTGGTTGTTTACACACAACAGGTTCCCTGGATAGCACAAAACCACAAGGAGGATTATACATACCACAGGAAGCAATCAATAAAAAAGACTCATAATGATCTTCCTAAGAGGAAACTGAAAGATTTTCCCTTTGTGACAGTCTGTATATGTGTGATAGGATTGTCAAAACAGACATAAGTGTTTCCAGCTGGCAGAAAAATGTTTTTAACATTTGATTTTTATATTCACTTTTCTTGTTGCACCATAATGATGATAAAAATGAAAAAAATCATTTCAAAATTTCTTTTAATAGACAATTCAATTTTTTGCCCAGATAGTCATGATGTAGCCCTTTAACATCATTGGAAATTTACTAGGTTGACCACCCTCCACCCCAACTTGCTAAGGCAAAGCATCCAAACAAGAGCCCGTTTCTATGACCTTAAAGAAGTTGGATGACATTTAGATTGGGATTTTAAAAAGTGGTTCAGCACATCTTCAATTCAATAGTGATTATTTGGTCTTAAACAAAAATACTATTGTCCCTAATCAACTAAAATACATTGAAACTTATGTTTACGGAACCAAACTAGGAAGAGAAAATAAAAACACGAGTAATTTAAAACTCACCTTTAAAATTTTTACACTCTGATAATTATATCTTGTAGATTCCTGGTCCATAATATATATTATACTTAGTTCCCATCTGAATAATATATGGAACCCATTAATTCAATGAAAATGAATTTGTCTTTCCTGAGTTATGTCTTGAAACCTTTAATGTTTATTTAAAACTATAGATTTGATGTGCTTCACTCTGCAAAGCAGACCCGAACATATTAAATTCCAAACTGAAGCTTTCACTCAAGTCCCAACAACAACAAAAAATAATAAATGAGACTGACCCCTCTGAAAACACTTGCACATAGGGGAAGACAAAATATCTCATATAAAATTTCTTGAGATCTTCCAATAATAATATCCTGTTATTTTCTGGTTTTATAAAGTTGCCTGATATTTTTTCCCCATGTGATATTTGATAGTGACACAATTCTCAAAAGTGCTTTAAGATTGTTGCATTTCACTGTACATTTTTCAATCAGGAATTTTTGAAATAAATCAGCTGCTTATTGTTATAAATAAATGCTAGTAAACATCAACTTATACTGCATCATGTGAATACTAATTATAAATTCCTTAGTAGAAACCACTTACATGCACTGTTTCTAAAACTTCATGATTCTTGCCTTATTTTCTATAAGTGTATAAATGTGTATGGATTTGAGTATGAATATCAATACCTGCATGCCAAATAGTTGCTTGCTGCTCCAATTATCTGAATATCACAGTATGAAATCATAATTTGCTCCCCAAACTACTCAGGCCTTCCAGAACACTGTCTAAAATTAAATATCCTGTTTGTGCATGGCTTCTGAAAAATTGAATGGCAGTTCATTTTCACAACACATGACAAACATAAAAGAAATTATGAATTAATTTTAAACCCTGCTTAGCAGAGTCTTATCAAATTGATGGCACCCTTTGTCTCATTGAAGTCAGGCATCAGAGTTGATATGCTTAATTAGAATTAGGCATCTCTAAATGTTTTAGAGTGACAGCTTGGATCATCCTATTGGACCCCCCAACGGTTTGAAGCCTAAAACAAAACAATTGGCTTAAAAGGTTGACTGGATATGACTTTCACTTCCATGCACTACATTAAACACATCAAAATGTATTATCATGTGCTTATTTAAATAAACAAAAACCAAAGTTTGGAGGGCTTGTTTAAGTGGATGGAGATGGATAGAAAGATAGATGATAGACAGATAGATAGATGGATAGAGGTTTTTAAAATATCTGAATGAGTGTATATGCCCTTGACAGTTTTTTTTCTCTTTTTTCCTTCTTCCCTTCCTTTCCCTCCCTCCCTCCCTCCCTCCCTCCCTCCCTCCCTTCCTTCTTTCCTTCCTTCCTTCCTTCCTTCCTTCCTTCCTTCCTTCCTTCCTTCCTTCCTTCCTTCCTTCCTTCCTTCCTTCCTTTTCTCCAAGGAAAACAAGCTGAAATTAGAACTCAGTATCCTTCTCTAATTATTTGAGATTATTAAGGAACTACCTCACATTGATGAATTATTTAGACTTCAGCCTCTCCCATTTTGGCCATTTCACTATTTATCAAAAGCCATCATGAGCTTCTGATTAACCATGGATGCATGGGCATTGTCCATCATAAAAGCATCCTACTTAGGAACTGCAGGCATCCACAGAGGCTGTGGGACACTGGTTTCCCATTTAGATCACCAGTGCCTACAGTGAGAGAGGTCTATACAGCCACACTTTAAGAACTTTATGCTCCCAACCTATCAACTGAGAAGTATGTTCGTGAGAAGTATGTTTTAAATGTTTTTCCAGGAAAGCATTGAGAGATCATGATTCTCTCTCTCTCTCTCTCTCTCTCTCTCTCTCTCTGTCACACACACACACACACACACAATTAGTAAAACATTTCCTGTATTTTGAGCAGCTTATAATGATTGCTCTAGTGTTCTGGAGCCAAGTGCTATGGTCAGTCAACTTTAGAGTAACCTCTGCTTAAATAACATAAAAGTAACTTCAGAAACAAAACCACACTCTGATGGTGTTGGCTTAAAACAAGGAAAAAAAAAAAACCCATAAACTCTCAGTGTATCATTCAGTGGAGACTAGGCAAGTAGCCCTTGTTAAGATGAGGATGAGATGCCTTAGACTGGTTCAGATAATTTTAATATGATTCCAATTTTACTGTAGATCCAGCATCTTCTGATTTCAGAGTAGCACTACAACTACTGAAAGCGTAGCATGAACTTTATATTCATAGTCCAAAGTTTAATTTCAAGGTTTTCTTTCGGACTGGAAGGGAAAATGTTTTCATTCTTTAAGAGCAAACTGCAATCAAAAGAAATATGCAACTTTCTTGTACCTGTGGGAACAAAGTTTCATTTTTTTTCCATTTTTTAATGGTTTATAACAACTTCAAATATTACCTAGCAGGATTGACTTAATTTCTCTTTAAAATAATATTCATAACATTAAGGAAAATGTGAAAGATACAGTTCTGTAAGTCTATGGCAAGACTAAATTTTCGTATTACTAATTCAATTTGAAATACAATTTATTTACTCTTCATTCTCTGGGAAGTGACAGTTGAACATATTGATGGCTCTAAAAGGAATACAGGATATACAATAGTTTTGATATTTGTCTTAGTGGGGAGCACCTGCATGTTAATTACTTTTATATAGGAACCTTAGATATTCCTCTAGTTTTTGCAATCCCAACCCGATCCTTGCTAGCCAAGTATTCCTTCTTTGGATTTCAGGACCAGACAGTTTCTCGGGCTTCAGTGAAGCTCCTGCCACTCTCACTTGGAAAACAAGCTAGCTCAGGAAAGCACTTAAAGGAGAGTAACTTTGCTTCTGCAGTGGAAAATCCATTCGCCATCAGTTGCATGTGCACTGTTTTCTCTATGTGGAAGAGGACTGCTCACCCCTGAATTCAGTGACATTTAATACCATCTATTTTTATTAGGGAACAACAAGATTTAATAATGAACTAGTGACTGAAGGCTTGGGAGAACTTTAACTTCTTAAGTTTGGGAGGTTTATGCTGTTGTGTTTTACCAGCAAATTTTCTTCTCTACCATCTGATTTTTCACATCTCCTGGTATTATTGCTTATAACTGAGAACAAGCATTGAGGGAACACAACAAAGCTTCCCAAGTGTGAAGAGTGACATTTTGTTATTCCAAAACCACTTCAGGAAGCAACGTTGTATTTCTACTTAACATTTAATGTTTTGCAGCTGCTAAAGAACTATTCACTAAATAGTAAAACAGAGGAAAATCAGTCTCTTCCTAACATCATTAGTAATAAATATGTTTGCTTGTATTTTCCAAGAGAAGTGACAAGAAATTCAGATAATGAGCGAATATTTGACAGTCATATACAAATGTGCCAGCCAATATTAGAGAAAGCAAAATGAAAAAATAAGGAACTGAAGCATTTTATTACTTTTTATAATAAAGCCTCATTCTAAATGTCCAGTACATATTAACAAAACTTTTTGGTTCCTGTGCAAGTAGGATTAAAATGTTTCTGGGGGGAAGCATTATACCACCTTCTTAGAAATAGTCTTTGTAATATAATGTATTTTCATACTTTATATTTCCAAATTGAGCTCATTCAAAATGAATCATATGGATTCATTTTAAATGAAACATATGGAGGAAAAATACCATATTAAAAAGGACGATAGTTGAAATTCTCTACACAGCTTTGTTTATACTGTCAATACCAAGCCAGTGGGAACCTTCACCGATTCATTTACCTGAGGCTCTAAGTTGGCACTGTAGAGAGAAACTGGGACATACAGTTGATTGTGGTAAAATGCTGTCAGTTTTCAGTCTCCTAAATTAGGATGGTCAATGAAAAAGGTAGAGTCTGACTGGCAAGGGAAAGAGGGAAGTGATGGGTGATTTGAGATAGAAAGGCAGAGGCTCCCACTGTCCCAAAGACTATTCTTAGCATCAGTTTAGATTCAGCTGGAAAGGCTGTATCATCTCTAGCCTCTCACCACGCCTTTTCTCCCTTCCAGAGATTTCTAATGTGATGCTTCATGAGAATAAAATGCTGTGTTTTGTATCTTTGTTTATCTGGTTAGAGTCTTAGTTTCTTGAAGATTAACAGTCGTGCCAAAATCATAATGCCCGGAATTGGCATTTAGTAATAATTATTTGTGTAATTGGACATACAATAAAGAGAACAGTTTTAATCAAATATTTTAATTTATTCTGTCTGGCTAGAATCCTTTGGGTAACTTCATATTTGACAAACTTTGATAGTGAAGAGAAAAATGAGAGGGAGGCTACTTTCTGAATAATTTAGGCCTTTAAGCCCCCTTTACCTGGACTTACATGGAAATTTGATTGGATTGCTTTTATCCAATCTGGGCTTCATTTGACCTGATTTGAAAGTCAATAACACAGTCTGATAGAAGGCTCTAATCTATGCTCATCTGCTTGATTTCAGGAGTCTTTTGGATATTCTGAGAAATATGTGTATTTTCCATCACATCTGGGCTCCCTTTGCTGGGCAGGGTGGGAGCAAGAACTTGCAACTGCGCTCTCTGGTGTCATTGGTTGCATCTGTGCAGCTCTCAATGTCTCCTCTTACACCTCTGTTCTAACAAATGCATTTTTCGATGTGGGTGTAAACCTAATTTTCCGGTGCATAATGCTCCTGCCTCTGGAGTGTGCAGAGCTGGCTAGAATCTGCACTAAGTGGTTTGGGAATAAAGGCTTTCCTTGTCATTATTTGCACAGTCTGTAGTATTCAGCTGCAAACCCATGCCATATTATTTGTGTGATGCTTGGTGACAGTCTGTGTTGAGTTTTAGCTATGATTCTTGACATAATTTAATGAGCTGGAATGTCATTTTCCCCTGTAAGAAATATGCACATATTTTCAATGCCAATGAAAAGTTGTTTACTTTACACATACATTATTTTTCTAAATCCAGAATTTCTACTCTTAACAGATATTAACATTATGTATTCAGTATATAAAATACACTTTCTTCCCCACTTGCATTTACAAGAGGTCTAGTCTTCAGCATAATTGAAGGAGGGAAATGTACCCACTTGGATGCACAAAGCTTGCTTCTTTCCTATTCTTCCTGATTATCTTTTAACAAGCTGTCAATCTTCCATTCTATATGCTACATTTATAAGGAAAGGACAAGGATGAGTTACAATCTCCCTGTGAAAGTAATCTGGGCTTCATAAAGGAAGCATCTTCAGGTTGTCAGGGCGAGTCTTAACACACAGCTATGAGTCAAATAGAATATGATTTTTGCCTCGTGCCATGAACTGATGCTGAGCACTTACTTATGGGTCTGTCTCATCTGCTCCTTTTCTTACATTTGCCATTGATTTCTTCCACACAGACCCACCTTAACAAATTCCACTTAATACTTTTCCTTTTGTTAAATTAGATTTTTTTAAAAAGCTTATCTTACTTTTTTCTAATAATGGAAATAACACATTGAATTTGAATAAATTATATAAATAAATGATATAAATGATCTTAAATATTGCAATGAAACAATATTGCCTGTTAATAAACCATACAGCGATGACTAGTATTTTAGTACTTTGCTTTGAGGGTTTATTTAAAGATTCGTGATTGGTTGTGTGGGTGTGTATATGTATCTACATATAGATATAGATTGTTTTCATCACAGAAATAAGGCATTTTGTATGTATTATTTTTATAGCCTGCATTTTAAATTGGTGAAATAAAATGCTCCATTGTATGTTTAATGATCTTTTCATTTAAGCAGGAAAATTCAACCTACATAGCATCTTAATGTCATGTTTTAATGAGGGTTCTCTAGAGACAGATGACTTGGTCCTCCACAATGTTCCACAAACTCATTTGGTTTCGGAATTATCTTGTCTATGTAATGTGATCAAGAGTGGACACTTTCTTGCCACTTTTGGAAGGGGTTTTCAGGATAAATCTGTCTAACAGTTGTTAGAGTTAATATAGTCCTGCATATAATAATGCTAATAACAATAATAGCATAAGACCTTAGTATTACTGTGTGCTAGGCACTTTCCTTAAGCACTCTGTATATACTAATAATTTTACTGAGTTAGGGAGCTATATACAAAGCTCTTAGTGCATTGCTTGGTAGTAGTCAAACTTGAAGGCTTATTTTGTTATTATTATCCTGTTTTCATAACAGGTCCAGTCAAAAGATCAGATAGACTAATGGTACAGATGAAAATTTTTCTTCAAATCATTAACATCAAATTCCTTGAATATGCAATATATACATTAAATATTGTGAGTGGAAATTTAGCATTATTTTAGACTAAGATGAAATTATGAGAATGTTTATTTAAAATAGATTTGTAAATAACGTATTTGTTATTAAAATACCAAGTGTCAATTATCTCTTTTCATAGCCATTGCTAAATTTGGAATACACAAGTTGAATAAAATAAAGAATTACTCAAATATGTAGAGAATTGAAGTAACAGAAGTATCCATTTGTTAGTCAAAAAATCATCAATGTCCTCATTTCATTCAGTTGTAGTAGTTTGCTGATCAAACAACTGAAAGGTGAAATAATGAACTTCATTTGCTTCCAGTGGCCAAGTATTGGTTTTAAAGTGGAGATGGGTGACATCTTTCTAAAGTTAATATCAGCATATGTGGCTCTGTGAGACAGAAGAGACATCTTAGCATCGTGGCTATGAGCCCTCATTCAATGACAGAGCCATCCTCATACATCAGGCCTGCCTCTCTGAGTTAACTGACACCAGGAATGTCACTTACATTCTCCACATCTAATTTCTTTGTTTATAAAATAAAAGCATTTACTTCACATAAGGAATGTCAAGCACACAGAGCCCAGAACACAAGGCACATAACTAAATTATTGGCTGCTGACTTAAAATTACAACATAAACAATGCCAGATTTTCCAATGTGTGCTCTGTCAGGATTTGACTCTGAGATCTCTGCAGGATAAAAAATGGAGATGACCAGAATACAAGTTGTTCTGTTTGCCTGTAACTCAGACGAAAGAACAGGATTGAGAATTATTATTAACATTTGGATGAGGAAATGAACAGAGAGAGAAATTTTAGGAGAAAGTTGGCCCCTGAAAAAGTGGGAGGCAAAAGGATTTAGGGTTCTGAAACTCTGGTATAAACCTATTCTTATGAATGTTAAATATTTATGTTTTTCATCCTGGTTATACTTAAAGTTTTAAAATGTTCCGGTGTCTAGAAGTTTTAGTTGACTTGGATTCAGTGGTGTCCAGAAAGACATTAGCTGAAGTAAAAGGATTTTGGGGCAATTCATAAAAATATATTTAAAAATATTCTTTTTAATTAGTAGATAATTTTGGTAAGTTTTTAAAAATTGTGTTTTTTTGCGGGGAGGAAGGGGTTGTGTTTTTGTTTCTGGGGATTGAACTCCAGGAAACTTGACCACTGAGCTACATTCCCAAAACTTTTAGTTTTTGTGTTGAGACAGAGTCTCATTAAATTTCAGAGGGTATGGCTAAATTGGAGAGGCTGACCTTGAATAACCCATTCTCCTCCCTCAGCCTCCTGAGTAACTAGAATTAAAGGCATGCACCCACCATTCCTGGCTCTTCTCCAGTTTGTAACCATGGTCACCCTATGTAAAATATTTATTTATTAAAAAAGTTACTCACTAAATAATTAGATAATCAAATAAATAAGCATTTTGAAATACAGAGCCTAGTTCGCTCTTTCCAGACACACAGCTTCCTTTATGTAAGGACAGCATGTTTTTAGATGTCTTGTGTTACAATTGGCAATTATTGTAAATAATTTTTCTTAACACATTCTTTAGTTATTTCAATAATTGTCTGCCAATAAAAGGGCTTTATGTGTGATACAGCCTTTAGTATTTTTTCTCTCCTAGCAGAAGTAATACGTTTAAGCAATATAAAACTTCTTAATCTACAGGGGAGAAAAGAGAAAAACAGTCAATAAGACATAATTGGAAAGATTTATCTTCCTGTATGACTTGAGGCATTTGCAAGTTCTACTTCTGTTTATTTATACTTTCAGAAAAAATTCCTTAATAGCCAATGCTATAAATGTCAATTTATAGACTCTTGGGTAAAGGAGGCATCTGGATTGTACTTTTGAGAACTCATCTTTACTACCTTCAGATTGAATATGATGAATTGTTAAATAATATCCAGTTAATAAAACCAAGTCTTAAAAAATGAAGTTATCCCATAAACATTCAGTTTGAAAATACTAAAAAATATCTGCATAATATTATATCAGAAAGTGAAGCATGACATTGCAATAATCCTAAAATGAAAATTAAATAAAAGTAGAATTTATAAGATTTTATTACATTGGGTTTACCATGTTGCCAGACTAAAATATCGCAGGAGGAAATCATTATGTCTGCATTGCTGAGTCAATTACCTGTGTGACTGCTAATAAATTTGTCTTCTGATTTTGATGGATATTAAACCATCTGCTTCTGGCATGGTTTCTGTTTATATACATGGAAAATGCTTCAACTGAATTATTAAGTGTGAACAACTGAAAGATAGATAGTAATAGTTGTTGTATGGTTACTGTAGCTTAAACAAATGTTGGAACCATACCAACTTTATATTGAGACAAGGATCTTTCTGTAGCTAAAGGAAAATGGGGGGATTTTTTGAAATTATTGTTTTCTTTATCATTTATAAATACTTCAAAGAATAGTTAATAGTTATTTATACTAAACTTTTAAACTCAAATAAATGGAACCATTAGAAAATATTTTGAAATGTTTTCTCTGGATGTAAAACTTTCATTTACTAAGTTTGCTTTGTCTCACATTAAAATTATGTGCTCATTTGCTGATGTAAATATACAATTACTGGAAAATATAAAATATACTTCATGATTACAAAAAAATCTCATATTGGAACACTTAAGCATATGCTGAAAATTTAATTATATTAAATATATTTCTACATAAAGGTGAATTTAAATAAATATACTAATATTCAATCTTATTCTTCAAAGGTCTTAAAATATATGCATATATTATTATTTTATAACTTGCTTTCAAATAGAACTTTGATCTAATTGGAAAAAATGAAATAAAATTTTTAGCTTGAAAATTATGTGGTAGTCTCACAGCTTATCAAAATGAATCTTGTACATGTATATTATCTGATAAATTCAGACTGTGACTAAAATTTGATTACTATATTAATTATCCTGAAGCCATAACATGTCCCACTGTTTTCCTTTCTGCTATATGTAGCCTTTATAAGAGCAGGTATCATTTGTCTTTGTATTTTTTATCGTGTGTTTTAGTGCCCTCCAAATAGTAAAAACAACATTTGAGATATATATGTGTGTGTGTGTACGTGCATATATATGTATATGTATATATCAAATATATATATATTCCATAGCATTTTCATAAATTTTATGTATGTCCTTGTATATTCACATAATTTCATAATTTCATGGTGGTTTAATGTTAATCTCCTCTATGTAATTCTTCCATGCACAGTTCACTAGAAAGTCTGTAATTCTTCATGCAAAAGTGCAACAGAAATTCTTTGTGTCTATGAAAAAGGGAATATTGCGGTGGACAACAAACATCGTGCCTGATATGCTACCTAGCATTGTTTTCCTTATATTTTTGTCATTATACTATTTTTTGAGGGATGGGGGATGAAAAATGTCATTTATCCACTTCAACAATCCATGTACTTCAGGCAGACTCCTTTTTGAATGTCCATAGCGGAGCAAGTGGTAGAGGCCTGTATCAGCAGTTCATTCCATCCACGGAGAGAGCTTGAAGCATGGGCAAAGTCCCAGAATCAAAATTTAATGAAGCCGGGCGCGGTGGCTCAAGCCTGTAATCCCAGCACTTAGGGAGGCTGAGACAGGAGAATCGTGAGTTCAAAGCCAGCCTCAGCAATGGCGAGGCGCTAAGCAACTCAGTGAGACCCTGTCTCTACATAAAACACAAAAATAGGGCTGGGGGTGTGGCTCAGTGGTCGAGTGCCCCTGAGTTCAATCCCCAGTACCAAAAAAAAAAAAAAAAAAAAAATTTAATGAGCCCTAGGTCCCAGACTTTTGCCTGACTCTTTACATTGAGTCACTGAGATGGGAAATGTTAAGCTTAGAGCTGGTGGCAGCCATATTGCCCTCCAGAGGAGAGATCCTGCCTCAGAATGGACCCAAGGCATGGAGCAGGGAAGATGTGATGTGGCATCAAAAGCCTTATTTTTGCTTATGATTGCTTGAGTTGAATTTATACCTCTTGTAACTAAAGAAGCCTGATTAATACAATAATGTTTACTGTGCCTGTTTTATCTAAGGAACTGGAAAAGTAAAATGTCCAGATGTCCCTTTTAGAAATCAATCTATCTGCATACCATTATATGGAATTAGGTTCAGAGAACCCATGTTTATTACATGAGAATAAACCAGTTTTTATTTCTTTTTATTTCTTTCTTTCCTTTTATTTTTTATCTTAATAAATTAATACTATTTTTTAAGTATTTAAATTTTTAATCTCAGTATCTTTTAATGATTAATTATCTACTCTGCTATTTAATAGAATTCAGAGTAGCTTTAAAATATTTGTTAAAATGTTACTAATAAAAGACAATCAATTGTATTTAAATATATAAGTAACTATCAAAGAAAATAATTTAGGTTTATAATTCAGGTTATTTTACTAGGCTTTCTTATCTCATGATTATCAAACCTTATTATCACCACTTAAATTGTTTTACCAAAATATAAACCTGGTATAAAAAAAACATATTACCAATTGTTTCACAGGAAGAGAGGAAGAGCATCACTAAAAAGAAAAAAGAAAATGATTTCAATATCTGAAATACTAAGTGTTAAACTTTGCTACTATTTAGTATTGCTTGTTATTCAAATGGGCACTAAACTAAGGTGACTATATGTCATGGTTTATGGCAAACATTCCTAGATTACTTGGGATTATTTTAAATTATACCTGTTTTCCTATTGTAATGACCAATCACCCTCCATTTACTATTAAAATTATCCCCATTTAGAGAAAAAATTTAAGGTCACTTCAGGTCTGACCAGCAAAGATAACTTGAAGCTGAATGATAACGAGAAAGGGGTGATGAACTTTTTACCCATAAATGATGTCCCTGAAAGACATTATATAATCATAATCACAAGGACTGTGCAGGAAAATAATTTTTAAAATCTAAAATAAAAATGTTAAGGATTATTATCAATATATGACTAGTTTATAGTTTATTGGTAAGAAGAATAAAATAAACATATGCAATTACTGACCAATTTTACGTTATTCCTTAACCTTCAGTGAGGTTCCTCAGAAACAGGAATCAAGTCTGACCCACAGGCAGGACTGGTTCATGTATATGGATGCATTGTGTAACGTGACTCTGTGCTAAGTGAAGCATTCTTTATTAATCATCTACCTCACTAGTCACCAGTAAGAAAATCTTTCTAAACTGTAAATCTTGAAAGAAATGTAAAATGTTATTATTGTTATTATCATTATCAGTGGAGTGCACAGAAGTGTAACCATTGTCTTTGGGAAGCTAGCATTTAAAATGAACAGGAAACTTACTTTGTAGGAAGTTTTATTTTTAACTTCCAAAATAAACTGAGGTACAGTATGATCAGCATGTCCTCATATCTGCCAGATATTCCAAATGTCATTCCTTGATTTGTTTTTTCCTTTGTCCCACCCTCCGTATTTTTTGGTAGGTACAACCTATTTCTGAAACCATAAGAGAAATAATAATCCTTGACTATGTATAATGGATCATTAGTCATATGATCACTAAAGTAGGGTTCAGACACAGAGGACAAACTGAAACAAAGGTTGTTTTTTTCCCAAGTTCTCCTTCTTAATAGGAGAACTTTCCATGTTTTTATTTGGATTACCTTAGCCAGTAATCATATATACACCCCTACAAAAGTGGTGGACCAACTTGTAAACGTGAGACTCAAGCAGTGAATCTGGAAATGATAATAGGTATTTGCAGAAATCCATGAAATCTCTTTTATATGTTGATCGATAACAGAGAAGCTATCCACAAACTTTTTAGTAAAGGGCATTACAAAATGTTTTAGACTGTATGGAGCACTTCACCTGGGCTGCAACCATTTGTGCCTATCATTATGGCACATAAGCAGCCATAGAAAAATGTGAACAAATAAGTAGCTGTGTTTCCGTCTAACTTAATAATGGGCACCAAAGTTTTATTTTTATATAGTTTTCATGTAATTATAACACCATGAAATATAATTTGTCTTTCAAATTGTTTCTATCACTTCAAATATAAAAACCATACAGTTTACAGAGAAACAGGTAATGAACTGAATTGGACCTCTGAGTCATAGTTTGCTGACCCCTATCATAAAGTATACTGTTGCCAATTAGAAAGTAAAAAATAATATAGAATTGTGTGTGGCAATCAGCAAACTTCCCCAAATGTGCATCAAGGTGAATATAATGTGTCTGAAAGAGATGCTATATTTTTTCTTCTCTTAGGAAATGCATATAAGTATGATTCTGAGAAAATTCTATAAACAGAAGTTTCTAACTGGTTTTTACATAAAAAGTTCATGGCAAATACACTGTCAGAAAAGTGCTTTATTGTGCAGAGATATGATGTCAGTTTCATGTATAACCATTTTCCTTGCCAATCAAATAATACTATAGATAGGTGTGACATCATGTCTAGGCATAATCACAAATTTTGACTGATAGGTTAGAAAATGGGATGTAAACAGGAAAATGGATAATGAGCGCTTGCCTTAAATTTTAGGTAAAAATAGTTGAAAAAATAATATTACTAACATATGGATATTAAGAATTTATACTAAAAATATTCCTTTTATAACTGCCAAGATATAATCTAATTATGAGAGAAAGTATTATGGAAATTTCTGACATCATTTAATGTATTATTTATCTAAAGTAGTTCAGTTTGAATATATTATATATTATTAATATAATTAGATACCATCAAAAGCATTCAAGAATAAATACATTTTATTATATGAGAGATAACTCACAATATGATGCCAGCTATTATCTAAAAATTATATTAAGGTTATATAATGCTAGCTCAATGCATTATTTTTTTAAACACAAAACTACATCAAATAAACTTTTTTAAAGTTTACATAGATCTTAAATGATATTAAAATAAAAACAACCAAATTTGATGAGGTGAGATTCAAATGCTTCATTGTATCATGTGGTTGGGCCAAGTCCTTAAAATTAAAAAGATGTTTAATTAAGCAGAGAGATGCAAAGTGACTTATTCAAAGTTACACAGCAAATTGTGGTAAATTAGGACAAGAATCTACTTTTCACAATTATAATATTCCACAACCAAAGAAAGCAAAAGAAATCCAGCTTGTAAACTCAAGAAAGAAAATAACCATGTTTTAGATTAACCTTGGTGGCATACTGGAATCACCAGGAAGTTTTAAAATATCCTGTAGGCCATATCACATCCCAGACCAACATCAGTGTCTTAGAATATGGGAACCAAGCATAAATTTTTTCTTTTCCTGTGGTAATGAGAATTGAACTCAGGATGCTCTACCCCTGCGCTATATTCCCAGCTTTTTTTTTTTTTTTTTCAGACAGGTTCTCCCTAAGTCACTGAGTCTGGCCTCCAAATTTCAATCCTTCTGCCTCAGCCTCCCAAGTTGCCAAGATTACAAGTGTGTGCCCCTGAGCCTGGAAAGCATAAATAATTTTTAAAAACATACTCCAAAGTGATTCCAAATACAGCCAAGGTTGAGAACCACTGGTTTAAGTGATTTATACTCAATCTTCAGGTGCAACTATCTTCTACCTAATTGTTCTCTCAGCAACAATAAAAAAGAGATCTCCTTGAATATGGTAGCAATTTGTTTTAATCACTGTGATAGTCATCCATCAGGTTATAAATGAAAATTGTTTATTCTCCTGATGCTCATGCTAACTATGAAATTCCATTTTACAAAACTTGCAAAGAAGATATTACGGAATTCAAATATTTGATGTAAGAATGGCTTGTTAAATATTTAGGCAATTATTTAATTCTAGGTTCAATATGGAATGAATAACCATGGTTTTTTTTCCAGTAAGCACCTTCAAACTTTGTTGTAAATTTATTAACAAGATGAAATAGAAGTTATAAACAAAATTCTTAGCAGATGCTCTTGGAATTGACCATATCACAATCTGAAAATACAACAAGTCCTTAAAGCACTTTATGACTTTCTAACTAGTCAATCTTCATCCTGAACCAGTTCTCTTCTTCAATCATTTAGACTTTACCAATTGAGTTGTTCTACATCAAGAAAAACCAATTTCCATGTTAGCTATATCCTCTAATACATTTAACATATATTTGCACTCTGTACAAGGCGGCTTTTTCTTGACATGGATATCAAAAAGAATCTTTAACAAATTTCATCATTTCAAACAACATACCAAATGCACAATAAATACTTGTGCATTTTCAGGTAACAATAACAAATAGTTTACAATAACAAAAAGTTTTGTGCAAACTTTTCAGGTAACAATAACAAATCACTTTCCAGAAATCAAGACCACCATAGTTGGGACTGTGGTAGATAAGCCCACTTTGAAGCCTTTATTAGGAAGGAAAAGTCCATACCCAAGCCAAATGCAATCCTCATAAAACATTCCTCAATTCCTCTAGCTGCATCTCTCCTTCCTTGAAATTTCCCGAGTTTTAGATGTATCTGGACTTACCTCATGCTGTATGACTTCATACTTTGCATAAAATTATTTATATTTGTTGATTATTTATTGGTGTTTTAACTCTCTAAACTAGGACAGGATCTCTGATGGACTCATCTTTGTGCCCACATCTCTAACCTCAGTAGGCTCACACATATGTTGAGGAACAGAGAAAGAACTATATAGGAAGATGAAAGTTCCTCTACAGTTACAGAATATTGGAACAAAAGGTAGATGAGAAAGAAATTCTTTGTTCTAGCCAGGTGAAGCAGAAAGAAAAGAGATGCAAATCCAAGGCTAATGAAGAAGAAATTATTGAGAATGCATTTTAGCCATTCCCGTTTATTTGTAAATATTGATAAACTCTGCTTTTTAGTTCTTGGTGTAGATTTTGCATTTGTTTAGAACGGAAACTAGAATACTATATTTAATTTTTTTGGAATTCTGTTGTTTTGCTTTAGTTTCCTAATAAAAATTTTTTTAAAAAAGAAAATAACCATGTTTTAAACTGGCAGTCTTTATTATCAGAATCTTTCTTCCTTCCGTTCCTTCTCTTCTGCTTCTTCTTTAATAAGCCAGTTGTAATTCCCTTTGAAAATAAATTTTAAGTATTGTTTGTGCTATTGCTTCCCATTAAAAAGTATTTTATATATTCACAATTAAATTGTATTTTGTGAATCATTAACTCCCACATGGTGGTCTGGATTCTATATTGGAATACTTATGACATAATAAATTCACATACACTCATGGCTTATATTTATGACAATTCTACTTAGAGTTGTCCCGGTAAGCATTCTTAATAGAACAAAGGGTGATACTATTCACAATTAAAATTTACTGATAAATAACATTAAATTTAATCCCCATGCCCATGATTCCTAAAGAAGATTCATAAAATTCTGCATACTAAAGAGCTCATAGATTTCTATAGGGATGGGAAAATTCATTTTTCCCTAATGATGGGACCATATGGCAGATTCTCTTTCCTTCGGAGAACTCACTATTTCCTACAGAGCTGGATAATTTTTTAATGAGTTAATAATATGGTAAGTATCATAAAATGGTGACTCTAGGCATAGAGTCTCTGTGAATAGCTATCAATAACAAAAATATTATAGATATAGCCACAGAACTATGATCTATGTTATAAAGTTGCAGACAAAACAACCATTTGGAGGCTAAAATGATTTGATGAGAATTAAATTGTATTTAAGGCAAGTTTTAAAAATCTTAGCATTAAAAGTGTGTTTCTTTTTGAGGAAAAAATGTGATATTTATTTGTCTGAATAACTTGTTTAGGTTAAATTAACACTAATTAACCATTGCCTACATTAAGGAAAAATGAATATTTTCTCTCCCAGATTCTCAGACTCTGTACATCATAATTCAGTTACAAATATCAGATCTTATTACATTTTAGATAACTATAGTCCAGAGGATATTTTTAAAACATTAAGCTTTTGCTTTGCCTATTTTTGCTCTGCCTATTATTCTCACCATTTAGAATTAAATGCTAACCTGTTAAAATAGACATAATCTAAAGTCAGTTTTCCTCAAATCTCTTCTTACCTTCTTGAAGAATCTGGAATTTTTAGCCATAATGAAGGCTAACAATATATATTATTTAGACTTAGACAATCATTTTTAAACAGCTAAGTAATTTTTAAATGGGGTAAATGCACAATTCTAGTCCACTTGGACATAAGTAGAAGTGTTTATGCCTCTTACCAGTTGGGTTTTTATAAGAAGGAAGAAGGCTCCCATGTTCTTTCAGCCCCATCCTGTGACCTGAGTATGGATATGGTGGGAGCCATCTTGGTCCAATCAGAAGGAAGAAATACCTGGGGCAGTCAGAGTAACTAAAAAGGCATCTTGTTCCCCCATGCCTGGAGCCACCCCATGAGCATTGAACTGACACTGATACATGAACAAGAAATAATTTCTTTTCTGTTTTATGGCACACTTGGAAATTTTCATATCTATGAAAAATGTTACATAGTTTTTTCTTTATCTCATGATTTGAGGAACTATACGAATATTGAATATTAATTTTAATGAATGAACATCTCTTTCATTTCTGAAATAAAATGATCAACTTTGCAATAAATTAAATGCTACTATTCCGTTTAGGCTGTTCACACCAATGCAAAAAAAATAACACTAGCATTGAATTTTCTTTAAATTTTTTCATATCAGACTTATGTTGGATTCAAGAAATAATTTTCAGAATTTTCTCACATTGTTACATTCCTGCCCCATTCATATGTCAGGAAGAAAGTGGTTTCCTAAAAGCTTAAAAGAAGCGGCTTTTAAACTGCTTTTATCCTATATATTTTTGCCAACTTTTCTAGTTTCTTCTGTAATTATATATTCTAAAACTCCCTAATTTTTGTCAATTTTGATCTACCATATATTTTTAGAAAATCATCATTACAATGAGTTTTGTATATCATAGGCCACAGACTTGAATATCACATTCTCAAATTTTTTTCTCAGAAATTGTTTTTTCTGCTGGGTGGGGTGACGCTCACCTGTAATCCCAGTGGCTCAGGAGGCTGAGACAGGAGGATCACGAGTTCAAAGCCAGCCTCACCAAAAAGCGAGGCACTAAGCAACTCAGTGAGACCCTGCCTCTAAATAAAATAAAAATAGGAGTGGAGATGTGGCTCACTGGTCAAATAACCCTGAGTTCAATTCCTAGTACCAAAAAAAAGAAAAAAAGAAAGAAAAAAGAACTTGTATTTTCTTTTCCATGCCTAATAGAGGGCTCTTGAGTTTTCTTTTCATTTTTCTTTCATCTCAGTATTATAAAAGGCAGAAGTTTATCTGTTTGACTGCCTTCTCGAGTAGCTTTCCTTGACTTTTCCTGATTGACAATTAATTTTTGGCAGCAAAGCCTCTCCCTAAGCCTTCCATGTTTGTTTTTATTTTCAGCTAGTACACTTATTTTTAGCTTTTCTTGCCTAATAATAAAAACATTTATAGATAAAATTTTAATTTCTGATTCATCTGTTGACCCTGCCCCCAAATTTTCATATGCAATATTCTCACTCTAAAGTTTCTACTAACATTCACTTAGAATTTTTATTTCTCTATTGCCCAACATTATTTTGAATTCTTTTTCTTTTAATTTTCAGGGAATTTGGTTACAATTTTGTTACAAATTTTAAGTTTTAGAGTATTGAATCCAGAGAATGTAGTTAGTTAATGGTCTGTCTACTACTAGAGATTTAGATTTATTGATGTTCTTTAGTACCTATACACATTGAGTTTAAAATTTTTTTCATGGAATTTTGAAACATACATATTGGACATATCGTTTAATTATAAACTGTAGAAAGAGAAATACATTACATAGTATATTTATTTTATTTTTTCAGATTTTTTGGAATCTTCATCTGTTTCATATGTAAGCTAAAATAGGCAAGTTATTTTTTTCCACTATTTAAATATTTCTGCCTAACTGCCACAGAACTTCTAAAAGTTCTTTCTTTGTACATTTAAATATATTATTTATTTTGTAACTTCATGTTTCATCAATCTTTAATATATATTGTACACATTATCAATAATGCAACATCAATGTCTAATATACTACCTAAAATTCTACTATTGTGATCCCTGTAATTATATTGAATATGGATGACATATTCTTATTCTTTTTTTAAATTTCTAATCCCTTAGTTTTAGGGGATAGCATTTGGATTTGATTTTATGAATCACTTTGATAATCTATTTTTCACTTGTGTGATTCCTTGCCATTTCCTAAGTATGACTTACTTTCCTCAAATATATAGTAGAATATTATATATATATATATATATATCTGTGTGTGTATATATATATGTTTATATGTACATGTATGTGTGTGAGTATATCTATCTATTCATTTGACAATCTCTTGACTTCCTACTGCATTCCTTATCACATTTTTACCCCTTTAGATCTATTGGCTCTGTATAAATGTAGAAAGATAATATGATAGAGACAGTTGAAGGAGAATCTGCAAAAATCAGTACAATATACATTAAAGATATCTAGCATAGCTTGGTATAGGGGACTTGTTGAATTGATTTCTATTTTTACTAATCACAGCATATAATTTGATTTATCTTTCAAACTAGAGCTGATTTAAGAATACTATAAAAATATTTATGCATAGAGACTACTTTTCAAAAATATTATAAAATAGAAACGTCTGTTATTTGGAATATATGCATATGCAATTAGTTTCCTTTTTTATTAATTAATTTTATTTTTTGCACAAATGGAGCACAATTTTTCACTTCTCTGGTTGTACATGATGTAGAGTCACACCATTCATGCAATCATACCCATACATAGGGGTAATAATGTCCATCTCATTCCACCATCTCTTCTCCCACACATGGTCCCTCTCCTCTCCCCTTCCTCTCCTCTGCTCAATCCAAAGTTCCTCCATTCTTCCTTTGCTCCATCCCACAACCCCACAATTATGGACCAACATTCACTTATCAGAGAAAACATTCAGCCTTTGTTTTTTGGGATTGGCTTACTTCACTTAACATGATATTATCCAACTCCATCCATTTGCCAGCAAATGCTATGATTTCATTCTTTTTTACGGCTGAGTAATATTCCATTGTGTATATACGTATCACAGTTTCTTTATCCATTCATCTATTGAAGGGCATCTAGGCTGTTTCCACAGTTTAACTATTGTGAATTGAGCTGCTATACACATTGAAGTGGATGCATCACTGTAGCATGCAGGTTTTAAGTTGTTAGTGTATAGACTGAGGAGTGAGATAGCTAGGTCAAATGGTGATTCCATTCCAAGTTTTCTAAGGAATCTCCGTACTGCTTTCCAAAGTGGTTGCACCATTTTACAATCCCACCAGCAATGAATCAGTGTACCCAGAATAGCCAAAGCAATCCTTAGCAAAAATAGTGAAGCAGGAGACATTCTAATATCAGGGCTTAAACTATACTACAGAGCTATAGTAACAAAAATGGCATGGTATTGGCACCAAAACAGACATGTAGACCAATGGTACAGAGTAGAGACAATGGTACACAGAGACAAACCTACATAAATACAGTTATCTCATACTAGACAAAGATGCCAAAAATACACTGGAGAAAAGATAACCTCTTCAACAAATGTTGCTAGGAAAACTGGAAATCCATATGTAACAAAATGAAACTAAACCCCAAAACTCAACTCAAAGTGGATCAAGGACCTAGGAATTAGACCAGAGACTTTGCACCTAATGGAAGAAAAAACAGTCCCAAATCTTCATCATGTTGGCTTAGGACCTGACTTCCTTAAAAAGACTCCTAAAGCACAAGAAGTAAAATCAAGAATCAATAAATGGGATGTATTCAAACTAAAATGCTTCTTCTCAGCAAAAACATAATAAGGTGAAGAGAGAGCCTACAAAATGGGAGCAAATTTTTACCACACTCACATCTGATAGAGCACTAATCTCCAGGATATATAAAGAGCTCAAAAAACTTAACACCAAAAAAAAAAACCAACTAGTTCAGTTTTGTAAACAACTTAAGATCATGGCAGAGACGGGCATTAGATGTAGATGTTAAGTATTTGGTAAATATAATTCTCTGTAAGCTTGAAGAAAAATCACATAGCAAAACAGAAGACTCAGAGTACATCAGAAATTGGGATGGTGCCCACATACTGATGGGGCATATCAGCCTCTCACCTGAATGGAAGTTCTGAGGATTCAGGCTTCTGACAATTCTTGGTCTCTATCTTTTGATACCAAAGAGTTGAGAAGATAACTTCACAAAAGCCACCCCAAGTTAGAGAAGCTTCATCATCCATTTCTACCTTAACATGTAATAATGGGATCCCTACTGTGTACTCTGCTATCTTGAGCCCCCAAAGTGACTCCCACCTGTTCTATCACCCACAGACAACCTCCTCAGGCTATCAATTCTGCTCTGCTTCTTAAACTTCTTACTGTGCTCTGAGTACAAAGTTGAGAGAGAAAAATCTGCTTGTCTGTTTTTAAAAGCCTAGAATCTTTATTCTCACTTTATGAACATTTACAAACAATTTCTAGTTGGAAGAGTATTTAATAAATGAATTTGGACCTTGAAATTGATCATAAAATAGTGGGTTTACAACACATTGAAGTTTGGAGCTTTTTTTTTTTTTTTTTTTTTTTTTTTAACCAGCCACCATCAAATGTTGGCCAAATTTCTATCCGTAGTCAGGCAATTTGTATGTAGGCTTATGCTGATGTTAGGTGAGTTTTTATTATTTTCTGTGCCTTCAGAAGCATTTTAGAAGTCATCATGGGGAAAGGTCAAATAAGATGTTCTTTGTCAAGCACCGTCTTAAGTTAGAAAGCCCAAGAAGAGAGAATTTTACTCTTTTTAATAATAGAATATTATTAGGTCAAACATTTTTTTAAGATGGGCTTTGCATGCCTCCTTGGTAAAAGTTGTACCAGGGACTGTCACATTTTAGTGGAAGGTTTCAACATGGATACTTTATTACTTGAGCTTAGCTGTGAGAAAAATGTTACAATGACTCAAATATTTCCCAAATAGTCATTCATTCTTTCAAATGCAAGATTTAGAGCCCAAGAGTGGAATTCTGAAAGAATATGGAATTTGCTATGTAATAAACTTGGAAATTCTCTGTTAATATAAAGGCAAGAGTTCCATTAACAACAAATATATTCTTGGATTTGACTCAGAAAATACAAAGTTATTCTTCTGATGCAGAGCAGCCTAAGGGTGAGTTCTAATTAAAATTTTGAAAGCTGATGCTTAGTATACCATGTCTGTCTGCAATTCTAAATTAAACTGTGATCTCTTACGTCGAGTTAGTCTATAACCTTTTCTTTCACTGCTATGTAGTAGTTGAAAAAATGCTAATTTAGCAAATCAGATCAAGTTCAATCCTAAGCTGTTATTACTATAGCAAATAAAGTTAGGGGTAGTTATGGTCAAGTTGCAATTTATGGAACCTCATAATCCTATGAGTAATAAAAATAATAATTTCAACAATAATAATATTCTACCATTTATTACACTCCTGCTGTGTTCCAGGCCTTTTAAATGCATTATCTCATCTGATTCATGCCACAAACTATATGAGAGAATTATCATTTCAGTTGTACAGTTAAAGCAGCTGAAGTGAGACAAAAAGATGATTTTAACTAAAGAAAGGATGGGAGCCAAGGGGTTGAGCAATTGGGTAAAAGAAGCAGTTAGAAAAGGGGATTCATTAAAGAGCTTATAAAATCTTGTAAGTAACACTTACTGTAGGTTTTTAACTTGTTTCAGTAGTACATGTGTGCCTTAGTTGATTAGGAAAGATAAATGAAAACACAGAAGATTAAAAATAATCAATTCCATGTCACATGTGTTACTCTTAACATGAATGGTAGATTTCCAGTATATTCTATCCCTGAGAGTTAGATATCACATTGTAGATGTAGATGTCAAATGATAGGATTTGAGGAACACTGATATCTCAAAATAATAATAATTGAAATAAGAGTTTTGGGACAGGATGTTATCACCAGAAATAATAGAATGGAGATTTCATGACCTAAAGAATGGTCAAAAATGTTGAGCTCTGGAGTAAGAGGAAGTTTTACTCCATCTCTGGAGTAAGATGAAGCTTGAAGGTTTCTAGTGGGTTTATTAGTTAGATACACCCGTTCCTAGTAGTCAGGGTGGTGGAACTCAGTGCTCTGGTTCATCCAGGAGTGAATGGGAGGTGGTATGGAGGTGAGGAAGGAAGTGAATGGAAGCCAATGTGTGTAGAGATTCAGAAGTCAGTTCCAGAAACCAAGAGGGGAGTTGTTTTAGACAGTTTTAAACACATTTACGTATGGAAAGAAAGAACACTGAGCCATAGGTAGATCAATGATATAGGAATGGGATCTTGAAGTCCAGTGCACAGATCTCAACAGCATATTCCAAGATTTCTGCCACAGAGGATTTTATGGCCTTGAAGTGGAAGGGAGACTGGATGCTGAGATCCAGCCTGAGGCTTGCTTGCCAAGCCAGGTCAGCTGGAATTGAGAGTGTTTTTGTTATTAGTTCCCCAAGGGGGGCTTCTTTTTCTAGTTGGTCTGAATAGAAAGGACAGTCTCTTACAATTCATTCTCCCACAGCAAATGTCTCTTTTAGTTTGACAATTATTTGCCAAATATCAGCCCAAATTTTAACATTAAGCTGCTTCTGTTTCATTGATTCCTCAATAATAAGAGAAAACGTAAAGAGGATTTCATTACCATACAAAAATTACAGAATGTTAGTGATAGCAAAGACCCTGGAGTTAGCTTCTGCAACCCGAGCCTGTTACATTTTAGTACATTTAGGAAGATGAGAACTTATCTAACATCAGGAAGCTATTTAGGGACAGAGGCAAGACCAATGTACTTTTTAGTCTTTCATATGCTTTTTGGTAGTAGGTCAAAGCACTTCTTGACAGTACCCTGAATATTGATCTTACCTTATATAAGATTGAAGCTTGAAAATTGATTCATTTTGGTTTTGAAACTTAACACTACTCCTGAAATCTGTATGAACCTAACTTAGATCTTACCGATGGTTCTTCCTAAATGAATGGAAAAAACTCAGCAGGATAATAAATACATGACAGTTTGAATTTACATGATTGTCTTTTATTTTTATGTTCCTGAATCCAAATAACATATTTTGGAATTGTATGCAAAGTTTTTAGAAAAACTAGTATCAAAAATAAATATTTTCAAGTAGTCAATGAAGCTGGAGTTGGAAACCACATGGACCAGGATTTTTGAGGAGATTTTGGATTTTGCATAGCTGTCCAGATATGAGCTCTTCAAGGCTACTCTGAGGAAGAACATGTGCAGTTGTAAATAACTGTACGGGACAACTCTAAAGGGGGGTATCAGGGCTTCCTGGATTATACTTTCAGCCATTGTTTTCCAAATTGCCAAGTTGTTTCCTGAGTTGTTCATAGATTTTTTTGAATTTAAGAAGTCTCTGCTCAAATGTACCACATTTTTTTATAGACTCCTTCCATCCCTGCTTAAAAATTCGTAAAGCAGAGTTAAAGGCCTAACATAAATAGAGTAAAACACCTCTTTTTAACTTCATTGAATCCATGTTTTGCACAGTTTTTAAAACAACAAAGCAGGGTGGGTTGTTTTAGTCTTGATTTTTGTTTTGATTTGTGTGTGTGTATGTGTGTGTGTGTGTGTGTGTGTGTGTAATAGCTATTACCATCTCAAAGATAAAAGTATTCTACAGTTAAAAGAAAATTTTCTTAGGTTAGATATATTTTTCTTTTCTCAAGATCTTTTATTCAGTATTCAAGTTTTTTTAAAAAACATAAATAACTATCTTCCCCTGAAGTAAAGGTATATTTACTGGATTAAAGGGACTGTTGAAGTAAACAACTATAGAAAAAGCAATGTATTTTTCCATGTTACATACAAATTTTATTAATACTGGAATTGTGAAAAACAGTTCAAAAGTATATAAGTACACATATTTCTATATTATCTAAATGTGTATGTTTGTATGGGATTGGTGCTGTTACACATAAGCCTGATCTTTTAATTAGGTTTATTCATATCTTGGGAAGCTTGTACAGCTTGTTAACATATACCTCATCTTCTTTGTGGGAACAATAGATTTTAACTTTGCATAGTCTCAACTGATAATCAAGATAAATATATTCATAACTATTTGATATCTTGTCCATTTCTGTAACAATAGAGCCAGTGACCTCTTGACTAAAACCCTTCTTTCTCATGCTTAATATCTTATCTAGTCAAAAGCCCATAGCTCTGCCTTTGAAAGCTCACATCAGTACATTCCTCTTACAGGTGATAGCATATTTTCCTAAGTCCAAAATGTCCATGACACGTGGCGGCTAATCTAAAGATGCCAAGACAGATTGTCTTCTGTTTTGATTTGAAATGCTGTTGTAAAGTAGTAGGTCAGATTCCAAGGGGCTGGCATCAGAGACAGATATTATTGTTTTATCAAAGGACATAAATATAACTGAAAAAAGAACTAAGAAAGCACACAAATTATTGTTACCACCAAGTTTTTATATTGCATAAAGGAATATGTAAAACTGCACATGCCAATTTAAGGATGTTGAGGTGCCCTGCTATTCACTGAGAACACACAAACCTTTCATACTCAAATTCCATCTACCATATATAGCTAGACTTAGAGATAAGCATACTTTATGAGTTGTGATATTTGCTCACTCAGCAATATCAGCCTGAGTAATGTGATAGATTAAAGAAGACCAAAGTCAAATAGTGCATTATGTAAAAGTAAGACAAAATCTTGCCTTATAATAGTGTCACTGTAATGCATTGCAATCTTGATAGTAGACCTTGGTGAACCTCCAAATTGAAAGTATTTTGCTGAATCAGAGTGCATTTTGAAAGGTAAGCATGCAGCCTATGAAATGAACCCAGCATTTAGGTTTGCTCAAAGAGAAATGATGGCAAGTCTCAGTTTTCTTTAGTAGATAACATTTCAATAAAAATAAATAAATAAGTAAGTAAATAGAATGAATAAAGAGAAACACTATCCAGTTTCTGGAGCAGTTTTATCAACTTTGCCTACAAGTCATAGTTAACAGCTAATGGGAAGACAAGGTCAACAACAGCAGGATCCTGGGACATCAAGCATGGAAGTCGAGCTCACTGAAATTCATATTTACTGGGCTGGACATGTGTGGAAGATGGATAACAGCAGGGTGGCGAAGCAGCTGATAGTCTAGCTGAAATGGAATGATCATGAGCACAGTAGGCAAAAGAAGCACTCCAAGGCCTTTAAGCAACGTGGCATAACTTCTGACTGCTGGACGGTGATACAGCCAACAGACCATGCTGGTGCACAGCAATCAGAACTTGTGTGGCTCCCCGCTAGTGACCATGCCATGCATACTCCAGGCCCCATGCCTGAACCCTAATAAGTAATTCTGTAGAGAGGCATAAGGGCATGCTTTGTTTTTTAAATAGATGTAGATAGGTCTTTATTGTAATGATGTGAACACAAATAATATTTCTGGTAAAGAACAAGAATTCTTGTCAAAATCTCTACTTGGCATCCTCACAGGTGCCTTTTTTCTCTCTTATGTTCCCCCAAACTGCCCTGTGACCTCATTCTTTAAATGTTCATATTATTACATAATTCATTTCCTCAGAAATGTTTGTTTACATTCTGTGTCCTTCAGCATGTTCTTAAAGTCCTTGCTTCTTGTTTTCACGGTCTGCTATTATTCTCAATCCTTCTGAAAAGCACTTCACCCCATTTCCCTCCACCTGGTCCTATCTATTAACATGTAACTTTTCTTCCTGAGAAACTGACATTAAAGTTCATCTCCAGCACCACATCTTCCCTAATCAGCAAAGTTGCTTAGGACATTTTCAAGTTCCTGTTGCAGCCTGGACACAGGGCTTTGTTAGCTTCAATGGTAAGTGACAGGTGTCCCAGTAACATCGAACTCAAAGGGAACAGTTGGAACTTTGCTAAAACTTTCAAAATTAACTTGCTCCTCTAAGTGTTGTGGAATCCACACTTGTGTTTGCTTTTCTCTAATTTATAATGAAGTATACTATTAAAATTTGCCTTTCAATTGTAATTTTAGACTAGTGTATAGAATCCTTACATTTTTCAATTCCAAAGTACCTAATATGGTTTAGTTACATTAATGAATACCTTTTCACTCTATAGAAAATGAATTTGTTATGACTTAATTTTGAATTACCATTTTACATTCCATACAATTACTAGAGTTTTACTTTGCAGAAACAATTAAACCTAATTTTCTTTTAACAACTTGAATGCAAGAGAAGTCTATAGCTACAGTTATTTCTATATCCATATTCCTCCAATACTTGTATTCTGATAGAAAATTTTGCTAGTTCTGAAAAATGGGTCAATGACAATTTTACCTAACAACAACAACAACAACAAACTGCAGGAGTTATAAACAAGATTAGCCTGCTCCTTGAGCAGTCTCTCAAAATATTCTCGACTCAAGTGAGCTTTTTTTACTGTTAGGTCAGTTTGGGACTAGAATCTGATGAGTGTCTGCACTGCCAATATTCTGTGCTGTTGATTCAATAGTAATCCATATTCTTTCAATGTGAGATAAGTCTGTGGCAGAATTAACATTTGTTAAGAAAATTTGGTAACTTGGTTTGTATCCTCACCTCTTTTGCACAGAGGGGTGCCTATGGGTAAAATCAAAATTGCTACCAAAAAAGACTTTTGACTCATTCCAAGTAGTTACCCACTTATTTATTTGAAATCTCAGGGTTCTGCTTCATTAAGCATGGAGAGGATATTTGGGCTTACAAAAATCTAACCATAAAATAAAAACCTTTTAATTGCCTATTTTTATTATATCACTATAATATTTTAAGTGAACTATATGCTATTATGCTGGTGCAATGAATAGATGTTATCAAATGTTGTGTTTCTGATGGTTAGAGTCTCTTTTTTAACTCATTTGATATATTTTAATATCTAAAATAGTGCAAGCCATTAATGTTGGTATTTTCCTAATAAAGTTCAACATAAAACACACTGTAATCTATTGAACACCTACCATATAATAAGCACATTCTTGTTGCTAAAGATCAAAGAGCCTCTTACTTAGTGGAAGGTAAGACAAGTAAACATTGGCAAAGGCTCATTGTATTTTATGGTAAGTGCTATAAGGGAAAATGTCTAGGGTACTTTGTGAGAACAAAGGAAAGTCACCTCATGGGCCTGAGTCCTGAAGGCTATTTGGTTGTTAGTCAGGTGGAAGTCATTCTTAGCTAGAAGGAATGGCACTTTAAGGAGAGTGGATTCCAAACACTAGAGGTTCAGTGTGGCTGCTGTCCAGATGTTTTATGGTTAGGTAGGAAGAGATTAAGTAGGAAGGGATTCAGGAGCCAGATAATGAAGGGCTTTGCTAACAATGGAAAGAAAGTTGGATTTTATCCAAAGTGATAAGATGTGAATTAGAGCTTGAGGATTTATGGTAGGGGTAGTTTCCAGAGCTATTAGGAGAACATTGCATAGCATAGTGTCTAAGAGGACCTGCCTAGACCTAGGTTTAAATCTTGGGCTTGCCAACCAAGAGTTATGTGAGTTGAGCAAGTTATTTAACCTCTACACCTAAGTGTCCTTATCTACAAAATACCTGCCTGGTACATCGTTACTGGACAATAAATGGAAGTTGTTGCTGCTGTGCTGGATGCTACTTGTACTTCTTTAAAAATGGAATTGGAGTCCAAACACTGTAGGTAATGGATGAGTGGAGTGCTACTGGAGAATTGAGCGGGGATATTAGGAAAAAGAGTGGGGGGGTTGGTGTTTCAGATGTGTTTAGTTTGAAGAGGCAAGTGGAGATGCTTCAGAGTCCAGATTAGTCTGTGAGTCATCCATGCCGGTGTGTTGAATGGTGAACCTGTATGTGAATGATGGAACTGTCTCAGGAGAGAACACAGATGGGTATGCTTGCTAATATTTGAGGAGTAGACTAGAAAAGATGAAGCCCTGAATGAAAGACCAGAGGCCAAAAGGAGAGAAAATTAAGAGAAAGTGGTGCCACAAAAACCCAGGGAGGGAAAAGATCTCCAGCAAGAAAAAATTATTTACAATTCTGATTGCCAATGAGCACTCTGTTTTGATGAAGCCGGGAAATTTGCATAGATTTTGAACAGGCAAGTAGGAAGTCATAAGCAACTTTCAGAGAGGGAAAGGGGTAAAATCAGATTTCAGGGGATTAAGAAGTGATTGAGACAGCAAGAAATGGAGAAAGACTGCAGAAATTTGGCTGAAAAGAGGAAGAGGTTGAAAAGAATGTTGCTGAGAAGAGAGGTTAAGGATGTGTGATTTTTCACTTTTCATTTGACAATATTGTCACACCACAAGGAAGGAGCTCAGAAGAATAAGCACCCAGAGAAACAATGAATAATTTGTGACAAATTTTATTTGCAAATTTCTACCCCAGTTCTGAGAATGCTATATGTGAAATTTGAAAATGAGGCAATAGACCCTTAAGATGAATGAAAAGTCAATTTCAATTTCTTGGGCTTCTTTGGGTATACTGAAGTCAGAGAGCATGAAAGATTGGTGTGTTTAATTTCAATTAAACACTATACAATACATGTGCTAAAACTTCATGCTACTTTAATAATATTTTTAAGTACCACTTAAAACACATTCAATTTTTTTTTTTTAATTTTAATTTTTATTTATTTTTCTCAAAAGTTGCATTTAAATACATGTTATCAAACATAACAGAAAACAAACAAATTTTCAGAAGCTGTACACGAGAACTTCCTGTGCACATCTAAAAAGAAAGTGCCTTCCCAGATTTTGCCAGGGCCAAGGATGTGGGAGGACTACCTCTGAACCAGATGTGGTAGATTGCAGCTGGGAAGTGACATGCTGTCATTCTCATTCTTGCCTAATTAGACTGCCTGGGAAAACAAAGAGATAGGGATGTCCAGGTAGGGTGGACTCCCAGGAAATATGGGGTCAGGTGGAAGCAATTTCTTGGCTACATAATGAGACGTGCAGTGCAAGATATCCAACTGAGGAATGTCTGAAGAACCCACAGAAGTCCCTAAGAAGAGAGTCAGTTTTAGGAGCATTACAGAACTCTAGAGCATGAACTATCTTAAGACAACATTAATCAGCTAACAATATTTTATCTTTTCTTTTCTAATGGGAAAGGAGAGCACAAGAAATTAAGACTACAACATTCCCCTATATGATGTGGTAGTCTGGAAGAGATCTGCCTGCATGCAACAGTAGAAGCTTCAGCTTGGAAAGTCTTGAGTATTGATTACTTTTTATGACTGGTTTATCATTTGGTGTTTTCATCAGCTTTTCATCACTGTGACCGAAATACCGGAAAAGAACAATTTAAAGGAAGAATAAGATTTCTTTTTTTGCTCATGGTCTCAGAAGGTCACCAACCCCATAGCTCTGGGTCAGAGGTGAGGCAGAAGATCATGGCAGAAAGGTGTGTCAGATGAACACAGCTCAGGAAACAGGGAGACAGAGAGAGAGAGCTCCACTCACCAGGGACAAGTTATAAACCCCAAATACACACCCACCAGTGTCCTACTTCTTCCAGCCATACTTCACCACACCATTAACTCATATCAGTGGATTAATCCACTGATTAAGTTAATCTGATCATTTTACCTCTGAACATTCTTGCATTGTCTCATGCTTTATCTTTTGGGGGGACACCTCATATCTAAACCATAATATTCAGTGATATTTTAAATATGTCATTTAAAGTGTTCTTGTTTTTGTTATCTAAAAATGAACAGAAAAATCATGCTATTTCTTGGACACTAACGAAGTGGTAGCAGAGGGAAGAACCCCCTTGTGTACACACACACACACACACACATACACATGTGTGTGTGCATGCGTGCACTGAATAAATAAAAATATTAGGAGAACATGAAATTATAAAGTTGTATTTTAATTATATAACACAAGGCATGATTATTCAGCACACTGGTACATATGGTTGAAAAATCCCAAAAGAATGTGAGTGGGTAGAATCCACTTTTAAGAATACTAACCCAAAACTGCAAACTTTATTATAATAGAGAAAAATATAAGAATAAAAAAATATTATGACAAGATTTAGTTGGGGGGGTAAGGTGGAAGAACAGAAATAAATTGAGAGAAATTTGACATGCCTTATCTATTTTCTCTGGAAATTGATGAGCTTCCCTTTGGAGAGTTAAAAATAATGGGTGAGTTGGAAAATTAAAGAAACTGGTAGAGGTTTGAAATAGACTATAGCAGTTCTCAAAGTATGGTCCCTGGCCTAGCAGCATTAACATCTTCTGAGAACTTGTTCAAAACGTACACTCATAGATCCCAACCAGACCTACTGACTGAGAAACTCAAGGTGTAGAGCCCAATAGTCTGTTTAAACAAGTCCTAGTGATTCTCATTCATACTATGGAATTTAAAATCTATTCTAAGAGTTGAGAGGTTTAAAAGTATACATTCTTCACTTTTAAATTACAAAACACAATAATTCTATTTTGCAAACTATTTAACCTGCATATCTGTTTCTTCATCTTTAAAAGGAAGATAACAGATAGCAACCACCAACATATCATATTATTATAAAGTCTACTGAGTCAATGCATCTGAAATCTGTAGCGTGGTCTCTGGCACATTGAGTGTGCTCAACAACTGTCATTTATTATTATCTTTATAGAAAATGGGGTAAAAAGCTATAAAAGAAATGGTAGTTCTGATTAGTCTGATGTTCTGTGCTTTGTGACAATTCCACCTCAGTGACCTTGGCCTCTATGGTTGAGGCCATTGCCATAGACTGCTCACCCAGGAATCTTTGCGATCTTTTCCTTTCTTCACAATGTCTCCAAGTGTGTAAGACATATGGTCAGAGGTGTTTGATCAAAGAAATGGAAGGAGGGAAGAAGAAATGAAGGAAGGAGAAAAATACTGTGTGCAGAGCAATGCCTGTAGAATTAGTCAAATTGTAGGAATTTTGAATAAATATATGATAACTAATTTTGAATAATAAGATTATGTTTTTAAAAGCATTTTAAATGCTTTAAAGAAGTTTGAAGAACATTGTTAGGAAACCATATCAAATATAGTGGTCTGGTAAAAGATTATTTCTGTGTTACCTAGATCTTAGTTTCCAGTATTTGAAATAAATATGTTTGTATTGGTTATTTTTAAAATTTACTTAGCTATACATGACTTCATTTTTGCAGTTGTTTAATATTATTTTCCAAGGCCCAAATTCTTTGATAGTAATGTTAACCACATAGATGAGTTCCCAGAAGTTCTATGCGTAGTATTAGTATAAAACCGAATTTGAAAAACTCCTATTTATCTTTTTCTGGTTACCCTCTAATAGGCTGGAAATTTGTAATAAAATACTCTAATGACTACACCTTGAGAACTAAACCCTATTGTAATTGCTTTGATGCATGGACTAGCAGGATAATTGATTGACACTAAGACCACTCAGTAAACAGTCAGCTAACAGAATTATATTAATGAAAACATATGGTAATTACAACTGTGCAGAACAACTTGAAATCTACAATGTAGCCTCAGGGTAAATAATCAAAATTCAGATCAAAGAGCAATTAGAGTTAATAAAAGTCTGATTGTGAGATCAGGATTAAGAGAGGCTGAAAGATGAAATTGTAAAGTTTTAGTGGGGTATTTGATGAAAGATTTACTTCATGCCTAAAAAACTTTGGAATTATGTAGTACTCATTGAATTGTGAAAAGAGGGAATTATCATGTATATTTTTCAACATTGCTTAAGAAACATTATTGTAGGATTCTTCACTGCATGTTGGTGTCCTTTTATAACATTCATTTTAACTTAAAATGAGCTCTTGAACTTTGATTCACTTATCATCTGACAATTCCTGACTAGGCACTTACTATGCACAAGACCTTAAATAAAACACAGTTAAAGAGAAAAGAGAACAGTCACAAATTCTGGACTTTGAGACTATAATCTGGTAGAAAACTAGAACACGTTATTTTTAAATTTTAGTAATTAGAGGTAGAAAAGCTTTTTTAGAAAGATATGGATACAATGTTTGCAGAGTTGAAAGGAAGATAGTATTAATTTTCTGGGTACTTCAAAGAAGCTTTAGGATTCCTTCCTGAGTGTTGTAAATTTGGATTTGTTGTACATATTTAAATGTGGAGTATTTTTTTTAGTATTCCCTAGATTGAGCTCTACACCAAGTGTATTATCTTTATAATTGAAAGTATATATTGTATTTCATAGTCTCATTGTACTATTTCCTAGATGGATGGAACTAGAAGTAAAGCCATAGCTCACAAATCATAAATAGTATGCTTTTGACTTTTATTTTGATGCAAGAGCCAATAACTTTATTCTCACATGCCACCCTGAATAATTACTATTACATTCGATCAGTTCAAAATTGTTGATCCAAGGTCACATTTCCTTAGGGAAAAAAAGAACATTGACTTACTGGGGTTTACTTGTTTCCAGAACTGGTGTTTGGAGTGGTGCCAACATCATGGCGATGGATTGTAATCACTTCTTGAAAGTGGTTGTGTTTGTACCTTCATCAGTCTTTATAGGCATTCACTGTTTCTTCCTAGATGCCTTGGGCTAAATATATTCCAGCTTATAGCTCACTAATTTGGGACTTTAGGGAAAGTAGGGCATGAATTTATCTGGAGATTTGGTGGATGAGGTTCAGCACTGGACATCTCTTCCCAAACTCTCCTTCTTTCCCCCTCCACTCCTCTGCCAACCACCCCACCCCAGCCCACAATGAGTGAAGCCTGATTGACTGGAGGAGGGAGCTGTGGGAAGGAGAGGACATGGCAAGGAAAACTGCACCAGAAGAAGGTGACAGTTTGGTGCTGTGAACACTAAGCGATAACATGGATTGCAAAGCAAGAGTTCAGTTTTCAAGGAAGGTGAATTCCTTAATACTAACACTTATAACAGTTCTTTGATATATGAAAAATGAGTATTGTAGCTCTTATAAAAGATGAGAGAATGGTGATTCATATAGGGTAAGTGACTTATGCAAGATTGCACAGTTTATGTGAGCTATTATCTTGAGAGAATAACTTTTTTTTTTGGTACCTGGGATTAAATTCAGGGACACTCAACCACTGAGCCATATTGCTAGCCCTTTTCTCTATTTTATTTAGAGATAGGGTCTCACTGAGCTGCTTAGGGCCTCACTTTTGCTGGGGCTGGCTTTGAACTAGTGATCTTCCTGCCTCAGCCTCCCCAGCCACTGAGACTACAGGTGTGCACCACCACGCCCAGCTGAGAATAATTTTCGACACCTTATTTAGTGTGCTTTTCACTGGAACTCAAATGTTTGGGCCTTGCGTCACCATCCTACCAACTCCTTCCTTGCCTAGGTACTGCCTTGTCCCAGTTATTTCCCTCTACCACTTTCTTGTTGCACTTTTATGTTTATGTCTTTATTGGATTGATTTTCTCATGTTTGTGAGTTTTTTCATGATCTTCTATACTAGAAATTAAGTTTCTTAAGGCCAAAAATATGTATTGTTCACTACTGATTCTAAATACAGTTACTACTGCTGTTCTCTTAACATCTGGAACAGTACTTGGAGATCCATAATACATATCTATTGTCTGACTACTTATTCACTATTCACAGTGTGTTAGGTGGTGGTACATCATGCCAGTTCCAACTGAGTGACAAGCATTGAGTGCAAGAGAAGTTATGAAGATAATGTCAATACTCCAAAATTTCACCTTTGCAGCTTTTGTTCTCTCATTCAAACTACATTGCAAAAACTATTGCTCTTTCTCACTCACAGAAAAATAAACATCCAAAATTTTGCATATACTTTTATAATTGATTTATTGCCTCAGGATATTTTTAATGGTTTGCTTTAGAATAAACAGTTCAACAGGCTTAATAATACAGTCTACCTAAGTACAAAAGTTCATGCTAGACCCTGAGGAGTACAATGAGTAAGATATGGTCCATTCCTTTGGGAAGCTAATAGTCTAATTGCATGTAAAATTCTTCTAGAGTAAAAGAATCAGAATTTTAGAGTCATTACAGACAATATACAGATGATTAAAATATGTTCAGCATACTTTGGTGATTGAACAAATCAAGCTGTGAGGTGGTAGTGGAGCAGGGACTGGTTCTCAGTCAACATTTTTTTCTAGTAGAAATAACTATTCTGATAATGTTCTTGCTGCTTTTCTCCCATGAATGAATGTATCTTACCGTGAGATGTATTCTCTAATTTTCTACATATCTATGCTTTTTGTCTGTACTGGAGATTTTACCTAAGGTGTTTAGCCACTGAGTTACATCCCTAGCCCTTTGTAAAATATTTTATTTAGAGAAAAGGCCTTGCTGAGTTATTTAGGGCCTTGCTAATTTGCTGAGGCTGGCTTTGAACTTGTGATCCTCCTGCCTCAGCCTCCTGAGCTGCTGGGATTACAGGCATGTACCAATGCACTAAGCGTATCTATTTATTTTTCCAGGCTATCTTGAAAAAACCCAATGATTCTTTTCCTGATATCCATTTTTAAGTAATCTATGTCCTCTCGTGTTTCCCAAAATGTCATTTTCACCAGGAAACATCAACCATTCTTTCCATCTTTCCTCAGATATTTTCCAATCTCCTAATAATTTGATATTTTTAGACACTTGCTAATTTATTCAGTGTACATATTATTTATTCAGCATAGCACAGCGTTTTAAATCCTGTTCAAATACAGCTGCTAAGGAATTTACTCATTCACTTCTTCCTCATGCCTTCTTTCATTTAACAAGCATATATTAAATATCTACCATGTGCCAGGCAGTATGGCAGGTACTACAGATGCCATAGTGAACAAATGTGGTCAAAGTACTTCTTTGATAAAGTTTCCAGACTCACAGAGTGGAGGGGACGCACACACACACATACACACACAGAATAATAACTGTGGCAAATGCTAGAATAGAGAGACATTTGTTTCCTGCAAACCTATGATAGGACAATTTGACATTGCCAAGTAGGTCAGGAAAGGATTATCTGAGAAAAATAATATTTCAGTTGAAATATGAAGCATGACCAGATGGTAATTAGGTAAATAAGGGAGGAAAGCATGCCTCAGATGGGAGTGGGATGGGAAGCCAGGTGCATATGCAAAGAATCTGTGATGGGAGGGGTCATACTCATGACAGACCGAAGACAAGTGTAACAGTGTAATTAGAGTAAATGGAGTGAAAAGAGTTTTATCTGAGTTGACAAGGTGGGTATAAGTTGGATCATACAGAATCATGTAGAACATATTAAAGAGTTCCTTTACTACAAAAAATAGAGGTCGCTGAAGAATTTAAGCAAACATTTACAATTTTTGCATTAGAAGATGGAAGATGGCTACTATAAAGTCAAGGATGGCTTCAACAATCTGGATCATGAGCCTAGAAGCCTACTGAGATAAGGAACTACAGGCAGGGTCTGGATTCTGAAGGAGTGAAGGAAGGAAAATAATGCATTCAGTTTTATCCACACTGGGTTTGAGACGTCTTTAAGATACCCAGGAAGAGATGTAATGTAGGCAGTTGGTTATACACATTTGGAATTCAGGAGAGTATTATAGCCTAGAGATATAATTGTATGAATCAGTTGTGACTAGATGATAATTGAATCTGTGAGCATGAATGAGATCTCCCAGGGAGAAAATATTGAGTGAGAAAAGGAGAGAGAACAAAGAAGCAAGTTTAGAGAATCTCAAAATTTTTGTGGCTTGAAGGAGAATGAGCATGTGAACAGAATAAAATGAAGAGGAAAACCAAGAAAGAATTGTTTTGAAGTCAAAGGTAGAAAAAAAAATGTCAGCTGTGTCAACCTTTATGAAAGACTAGCCAAGTGATAACAGATCATGATTCTTATGTTTTACAAGTCATAAATAAATAACATTTATTGCCTCTGGTAATTGTAATACCTAGCATTAGTCTGGCATCATGGAAATCTGATCAAACAGTACCTAAGGACCATATATTTCCCTGCTCTGCCTTCTTTGGCATTGGCCCTATCTCTACCTGTGGTTGATTAGGTAGGAAAATAAGAAATAAGGATATATAAAAGATGGATCCCAGACTCCAGCCTGTGAAACTGATTATGTGTCATACTGTTTACTAAGATGAATAATACAAAGGAAGAGCAATTGCGGAGTGAAACTTTTAGTGTAGCTATAGGCATATTGAGTTGGAGAAACAGGTGATACTTCTAACAGCACATGGTGAAGAGGCAGTTAAAATTGAAGAAAGTGTCAAAGTTGTAATAGTTCATGGAATTGCCCACATGGACAAATAAAGAAAGAAAGGATGGCCTAGCACCTAGCACTGAAACACTCTGGCATTAAATAATTAGGTGCAAACAAGAAAATCAACATGTAAGAGTCAGGAAGAAGAAAAAAACCAAAGAATGTGATGCATTGAAGCCAAGGGAAAGAGGAGATTCAAGAAAAAGGAAATTGCCAATTTATCATATACTCCCAAGAATCAAGTAAAATAAAAATGAGCAAATTGGCAGGTAAAATATATTTTAATTAGCAATGAAAGACACTGGTGATCTTATCAGGAATTGTTTCACAGAGCTACAGAGTGAAAGGCATAGGGAAGGTGTGGGATTAAGTCAGATTGGAGTAGATTAGAGAGTAAATGGGGAAAGAGGAAGTGAGAAAGGTGGATTGTGAATGTAGGTAACTCTTCCAGAACAATTGATTATGAAGAGAAAGAAAGAAAGCAATAGCTAAAGAAGAAAGTGGATACAGAAAGGTGTCTTTGTTGAGAAATGCATGAGCATGGTAAATAAAGATAGTAATAATCCAAGAGATAGAGAAATTAAGGGCACATAAAATAAAAGATATCAAGAAATAAAAAGGGATTTAATTCAGACCACTGTCATAAGCGATAATAAGGTCAGAGGATTAATAAACATGGGAGTTTATTAAGATAGTGGCTGTTAGAATCTAGGGTAAAAAGAAGAGGCGTAAGGATAAGATAGGGTTAATGGGTAATAAATTAAAAAGTGCCAGTTCAAAGACCCAATAAGGCTAACAACAGATATGATTAGTATAATTGAGTACCAATTATCCTAAAGGTTATTTAGCACATGCTAAACCTAGTGAGTTTCCAAGATTACCATAGAAATGGAAGTCTTTCCAAGGTTGCAGGAAGAACACACTATTGTGATACTATACAATTACGATAATTTTTATTGTCCCTATTCTAGTCCTGCCACTATATGTTGATATTGAATGTTTATATCCATCTCAGTCTAGAGGAGTCTAGATTATGAGCCCCTAAAACTTCCTCCTCTCTCTTTGAGTCTACCAAAATGTTTTAAATATAAGAATACTCAATAATTTAATGAATCAAATTTAGATTTTCTATTTGTCAACTTAAAAACTACTCTATCTGCACCTCTGAGGTTGATCTGTGGTTCCCAGAAAGTAGCAGCAGCAGGAATTTACTTACATTCCATCTTCTGGGTTGAGGCTTCTTGTCTAAAGGATTTAAGGTTTTGAAATCATATGATGTTGCCTCTTGTCCAGACCAACTTACTCACTACAAATAAAGTGGGTTGTACCTGGCAGTTATACTTCTTGACCAAATATAAATCACTGGAAAATGAACCTGAAAAATTATCCCATAGCATTAAATATAAACATATAAAGTTTAAATATAAACATATAAACACCAGACTAAAATATGTTCTTCAAGTTTCTTCATGTACTTTAGCCTTCATTCATATTTTCTATTATTTATGGTATAAATAAAACATTCTTCTTTCATTATGTCATGAAATCATCCCGTGTTGCTGTACGGTATTTTTATTTATCATGTGTAATGACTGCACAAAATGCCACTATGTCAATGCTTTATAATTTACGCAGCCATTCCCCTTTTGTTTAGCATTTAGTTTATTTCTATTTTTTCCTCATTATAATGGCTTAATGAACATCTTTGGGAGTATAGTTTTTTTTTTTTTTTCATTGGATTGTTCCCTTAGGATATATACTTATGCCTGGGATTGCTAGATCACAAGATAAAGATAGTCACCTGAATGTTGATGTGTTTTCCAAAAAAAGGGTCATATAATGCCATCATAACTGTGTTTCAGACTCATTTTTACCAGCATCAGTTATAAAAAAATTTCTTAATTTGGTATATGTAAATTGGCACCTCTGTTTAAATTTGCTTGGGAGGTGTTTTAGTCAGTTTTTGTATTGCTGTGACCAAAATACTTGATAAGAACAACTTAGAGGAGAGAAAGTTTATTTAGGGCTCACATTTTCAAAGGTCTCAGTCACAAATGGCTGACTCCATTGCTCTGGGCTCAAGGTGAGGCAGCACATCATGGGGAAAGACCCCATGGAAGAAAGCTGCTCAGCTCATGGTCAGGCAGCTGAGAGAGAGAGAGAGAGAGAGAGAAGGGACTGCAGGACAGATAGATGCACTCTTCCAGTGCATGCCCACAGTGACCCACCTTCTCCAGTCACACCCCATCTACTTAGGCTTACGATCCAATCATTCCATCCAAATTAGGATGGACTACTTAGATTACAATTCCCATAATTGAATCATTTGACCTCTGAATATTCCTGCATTAACAAGAGCTTTGGGGAGCTCATATCCTAACCATAAAAGTTAGGGGTGGGAGTTATTTTAAATTAGTGTCCTATGTGTTTTCAGGAACATCAATTACATCTTATCAATTTGAGTTATTTTTCAAAGAAATCAATATATTGTAATTTGGCCCATATATTTTTCCAATCCAGATTTTTCCAGTCATTTTAATTGTTTCTATTTTATACAACTCTACATAATAAATTTTATTAAATAAAGTCAAATCAAAACTGTACCTACCACTGTATTTCAGCATATACTAGTGGCCAGGACTATGGACTTTAGTCACAGGTAACCTGGTTTGATGAAGCCCAGCTTTGCCTTTCTAATTGTCCTTTTGGTGATGGAAACCTCTGGGGATAAGAATAAAAACAGCATGACAGTAATGTAAGCATTAAATATAAAGTGCTTATGCAATGTGCTGAACAAAGTTCAGTACTTGCTGATTTAGATTATCAGACAAGTTGGGATTGTTTATTTTATTTTATATAATTTTAATTTTAATATGTATCATCCTCTCATAGATTCACAAATTCTTTGAGCTAATAGTATTTTAGATGGTTTCTTAGTGTGAATAAAATATAGAATAGTAAACCCATATATATCCATATTAAATTGTTTTAGCTCAAAGTAGTGGAGAGTTGAGGACATGTTTTACAGATATCACTGACATGCTACATAATTCCAACTATTTCTCTATTTTATTAAAGCAGGGATCTCATTTCGTGCAGTGATTATAGCTGATGTTCCATGGCATTGACTGAATGTGACTTCTGTTTGCAATATTGCTGTGCAAAGACATGTTTTGATGTGCTGCTTATTTTAACATTGTTGCGGTTGTCTTTAAAAAATATATATACATATGTAATTTACTTACATCTACAGAGCCATGTTTGCTCTTTACATCAGATACCTCTTGATATTAATCATGGTGCCAAACATATATATGATCATATTCTAACAATAACACACATATTTACATAGTACTTTACAATTTTAAAAAGCATCTCATGAGCATTCATTTTCTCTTGGATTAAAAAATGTTGCCTCACTCGTCATATACATATGGGTGTCAAAATATAGTGATAACTGCCATGCCCCTTTCTTCTCACTTCTAGTGAAATAATTATAATAGCTGACATTTTTATATCATATGTATAATTTTTGAAATGCCTTCCCTCTCACATTTGAAAAATATCTTTTTTTTATTTTCAGTTTAAATACACAAGGAATACAGAATAGATGTTAGTGTCTTAATTTAAAGAAGTTGAGAGAGCTAGTATTCCAAGGCATTAAATGATTTTCTGTATGGTCACTAGCTGAAATAAGTAAGGCTAGAATCCAGGTTTCTAACTAGTAGCAATTCACACTCATTCCTGATGATTCAAAGCAATATGTCATGGAACTTTATATAAAATAATAAAGCAAATATAAGAAATTGGAGAATTTACATTTTATCATTTTTTTATTCTACATGTGCTTATTTTCCTGAGGAAGAAAGAATAAGGATGATGAAACCCCATGAAAATACTTTTAAAAGAAAAAAAATGGAGTTCCACTAATCTATTCTAACTCTACCATGTATCGTTAAATACTTGGTCCACAGAAACAAAGAGTCCACAGGTAAGGAGCCAGAGTATGACATGAACATAGTAAATTTAGAATAAAGGCAGTGAACTCTATAAGGTGAAGGACTATTGATCATTTTACAGAATAAGAAAATTTAAGGATGAAAAGCAGTGCATGCATTGATTGATGGTCACAGCCAGACCTACCCTGTATCAATTTCTGAGTCAAACTGCTATCTGTCATAATGGTAACAGCGAGCTGGTTTTCATCTCTATTTTTGCTGTGAGTTTCAGAGAGGAGTCACTAACATGTAACATTTAAGTAACTTTTTGAACTCTCTTTTTGAAGTTTTTATTGTAGTTTACTTTAAAATATATAAGGTCCACATTCAGGGTCATATGTTACATTTCCTAGGTGCCAACAAACTTTTCTAGGCTTCTTTGCAACCCTGGTGCAACTCTATACCCAGGCACCCATCTTACCAAAAGTATTGATCATTAGACAAATGAGTAAAATGTAGATAGCCATCTACACGTAATGGATAGAATTAGGATGATGGAAAGATTATTGGGGTTCCACATTTTTCCTCATAAAAGCATTGTTGTTGCATGTTACTCTGTTTATCTTTAAAGAAAAAAATAAATACATAATAATGAAATTTGAAAATATGCATTATTAATAGTTCTGTTTTTGTTATTTTGGATAAGATCCTTAGCACATTTCTCATACGAATTGTTAATGTTCTTTCATTTCACTTTATATTTGAAGGGCAGCACGTTACTTGGTCTTATTTGGGCATGTCAGGATTCACTGTCAATTGGCATTACTAGGCAATGTCAAATGTTAAATGGTATGTGCTAGAGGAGACTAGTAGGTTACTTTGTATAGCATGACTCCAGGATACGTTTTTCTTAAACTTCCTCAAATTATTTGTTGAGTTGTTCCAAACTTGCTCTTTATGTATGATCTGTGATTACTGAGTACTGGTCCCACTATCTCAAGAAACACTTCTGGATTTTGGTTTTGAATCCAGTGTATACTCAAAAGTTCAGTGGAAAATTATTGTGTTTTCCATGGAATGCTTAAATCAGAAACCCCTGGATATTTGTTTGAAAATCAGATTCCAAAGTTTATCCCAGGAAACTGACCTCAGTGCCTATCTCTCTACCTACCCTTTGTCCCTTTGCTCCTGCTTCTTTTAATCTCTGACTCATGCCAAGTATATCTCCACTGCAGAACCACATGGAAATAACTCTTTCTCTGCCTGATTCTTCCATTGTCTAAATTTCTTATGAATGGATCCCTCTCATTCATGTCTCAGTTCAACTGTCACCTCCATGAAGCAGACTCCCCAAGCTAAAGTATATCCCTATATTATGAGATTGTGACAAAAATACATGATGAGAACATCTCAGAGGAGGAAAATTTGACTTTGAGCTCACAGTTTCAGAAGTTCGCTCCATCGTCAATAGACTCCGTTACTCTGGACCAGAAGGGAGGCAGAACATCATAGCAGAATGGTGTGGTGGAGGAAAGCTGTTCAGCTCCTGGCAGCTGGGAAGTGAAGAGAGAGAGAGAGAGAGAGAGAGAGAGAGAGAGAGAGAGAGAGAGAGAATGAATCTAGGAACAAAATACAATGTAATCCCCAGGGCATGCCTCCAGTAACCTATTCCTGCAATCATGTCCCACCTGCCCAGAGTTACCACCCAGAAGAGTAATCCTTTCAAATTATTGATCCATCAAATGGATTAATCCAATGAGTAGGTTACAGCTCTCATCATCTAATCATTTCACCTCTAAACAGTGTTACGTTGAATCATGAGCTTTTGAGGGGGACACTTCACACCCAAACTTTAACAACTCCCATTCTTACCATTACATTTCTACCTTATTATTAAGTGCCATATTCATCCAAGTATCTAGTATCTATCAGATAGCCTTTATTTTTTAACATTTAGTGTCTCTTTTCATAAAACGGAAACTGTTAGCGGAGTGACTTTTTATTTTCTACCTTGTTCACTGCATTTGTAGAAGATTCTTCAACAAATCCTTATGGAATAAGTAACTGAATTTTTTAACAAAACTCAAGTGACTGTCACATACCCTCAAACTTGACACCATTGTGCTGGAGGACATCTCAGGACTACTATATGTTTCTCAATTAAAACCACAACAATGTGAAGGTTCAGGTAATTTCTGGCTTTCTGGATCAACAGAACTTCTCAGAGGCAAATAAAATCTAACAGAAACCTCCCAGAGTACTCAAATGCATGGAGAAGCCCTGCAGCAGTGTGAAGGTTCATTGAGCTGGGATGAAGATCTTGGCTCAGGGTTCTGGTTCTGCCAGCTTATTATGTGTCTTCGTTTGACCAAACAACCAAAGATTATAAACTTCAGGGACTTTGCCAAGATATTCGGCCTCTCAGGAACTATATTTCTACATATCTAAAACAAGAAAATGAAACTAGATTAGTACTTCACATGTAAGGTTATATAAAATGCTCATTCATTAAGACCAAAATTTTGGCTTACTAAAAACAATGTAAGAAGTCTCAGAAGCTTACATTAACAAAAAACGCAGGAAATTCAAATTACTATGTCGTTCTCTTGGGGATTTACAATACACATTTGCATTTTCTAAATCCTGAAAATCCTTTGGGAAATAAATCTCTTTACACTGATTTTACTCAGCATTCATCAAATTTATCTGGCCACAGTATTCTTTTTATCCTGAAACAACTGTGAACCACTACTTCACAAAATTCAGTGTTGGAATGGATGATCCCAAGTTATCTTTTGGTTTTAGTGTCCAAAATTGTCTAATGCCACATTTCAAGGATGCTTACCATGTATCCTAGAAACTCTGTATCCTCTCTGGAGTTTTCTTTAGTAAGAAAGAGCTATGGTGATTTGAACCTTAATGTTTCTCATACTGAAAATACTGTCAGCATCCACAGGGCTTGGTGACATTCTGGGTGAGATCAAACCCCTCCTGTTTAGAGAAGATGCTCATCACCTTCCCACTCTATCTCAACAAATCCTAAATCTCAGAAATTACACCAAGGTTAAGGGATTCAGGCCAAGAGAACTTTTATCCTAGCGGGGAGGAACCCCTTCTTGTATCAGGTGCTAAAGTCATAAAGAGCTTTTTTTTTTTTTTTGTCTATGCAAAATATACATTGCAAAATCAAACCAAGGAGTTTAAAAAACTTTCATCTGACTATCACTAGCACAATATCACCATACATGTGATGATTTAAATGATTCTACTCAAAAAGTTCATGTAGCCCCCAAAGTCACAAATTTGGTAAAAAAAAAAAAAAAGTGACTTTAAAAAAGAAACTATTCAGGGCTGTTGCGGGATGACTTCTGTGCCCCCAGGATGGATATACCTCAAAATGTGACCTTATTTGGAAATGGGGTCATTGTAGATGTAATAAGTTGAGATGAGGTCACAGTGGAGTAGGACAGACCCCTGATCCAGTTCTTATTAAAAGGGGGAAATTAGGACATGAGGACAAACATACACAGAAGGAAGATGATGGAAAGAGATCCAGGGAGAAAACTTCCACCGACAAGTCAAGGAGCTAGACCTACAATGGACTCTTCCTTTTAAACGCTCCGAAGTAGCTGACTTTGCTGACTCGCATCTTGATTTCCACAAAAGTGACACAATATACTTGTGTTCCTTAGGTGACCCAGTTTGTGATTCTTCATTTTGCCAGTTCTAGCAAACTAATACAGAGTCTAAATGTTGAAATCAGGTCTCTGGGTCCTATATAGACAACTAAACGATTGACAGACAAATTCCTCCATCCAGATCAGCAGATAGATGTCTGAGTGGTGCTTGGGGCAGAGCAGGTCAAGAAGCAATTTTCCTCATACTACCTTCTTTGCTTCTTCTGTCCTAGAATAGCTAGTTTAGCTCAAGTCTTAGAGTAGATCCTTTAATGACACTTTGGTGAACCTTCTTTTACTGTTCTAGTGTATTTTACTTTAACCATAATAAGCAAAGATAGGAAGAAATTACAAATATTTGGAAAGATAAAAGGCAATGAAATCACTTTGAAATTCACTTTGTACAGCCCCATATGGTTGACCAAGCAACATTTTGGTCAAAACTGTCTAGATTTTTAAAGTGGATGTTAGAAGCAGGTAATATAGAAAATTGCAGTAAATCTTCCCGGAAATTACTGCTACCATTACCTCTGTTCTTTGAGGATTGGCCTAATACAGTTTATACCTCTGCAGCCCAATACTAAAAGGCCAGAACTTTAAAATGGCTGTTATAACAAAGGGGAAAATCAAAGTGCTTTTGTCTAATTAGTTTGGATGTTACTTCAAATTGACTTTGGTCATGTTATTGAATCAAGAAACCCAAATCTAAAAGAATCAACTGTGAGAATGGTACCAATAGGGAAAATTAGATAACCATTTTATATTGTAGTTAGTAAAGGAATTCAATGCCCAGATTTAACTTCTATTTAGCATTCATCTTAATATATGTGGGTTGACAAAAATATGAAAATAAATACAATATGAAAACTATCAGAAGCTGAATCCAAAACTTTGTGAAAATTGCTGCATTTTTCTGTTTACAGTTCCTTTATAACCCAGCTCAAGTTAGTAGACTAATATCATCATCTACAACACCACATTTTACTTCATTTTCACCAATAAAACAGTAATTTAGCACCTTATTCTCCTGAAGTTATGTACAAGGCAATGTGCTGACCTAGCTCTGTCCCTTAGCTATTTATTATAGTATTGAGAACATGTATACTGTAATTTGGTTGGACTTAACAAGTCATTAATTCATTTTTTTTTCAAGAAGGAAAGTTGTACTTCCTAATTCTCACTTGCATTGAGCATTAATGAAATTGCCACCTTTAGTACAGGTTTAGTGTCAAATAGTCCAGATGCCTTTCCTAATCAATGCCAATATCTTAAAGTATATTTTTGTTTTCATAAAGGAAACAATATTTACTTTGGTCTTGTGACTCAATCAATAGGGAAGGTGCATTTGGGGGAAGATTGCTCTTTCCCTACCACCCAAAGTAAAAAGATTCTTGATTGTTGAATGTGCTCGCTTTTGAATTGTAACTTCAGCTACTCAAGTACGTTTCTTATTTTATTTCAAAATATATAATAGATCTAGGGGCATGAACACTGGAGCAAACAGAAGCAAAACCATAAAATATAATCTGTCTAGTCTGAAGGCCCTAGTCAGGGGGCTAGGACCTAATGTCATCTATTTTCCTTCTCTCTGTGGCGTTAAGAGTCGCAACACATGGCAGTTCTAGTTTAAAGGTTCTTTTTCTGTGTGAATACTGGTTCCATGTAAGTTGGGGACAAAATCATTTTCTTAAAGCAAATGAAGGTGCAAAGTTTTCCATTCTCTCTTCTATTATGTTCCTATCACCATCAATCTGTCATCATAATCTCTGTTTTCTTAGGGCTTCTTATAGCTACTATTTTTAGCCAACTGCTTGGATGAATGAAGAAAAAGAGCAGTTTTCTCAAATCTTAACTGGAAGAACCAGGCTGGAAAGGTCTTGCCTTCTTGTCATGACTTCTGAGAAGCACTAATATTTATCCCCAATAAGTAATAATGCTTCCTGGATATAGAACTACCTGGGCAAAAGTTAACCTTCTCTTTTTTGTTTCCTGCCCAATTTTTATGAATTCCATGCACCATCAGTTCTGCTTTAAAATTTTATGTATCCCTGACTAATTTTTATCTAGTAGATTCTTCAGTTGAACTGACTGAGTCTACTGTAATTTTCTGATGAAACATTCTCTCTTTTTATTTCTTGTCTTAGCAGAGCACCCCTGCTCTCCTCTGAACACCTTGGCCCTGTCATCCCTAATTACCACCCTTGTGATATTCTTTAATGACCTCTCAACCTTGCTCTCTTTTTCTCCATCTCTGTTACCCAATCCACTTTTGTTTCTCTCCCTTGGAATATTGAAGGAAAGATAAGGCAGTAAAGAGTCTAGCCAGCAGGTGGACAAATCTTCACGGGATGGCACTTAATTTGCTGAGTTTGCCAGGCTTTGGCGCAGTTTCTTTCACATCTCTCACAGGTTGTTGCTCATTAACTACAACCAAAAACCTGGAGATATAAGGCATTTGTTTGAGAAAGAGAAACATAACAGTCCCATTGACTGATACAGCAGCATCAACACGATTTCTCTGTACCTTACCTTTGGGCAAATCTGCATGGGAACTCATAGATTTGTACTCAAAACAACTGGAGTCAGTTTTTCTTTAGAAATGATCTTCGACTAAAGGAGCTTGAAAAATTCTCATCCACCGTAGAGATAACTTTGACAAGAGGATCATAACACTTCAAGTCTGAAGCTAAAATTCCCTCTCCAACAGGCAATCTTTGAATGGGAAAGTTAGGGTTTATTTTTCTAAGTGATGTTTCTTTTCTGATACTTGCAAGTCTGCACAGCCTCCTTTTTAGGATTGACACACTCTTTTTTTGTTGTTGTTTAAATTATGTTGACACAGTAAGTCAAATATACTTTTCATCAGTAATTTTAAGATAACTTTACATATTTCTGATTTTACCCACTATGATGGTTAAAATGAGCTCAGCCAAGAGTAACAGAAATTTCATTTACAGTGATTTAAACTATAAGGACATTTAATAAGAAGTGTGAGAGTTGACAACATCAGGGCAGGTGTAGCAAGCTCGGTTATGTCCTCAGAGACTTTCTTCCCCACCCTTTCTTCCCCCCTCATTCAGTTGTTTTGGCTTTGGATCACAAGATTCATTCTCATAGAACAGCATACAAATCAAGAAGGGAGGGAAGAAAGAAAGGACTCTCTCACCAGAAGCACGCCTGCACAAGTAGACCCAGATCACCAGCTCACCTCTAGACAGATTAATGGATGGAAGAACTGGATTGGCATAGCTGACTTAAAGCAATCGTTTTCCATCATTGGCAACTGGGCACCTTGCCCTGGATAAGGATGGAGGATAATTTTCTCTTAGCAAGCAAGGTGGATAAATAGATGGTCAATGCTGACTGTCACAACACATCCCATGGGGTAATCATACATTTATATTCTTCAGCAAATGGAAGTTTATTTGCAAGTGCTTAGGGGAACCTCACAACACTCTCCCATGTACTGCTTACATTAGCTTTCTTTCTCATCTAGACTTTGTTGACTGTTTTGTTTACTCTCCCTATCTCAATTTAAAACATTTTAAAAAAGGAATAGGCCAACAGTACCTTTACAAAAAGACTCATTTTGTCTGATGTAAACATAACTGAAGATTATAGCCAATTTGAAATTTTTACAAATAAGAATGCATATTTGTATATGACTTGCATAACAATTTCAGTTCTAACTCCTTAAAATTTCATTTTTCAGAAGGTATCAATCCATTTTAAGTATTATTTGGTGCAGCTAGTATCTTAAAAGTTGTTCACTCTATTGGCAAGATGATTATTACACATTATAATAGCAGTTCCAGCAGTATGTGTCTTAAGATCGTGTCATTATAATTTAGAGGGAAAATTAGTAAAGAACACAGAGCTGTTTTAGTATGAAATGTACATGGGTAGTTACAGATATTCATAAATGCCTTTTCTTAATAAAATATATTCAGTTTACTTTTTCAAAATGGTAATATTGGAATATAAAACTACTTGGATTTTTAAGTTTGTGTTTCAGTTGCTTACGTAACAATACTTTTTCTAAACATATATTGATTTTTCAGTGGATTTTAAAAGATTTTTAAATAGATTTTGCAAAAGGTGAAAATATTTTCCATATGCTTCCTACCCCCACAGATGCATAGTCTGTCTCCTGTTAGATATCCCCCGCCAGAGTGGTATATTTGTTTCAGTTGGTGCATCTACATTGATACATCATTATCACCCCAAGTCCATAGTTCACATTAGGATTCACTCTTGGTGTTGCACACTCTATGACATGTATGCAGCCTGAGAGCATCATACGCAGTAGTTTCACTGCCAAAAAAATCTGTGTTCTACCTATTTATCCTTCCCTCCTCTCTACATATTCATTTTTGAAAAATTAAAAAACATTAACAATTGTCATAAAATTATAGAAAATGCCTTTAAAATTAACAAAAAAAGTATATTGTGTATATTGTTCATATTTTTTGTATGTGACTCGGTATCCTACACCTAATATGAATTTAGCCATTTTTAAAACACTGTGTGCCAAGTTCTATATATAATTCATTGATAACTTCCAAAATAGGACTGTCCTATCAAGACTTCTGTGCTGATAAAAATATTCCATAGTTGCTCTGTTGAATACAATGTTACCAGCCACTTGTTTATTTAACACTTCATATGTGGTGAGTGTAACTGGAGAACTATTTGTTTTATTAAATTTTAATTAATCAGAAATTAAATAAAACATCTGACTAGTGATTTACTTTAGGATCTATAAGATTATAGATTTATAGATCTATAAAAATATAAAATAGAACAAACAATACTTCTGCTTTCGTAATCTTACTGATGGCCCTGGACACTTCCTCTCAGCATGTAGAGATGTTGTCTACAACAGTGGGTCTAACACTTCAGAAAATTTACCTGGAGAACTGCTTTTGCATGAAGATTCTCAATACTGGAGAAGCTGGATCAGTAGGTTTTGAGTAACACCCAGGATCAGATGATTTCAACACAGGTGATCTGAAAGCCTTACTTTGCGAAACGGTGTTGTAACATCCGCTTAATATCTTTTCCCCTGCCTGTTCATAAGGACAGCCTCGTCAGCTGCTCTCACTAGAATAGTGACTTTTGTTTCCCCTCTTTGCTTACAGCTTATAGTACAAAATAAATTTATTGTCATCTTGAAGGCACATAGACACATATATACATACATAGACACACATACATAGGAACAAATATGTATACGCACATTATAATAAATATTTTTACATATTTTCTATGAACTCAGATTTTTTAAATTACACTGCTTTACTTCATTTTACACACCTGGTAGTGACCCTTATGTTGATTCATGAGTCAACAATATGTAAGACTTAAATGAAAAGATGTTCTTTTCCATAATGACAATTCAGGCCTTGCAGGTCTACATGGGACCTCAGGGCAGTGGCACAAGGGGAAAGAGGGCAAAAAGGTTTCTTGATCCACCGTACATTAAGATGTGGACACCATCCCTACTCCAGGGCTAATAAATTTCTGATACAACAAATGTACCAGTGGCTCTTATTTTTCTTCTAAGTCATTCAAGAACAGACTGCCATAAAAAATTCCATGTAAGAATTATTTTTAATAAGTAAAATAGGCTTATTTTTTCTAAATAAGATGTTGAATTTGTCCAAAAATAGATATTGTGCTGACTTCTTATGCTCAACATTAAATAAGTAGTTTTAACACACTGTTGTGGTGATTTATAATATTTTTATAAACACAGAGAAGACAAAACAATATTAAAAATACACAGATCGCCTATAGTTCTGTTCATTGTATGACCTTAAATATTATTATAGACCATTATGCCAAATATTACAATAATATTTGTGTATATTTATTAAAAAAATAGCCTGGAAGAGATTTCTGTTTACAACAATACTAGGTTTTTTTTCCTTCTCCTGTTGAAATAGATCTTAATTTTATCCATATGGGTTACAAATCTGAAGTAATTAAAATTAATGATTGTATGGCATAATAAGACAAGAGGCTATTCAATCCCTGGGGGATAAGTGATTCTTCATTATCATTTATTATCCTCCTGTTTCTTGCTAAAATACGTAAATAAATAGAAGATGCACACCTTGTAGGCATTTTCATTATTTTTTTATGTTATTGGGACACAGTTTAATACTTTCATAATGAGTAAACTATCTACAGTTGAAATTTCGTACTCAGTGGTATAATATTTTTATAAAATATCTTAAATATGTCCTGGGATAAATGCTTCATATATTATGTGTATGTGGCCAAGACAATTTAACAATTTAGTTAATTCATGTTGCTACTTGTTGTTTGTAAAAGAAACACCTTGTATGTACTGAAGGGTTCATTTGTACTGTTTGTGCATAATAAATTTTGATGTAGGGTGATTCTCCTTGTTGCAGAGCAGGTATACAGGCTATCGTAGCATGAAACAGAGCTACTAGTGGTTAGGTCAAATGTTAAGAAGAATGTTATGGTAACTTTTGGTCAGTAGATGGAGTTGCAGGCCCCAGACATTTTAATTTTCTTTTGGATACTTTCACTTTTTTCAAAACTGAAAATAGAATGATAGGTAGATAGTTCAGGGGGCAACTAAGAGGAATATAGCTTTTCTATTTGGTAATCTCAGAGTAAAATACATGGACACACTTGAGAGACACATGTATGTAGGTATGTGTATATTTATGCATATAACACATATATAGTTACTAGGAAAACAATTTAAGGCAAACACAATTTTGTCTCTTGCCAGTGTAGATAATTATTTCAAATCAGTAAATATCAGTGGATTGCCATAAGGGATTTTGAATATTTAATGTTTATAGAAAAAATTTTTAAAAATTAGAAAAAATAAATGGATTTTATAGTTCACTTAAAATTGTAAAATAAAAAGATATTGGTAGATATTTCTTAGTGAGATTATATTTTGTGTGCAAATTTTCATTTTAACTTTGAAAAAAGCCAAAAAAATGCCTAATAGTAACACATTAGCTCTCTTTTAAAATTCATTAAAATTCAGTTCTGCATCTTACATCTGATGGTAAAATTATAAGCTCATGTGCCTCTTTTTACAGTGAAACAGTTTGTTTAGCAAAGATCCAGGCAAAATTAGTGACTGCATTAATCTTTTATTTCTCTCTACCAACATTTAATTCCTTGGCATTAGGTTAAAATTAGAGGACATGTGCTTTGCCTGAAGGGGAATGATATTTTTGTTTTTAAAATTCTGAACAATTTTTGGAACACCATGAGCACTTCACAAATGTCAAATAATTACAATAATACACAGCAGAAGGCTAGACCAACATTAACAGCTTTCCAGAGGAAACATTTGAAACTTTACCCTTGCAAAGAAGAAACATAAGGAGAAGGCTAAAAGCTAAGGGAGTTTGGCACCAAACCTTCAAAAATCATTATGTACAAAAAATATTGACTTCCAGTGAAATATAAATATTCTATTTATATTTGTCTCTCAGTTCTTTACCTGCTTTCTTCTGTGGATTTTTCTTTTTTTAACCAAAGAATTCATCTTTCTTACGTAGAATGAGTGAATCTCTGTGAATCTGAATTCCAAATTTGTAAAAAGAAAGATGAGCTGAAATAGATCAAATGCCCATCCTAGTTCAATCAATTGGGTCTGAATGGCATACCATTGTACAAAATGGCCAGAGAGGACCTTCTGCCATGATTGAGAATGGAATTAGGAAAAAATTATAGTGCATTGATCAGATACTCTAAAATGTCCCCATTAATGGTAGACACTTTTGTGTTTTGCTTTCAGCCATAAGAGTGACTTTAATTTATTTAAAACAAATCAACAAATATTTATTGAATGTCCAAGAAGAAGTGTAGAGTATCAGTGCAAGAACTGGTATAAATGTATACTGTCATATTTTAAAATGGATATAAAATGCAAACTTACGTATGGTGCCAAGCTTTTAATGGAAATTTCCAGGGCTCAGGTCCCTCATCCTACTTTAATTAGAGCTCTTTATCAAATGAATTGTAGGCTAATAGTGTATTGAGCTCTTACTATTCCTAGCATTAATCTAGGTATCATATGTGTTAATATCCATCCTATGAGAATGACAGTTTCATCATCTCCAATTTTTCAGTTGAGGAAAGTGAGGCAGAGTAAGTTCAAATAAGTCACCCAAGGTTCCAGATTGTGTTGTAAGCCTTTATATCATAGCTGCTTCTCAAAGCACCACTACACTGAAGCTTAAAACAACCCACTTTTTAAAAATTCTTATTTAATTTAACCACTTAATTTAAGAGACTTTTTAAATTTAATAAAGTAAAATGCTAGAACCAGGCTCCTACTTGCAGCAGATCCAGGGCTACAATTGTGATCTACAGTTAGTTTAATATTATCGGCACTGAGCTAGGATTTGACCCAAGGTCTCGGCCATTGTCAATATGCTGACAACTACGATTCTTGTGAGTAATTTAATGACATCAATACAAATTTCTCTGTGGACTGTGCTATATTTGAGATTAACCAAGGATTTGGGTGTAGTCAGCCTTCCTGGGCTGTAAGGATCACAGGCAGGCTTCATATCCAAGGACAACCTGTCTCTGAAGCATTAATTCCATTCACCCTATCAATAGATTTAAGTAGCTGAAATATATAAAGAAGAAATAGGACAAGGTAACTTTAGTGTCAAGCTTTGTTTAATTATGTGCATCAAATAAAAAAACTTTCATAAAATCTAAATTATCCACTCTTTGATATTTACCCTGAAGAATTAAATTCAGCATACTACAGCAATATATACATACACATGTTTATAGCAGCACAAATTTCAATAGCCAAACCATGGAACTAGCCTTTGTGTCCAACAACAGATGAATGGATAAATAAAATGTGGTATTTATACATAATGGAATTTGATTTAGCCATAAAGAAGAATGAAAGTACGCCATTTGCAGGAAAATGGATGGAATTTGAGACAATACATTAAGCGAAATAAGCCAAATTCAGGTCAGGAGTCACATGCTTTCTCTCATATGTGGAAGTTAAGAAGGTAAAAGTAAAAGAAAGATGGGATGTGATTCCACAAAAAACAAAGGGAGATCAGGAGAGTAGAGGGAAGGGATCAGTGGGTGGGAGCAGGAGAGGGAGAGGGGAAGTGCTGGGGAGAGATATTGGCCAAATTATATTGTTATATTGTGTACATGTATGAATATGTGACAATAAATCCCACCATTATGTACATCTAGAATGCAGCAGTTAAAAAAATGTGGAGGTGAAGAAAAACAAAACTACAAACAAAAAACTCCAAATTATGATACTTTTATCTCTTTCTTGTCTCCTAGTAACTTAGCTACTGTTTCACTAAGTGCCCAGAATGTTGACATGTGTTGAGAATTAAGTGTACTTACACTGTTTTATTCTTAATAGGGAGTCGTTGCCTGTCTTGCTTGTCCTGCCTGTCCTGGTCCCCTTGAGACTTAATGGTCAGCCAGGTGAGATGGCACACGTCTGAATTCTCAGCTACTCTGGAGGCAAAGCCAGAAGGATCACAAGTTCAAGGTCAGCCTAGGCAATTTAGGGAGACCCTGTCTCAAAATAAACAATAAAAATGGGGAGCCTGGGGTATGGTTCTATGGTAGAGTGCCCCTAGGTTCAATTCTCAGAACTGGCAAAACAGGGAATAAGAGGAGAGAGAGAGAGAGAGAGAGAGAGAGAGAGAGAGAGAGAGAGAGAGAGACGGGCGGGTTGGGGGAGAGAGGGAAAACCAATTGCCATACTGATTCCAGTTTCTCAAAGTGGTCAACCTCTGAGATATTGGGGTGTTTTCTGAATCTTGGGCAAGGCTGAAGAGCACATGATTCATTTAGATGCACTCTCCAACTCCATGCTAAATGTTATTATCACTTGACTCTTGGCAGTAGTGGTAAATATGCTCTTTCTTTCCTTTTAACTACTGGGGATTGAACTCAGAGGCACTCGACCACTGAGCTGTACCCCTAGCCTTTTTCATTTTTTGAGACAGGGTCTTGCTAAGTTGTTTAGGGCCTTGCTAATCTGCTGAGGCTGATATTGAACTTGCGATCCTCCTGCCTCAGCCTCCTGAGTTTCTGGGATTACAGGAGTGTGACTCAGCCCCTGTTTTAATCTGCATTTTTGCTGCTGTTACTAAAAGACCTGACAAAAACAATTTTAGAGAAGGAAAAGTTTATTTGGGGGGGGGGGGGGGGGGCTAATGGTTTCAGAGATCTCAGTGCATAGAAAGCTGTCTCCATTTCTTGGGCTCCAGGTCGGGCAGAACATCCTGGTAGAGTATGGTAGAGGAAAGCAGGTCAAGACATAACCACCAGGAAGCAGAGAGAGAGAGCACTGCTCAACAAGGACAAATATAAACCCCAAAAGGCATATGCCCAGGGACCCACCTTGCACAGCCACATCCTACTTGCCTTCAGTTACCACTCAGTTAATCCCCATCAGGGGATTGATTCACCGATTGGGTTAAGGCTTTCATAACCCAATAATTTCACCTCTAAACTTCTTGTGCTGTCTCATACATGAGTTTTAGTGGCACATACCACGTCCAAACTGTAACAGCACCCAACTCACACTTATTTCTGTAAGGGCCAGAAATAATCTTTATGTATACACCATGCTTAGAAATTTTCTCTATAAGTGTACTGTCCCCAGAAATGCAATGCAATTCTGAGTTATCTATAAAATAAGCTTTCTGTTATCTGATGGCAGTTGAGCTTGGTAGAGCTACAGTTAACTAGTCATAGCCATTTCTGAAAAGGGTAATGTTTCATGATAGAAAATCCATTTGGTGGTTTTCCCAGAACACGAGAACAACCTGTCCCAAAAGGGACTTCAAGGAGTTTTCAAGAAAGCTTTTAGATGATATTTTCCCCTAACTTTTACCCAGCAAGTGTTTAAAAATTCTAGAACTGAATTTCATTTAAAGTATTGGGTCCTAAATAACATTAGAGGAGCTCTAGTACATGATTTTACCTCTGTGTCTATGTTGTAAAAAGCCAAAAACATAATTTCAACTGTATATCTTGTAATAATGAAAAGCTTACTGAGAAGGAGATGTTACAAATGGTGGAAGTTTCAAGAATATATTTGAAAAATAAAAAAATCACTGATTAAAAAAATTGGTTTAATTTTTTCAAGAGTTATAGCTGAAGGATACCTTTAATTTCCTACCACCACTTTATTTTTTCTAAAATCCTTATAACATTTTGAGAACTTACCTCTTCATTTGCCTTTAGAGCCGATTTATAAGACAAAGACATCTATTTTCTTTCTAGTTATACCTCATTTTTGCCCAGAGCTGGTATTACTCAGCATGATAACTATTTTATTCACAGAAGTAGCTTCAATTGACATTTAACTGATCCCAAAGAATGGATTCCACCCTTGAAGAATGAAAATGTGTTGCTAGTAAGTACATAGGTCAAAGCATTTCAAAGTGTAACAGCATTTCCAAAAGAATATTAAAAATTTATTTTAAACAATGTGGTAATTGCCTGAATTTCTTTGACTTATTAATTTGAAGAAATAATGGAAAATTTTCTTTCGGATATGACTAGATCTTAAAAATCCCTTTAAGGTAAAAATATCATAGTCAAGAGTTGCACGGATACTTTAAACATTTTATTATCCCTAAACATGCAAATGTACATTATTGTACAAATTTCTGGGTGTAAGAGCAAGGGCCTTACTTTGGGACCTGGCTTACTGACGGAATTTCCATTCAATTTTGTTTTCTATAATACCTGACTGCAAATTTCCAGCTACCAATTCTTTATTGTGGAGTGAAATCTTAAAGAAAATTGCCCACCAATGATTTTTCTTATTTTAATTGTTATAACTCCATGGCTAATTTATGGCCATTTGTATTTTTTCTATAACATTCAACTTGCTTTTCACTACAATGAATCCATTCGTGTTCATTATTATCTTTGTGATACATAAATACTTTAACATACATGAACAAATTCAACACCATGAACAACGTTGGGAACAATTTTGACAAGCAGAAACCTCCGGTGGTTGAACCAAAACTAAATGGTGAATCAGAGACAATCCCACCCACTCCCAAATTTCATAGGTATTGGAAGCTTTAACAGAGAGCCTTGATTAATCAATGGAGTTGGTTAAATCAAAATTAGTTAGACCTAATAATGTATATCCTACTACATTAATTAAGATATTGTCTGTGCATCTTGTATAATATAAAATATGTTGAGCACTCAGTGTGATAGTCATACACAGGGCAAAGATGCAAAAGAAAGATCCTGCTGTGAGAATATGGGAGAAGAAGCCTTCATGAAATCAATGCAAATTAAATAATGTGTTGATTTTAATGCATATGGGAGGTAAGAAAGAAAGGGTACAGTTTGACCCAGGAGTCATACTGTGGCAATACCTGCACATGCAGACACGTCAGGTGTGCTCAGCAGTGGACCAGGATTGTATTATACTGAATAAGGGGATGACTGATCACTGCACTTCCCTTGGCCTCTGCTGCACCCCAGGATATCCTGGGAACCCAGCCAAGTACTATCTATATATCCTCTATGTTATGGTACTCCAGCTTAACACATACTACCTGCTCCTCACCTGTCCACATACATAACTCTATTTACTTTGCTTGTCAAGTTTAAATGCAAGATTTAATTATACAGAGAATTCAAAAAAAAAAAAAACTTTTAAAAAACTCTTCAGTGGAACATAAATGGAAGAGCAGATGGGAACAAAATTAAAATGAGTTTTGAACTGCCAGGCTAAAATATTCTGTTTTATCCTTAAAGGTCATGATAAAATGATGTGTACTGGTCAGTTAATAAGTTAAAAACCCAGGTTTTAGAAAGATTTGTCTTTATTCAGAATGTAGCATGTGTTTACATGGGAAAATATAGAAACTAGAAAGAATTGTTGGACTCAAATCTGATATGATCAGGAAAATGTTGGACTTCCATGGCAAACTAAACACTGCGAGGGAAGAGGGAAGATGAAGGGATGAATGACAGCTCAGCCCCACAGAGAAAAGCAGTTGGGGATACTTTTGAAATAATTAGAAAATGTAGAATATGCAGTGCTCCCTTAAAGCCCCTGAGTTAATGTTGGAATATTTAGAGGTGAAATTATTGGATTATGAGAGCTGTAACCTAATTTGTGCATCCTAGTTTGAATGGACTAACTGGGTGGTAACTATAGGCAGGTAGGGCAGGGCTAGAGGAAGTAGGTCACTGAGGTTGTACCCTGGAGCGGTTCATATTCCCTTTCTTTCTTTCTATTTGCTTCCCACCCAACATGAGCTGAGTAGTTTTTCTCTATTAGGCTCTTCTGCCTTAATGTTCTGCCTCACCTTAGGCCTGGAGTAGTAGAGTCAGTAAACTAAACCTCTGAAACTATGGGCCAAAATAAATTTTTCCTCCTCTAAGTTGTTTGCCTTCTCTAAGGTATTTTGTTCTCAGCAACAAAAACCCAACACACTGTTAAATATCATTTAATTTGACAAATATTAATTTAGTACCTACTATGTGTAGACATAATAGATTAGTCATAATGTGATAAGTTTCTAGATGGCTAATAGTCTTAAACAGAGATAAACTAAGAGTCTACAAATAAAATGTGTTGTAGGGGTTAAGCAGAAGCAGAAGCAGATCTCTATAGGTTTTTATTCTATATTCACCAGTTGCCATTTTTGTACCATTTCTATATCTCTGAAGTTCGGTTTCCTCCTCACAAAAGTATGTATTTACTTCATAACTGTATTTTGAAGGTCAAGTGAAGTAGACAATCTGTGTACAACCATTTGCTTGGTTCTGCCATGTAAAAAATAGTGGTGAATATAATGATCATGCTGGTGACAGTGGCATTGTGGTAATGGTGATGGACAGCAGTGGTTCTCAATGTGATTTTACTTCTAGGGGACATTTAGCAAGTCTAGAGACAGAAGATGTCAAAATGGCTAATGCAGTGTCAAGACCAGGGATGCTAAACATCTTAAAATGTATGGCATAACCTCAACATCAAAAAACTATTCAGTTCTAAATGTCTATAGAGCCAGCCACAGTTGAGAAATTCTGATGTAAAAGAAATATTGTGATCTGAATAAAAGATGTCATAGAAATAAAAACAAGGGTGTTTTAGATGAAAGTGTATTAAGTTAAGAAAATAGATTTACCTAGACAGAATTTTTAAAAATACCAACATTCAGGCGATACCCAGTGGAATGAGACTTCTGTGGAAGAGTGGCTTGCAATCAATATTTTTAATGCTAAGTGAATCATTTTTACTTAATGATTAGTAGTCATTAATTACTGAGATCAGTATTTTTTGACACTTCCAGGAATCAGTAATTTTTAACAGTTCCCAAATGATTTTAATGATACTACAGTATGTAGTATCATATTGTACTATGAGAACTGTGGGCCCGGTTGAAATTAATAATAAATGGAAGAAATTATGAAATTGGACCCTAAGTTTTTATTCCCTGCAAGCAGACAAATGCTGAAGTTCACAGTAAGTTTCTAGTGAAATTCTATGCCTGGTGAAGAAGCCACTATACACCTTCCACTGGGGGAGAAATGGAAAGATGAATTCAAGCAGGTTAATCAAAGCTGCACCAGTTTTTCTCATTCATGTCTCTGTTTGCATCAGGTTGCTGGAAGCTAGCTATTCAAGGCACATAAATATTATTTTACACATTAAAATTGTGCAGTAGAATAAGGTAAAACCTCCTGAGCAATTCATTTATACACAGATTATCTATGCTTTAGTTATGGGAAATTAAAGAAATCTAAAGATGACCATAAAGGCCTATGAAAAAGAGTAGAGAATGAAATCATGTAGATAGAGAATTCAGAAGAAGTGAGGCTGGGTGGCGGTGAGCAAATGAGAGACAAGGTCATGAGCTCTTGTACAGAGAAAACACTTCACAGTTTTAGGTGGACAGGTGGGAAGAAGACCTTCATGTCACATTATTCAGAAGAAGAATAGTGTAAGAAGTGCTAAGGAATTCCATGGAGGTGAATATTGCCCAGTTTCTTCTCCCTTTATAAAAGTAACTTTCTTTATTTTCCCTGGTTTATTTAGTGAGTATTGCTTTCAAATCATTGGTAGCATCAGTGAAGTAGAGTTCTTCAAATCTTGGCTACTTACTGAGTGGTCCATGGGCAAACAGCATCAGTATTACCTGGGAGCTTTCCAGCAGTGCTTAATTTGAGGCCCACTCCAGATCTGCAGGTGTAGTACTCATCTAAAATTTGAGAAGCACTGCTCTGAATTATGAAGTTCAGATTTTATTGCATAGGTGTACATTCAAGCCATATGATTTGTGGAAACCATTTATTTTTTATTCTAAGTTCTACTCAGCCTCTGAACAACTTTTAAAAATTTTTATCAAGTAGATATGTTCTCCTATAAGAATTCAGAAAGAATATTTTAAAATTCTAACACACCTCTTTATGTAAATTTTAATATAAAAATAGAATTCATTCTTATTCCAAAAAATGGGGTAAAAAGTTAGACCCTTGTGGAATAAGACATTTATCTATTTTATCTGCAAAGCCAAAATGATTATATGCCTTTCCCCTAAGTTAATGTGATAAGAACTGGTATTGTTTTGCAATTGAACTTATCAAAATAGTAATAATTTCAACACAAAGTACTGAAAGATAGAATCAAAGATTTCAAGTGCTGTATTGGGATTTTTCTGATATAAGCGTACTTTACAGTAATTCATATTTTGCATGGAGTCAGAATCTTAGTACTAGAATAGACTTTGTGACCTCAAATAATTCACATCTAATTCTGCAATTGCTTCCTCTGTGTCTATGGATAGAGATTTTGTTGTTCGGTGCCTCTTAACCAATGATCCTCAAAACTGCATCAATTAGCAGATCCTCAAGCAAGGATCACCTCTAATCATCTGGAACATGTACTTTGACTTGGGTAGCCTGAAGATTCTTGTTAGCTTTGTTGTTACTACATCTCTGTTAATATTATTAATTAATATTATTTAGAGCATTAGCAAAAAACTTTTCCTTAAGCAAAATTTTCTGATTACTTTCCTATGAATTCTTGCTAAGAAAGTTTTTTCTACCAAGCTAGAGTTATACAAATGGCTTTATGAAAAAGAGAAGCATGGTCACCACATTATGGTTGCTTAGATTTAGACTAGCTTGTTAGTATCTGTCAAGGTAAATTTGAATCTTGAGACTGCTCTCCTTTCATGTTTTGTGTCACTTTAATTTCTTTTCCTGGTGCTGGGGATTGAGCCCAGTGGCGCTCGGCCATTGAGCTTCATCTTCAGTCCTTTTTATCTTTTATTTTGAGAAAGGGTCTTGCTAAGTTACTGAGACTGGCCTTGAACTTGCAATCCTCCTGCCTCAGCCTCCCAGTTGCTGGATTACAGATTTGTGCTACTGCACCTGGCTATATCTTCAAATTTCATACACCTTTGAATCCTTATTTAAATAATATACCATATCAAAGGGAGTACTCTGCTGAAATAAAAGTATTCTCTGTCTCGACTTATCAGTATAGTAACTATAATAGACAACATTAAATGAGTTTACCAAAAACAGCTCTAATTGAATCTATGTGGGCTTCTTTGGCTCAGTTTGCTATTTTCTGAATGTAAAGATGCTAATTTGGTAAGCAATAGAACAAAATTATTTCCATTTAACTTTTAAAATAGAATTTAAAAATTCAAGACTGAAATACACAGAAGCATTCTAATGTGTTCAGAGAACAGCTTATTCCATGTATCAGCATCTATTGTTTAAATATATTAAATGGTTGTAGTAAAACCATGAAAGGTGGCCAGGTATGGTTACTATGGGAGCCATAACAATTTCTTAAATTATGTTCATGTTAAAATCTCAATCATAATAATACAATTTTACTGTAAGATTTTTTAATTTAATTAACTTATGATTTTTATAAATTATATCTTTATTACTTCTGAAGAAAATGATAAAATCTTCTAAAGATTATTCAATGTATTTAAAATAACAAGTCTTCCTGGGTCTCATCCAATAATTAATATTTCCTTAATGAAAATAAAATGAAGCTTTCTTATTATTATGTAGGTTAATATGCTACCTTCATTTATTATTACTTTACCTCTCAAGCTGCCTTTTATCCAAAAATATAATAGTCTGTTATCACTTGTCTTTGTTATATTGTTGGAAAAACTGGGACATCCTGGATGTATTGATGTTCCTTGAATTGTATATTCCATTAATTATAAAGACAATTTATTATAATCTTTGGCCTCAGATATAGAATAGCTAATTCTATTAAATTGCTGATGATCTTTTTAAGTGTTACTAACTGAAAAATCTGTAAGTTCCAAGATCTTGTCTGTATTGTTTCCTATTACATCTCCAGGTTGCAATGTAAGTGCTTGGCATGTAATAAGTGTTCAATAAATATTCATTGAGTGAATGTACTGATGAATTATAATAGATGACTCTTCCACTGAAGGAAGTACCTACTTCCTTCAGCTAAGTTCAAATAAGAAATTTATCCCATCAACTTCCTTCTGTGTAACCTCTCAGGAGGAGCACTCACTCAGTGCAAGCCTTCTGCCTTGCTGACTTCAAAGTGCTCAGTCCCCCAACCCCTACACACCTGACCATGCGGTGCTTATGCCTGCAATTGCCCAGACTTCTCTTGACAGCTTAAATCAGCTTCTGAGTCTTTTTGTTTGTTTCTTTGTTTGTTTGCTGTCAAACTAAATTCATATTAAGATACAAAAAATAGTAGTTAAATATGTGCATTTTTAAGTGAAGTACCTGGAGTTAAACTTAGCTTTTAATTTACTAGATATGTAATAAAAGAAAAAAAAATCATCTCCATTGTGTGTCTCATTTTCCATTTCTGTGTTTATTGAGGATTATGACAGCATCTATTCATAGGATACTTTAAAATATAGATGATCAAATGCTAAACAAAATTAGCTTTATTATATATTCTACTATACTGAAGACCTTTATATACTCTTTTGACCTATGTATTCCAACTACTATGTTCTGCCTCTACTTCACTCCCTCCAAACCTTCCCTTCATTCTCTCCTGAAATGTTTGATAAGGTTCCCAATATCCATTCTTCTGACTGCCAAATTTAATTTATTTTGTTATTATTGTCAGATTTTTGCAGTGCTAGGGATTGAACCCAGGGCTTTGTGCACGTTAGGCAAACACTTTTCCACGGATCTACATCCCCTAGCCTCAATGCTAATGATACTTTTCAGAGTTTTCCATCTCTCTGCTTCATTAATAGTTATAAAGCCCCCATTACTGACTGTAAAACTCTCCCCCTCCGATTTCATGGATCATTCTAGGACCTTCTCTTTTTTTTAAATATTTATTTTTTAGTTGTAGATGGACAGAATATCTTTATTTTTATTTTTATGTGGTGCTGAGGATCGAACCCAGTGCCTCCCGCGTGCTAGGCGAGCACGCCACCACTGCGCCACAACCCCAGCCCCCATTCTAGGACCTTCTTATGCCTCTCTAGACTCTTTTTATTTTCCATAATTCTATTTCACAAGTATCATCTTTTTGTGGTCATCAGTATATGACTATCCAGTCACAAAAATAAAATCAGTTGTATTTTTATCTTATTGCTTACCTGTCGCCCACCCAAGACTTTGTCATTGTGTCTCACATTTCCCTCCGCATTCACCCCTTTCTCTTCATTCCCACTGAAATGTTCTTTAATCAGGTCATCAGCTCCCTGCCTTAAAAAAGATCTGTCCACCCTCTTTCCTAACATTATACACCCAACACACAAGCATGATCTTTCTAAACCACAATTGTAATGGTTTGCTCCACATCTAAACACAGACTGAACTCTAAATGAAATTCAAATTCCTAATCATCAGTATTTCAAATGTGACTGTAGAAAGTGAGGGCCTTTAAAGGAGTAATTAAGTTAAATGAGGTTTTTGGGGTGTTCCCTAATCTGATCTGACTCAAATCTTCTAAGAGGAGATTAGGACACACGAAGAGACACTGGGAATGCATGCACAGAGAAGAAAGACCACTTGAACTCAGAAAGCAAAGGCAGTCATCTGCAGGCCCAAGATGGAGTCCTTTGACAAAATTGAATCTGCTGTCTTTGTTTCTCATTCTGTGCTTTTATCATTTCACTTCTCAAATGCTGAGACTCTTCTCCCATCCATTGACAGTCTTCTCAATAACACTCCATCATGGCACATTCCCTAGATCTTCCTTGACTCCCATCATGCTTCATTTCACCCTTTCTATGACAATACTAGTTTCTATAATAGGATAGATTGTAGCTGATCACATGCACATTTATAACCTCAACTAGGCAGCGACCTTTTTGATATCAAGAAACACATCTAGCAGGTCATGCATGTATCATCCTCAATACTTCCCATCCTACATGGGACAAAGCATGCTTAATGTACAGGAATAAGAAGTACTTTTATATATTCTCAGGGTTTCATATATGTAATTGCGTCAACATGATAAACCCTAGGAAGTGGTAGCCATGTCTTCTCACACAGAGATAAAGTTAGAATTATGTATAATTCACAAACATGCAAACATACTCACACATGCATGCGCACACACATTAACTTTGAAGTTGCACACAAAAAATGAAGTCAGATGTGCATCTTGAGTTCTCCAGGGTGAGTCCATTGATTTTACTGGTTCAGACTCCTCTGTGTGTATGTTTGCAGGGTGATGCACAAGTGGGATTTAAGGGAAGCTGCTATGGGGTATTGTAGGAGGATTTAGTTGCTCTAAGAAAAAGTTTCAAAAGAGTTTTGTATTAGCTTTTGCTGGCTTATGCTGTGGCAATAACCTCCTAAACCTCCATCCTTGCAACAACAGTACAAGCTATGATTTAGCTGTGCTTCTGTGCCATTTACTCTTAATCTCTGTCATGCAAATGCCAGGTACAGGTAAAAGATCAATGACAGGACCACACACTATCTCCTGAAGCTCTGCTCAGATATGGCATATGTCACTACTGCTCAAATCTGCACATCACAAAGCCTACCCTGATGTCCCTGCAATGGGAACTGTGCTCCTACCACATAAAAGGGTTCCAAATCAAAATACATTTTCATGTTGAGGAAAATATGTGAAAATTAAGGCAGGGAGAGAAAATTTCTAAGTTTGTGCTGCTTTCCATTCCTTCACTTCCTTTCCGTGTTCTCTTGTGCTTGCTCTTCACCTAGTCCCTTGCCCTGAGCCCACAGCAAGAGTTCATGGATCTTCAGGCAGGTACTTGGGTTTGCTTATACAGGCAAGCCATGGCTGGAGGAGGAAAACGTGTCCAGAAGGTGCTCAAGTACTTATCTTCATTCTGCGGAGCAGATTGTGCTCCAATGTAGGGCAGGAGGATCAGGAACACAGCTCCCCAGATGGTCACCTACACAATGAGGAGCAGACATCTTCATGAAACTTTGTCTTTTCACAGCCTCAAATGTGGTTCATGAAAAGTGTTCATGGAAAGAAGTAAAAAATCCTTTCAAATTAGAGCCTTTTCTTTCTTTTTTATTGATTTAATTTCATTCATTTCTTTGATCATTCATTTAGCAGTATTGACCATCTCCCCTATTTGGTATTCTGTGATTGACTATGAAATAAATAACTATTGCCCTAGTCAGCTCAGGCTACTGTAAAAAAGTGCCATACATAGGTTGACTTAATCAACACATCTCACAGTTCTAAAGGCTGCAAGTTCAAGATCGCTTGATCTTTTGGTCTGGTGTCAAGTGAAGGACTGCCTCCTGGTCCATAGATAGCATTGTGATCACCAGGCAGAAAGATGAAGCAAGCTCTCTCTCTCTTGATTCTTATGAGGACCAACTTCATTCATGAGGTCTCCCCATGACCTTATCTAATCCTAATTAACCACCAAAGATTCCAACTTCAAAATTCCATCATCTTAGGAGGCAGAGTTTCAACATATAAATCGGGGTAGTGAGGATATAAGCATTCAGTTCATAACAATTATTAATAAAAACATCTAATAGATATTAAGTTTTTTATATATACATATGTATCAGACATCATAGTCATTATAAGATGCATTCTTTCTTTTCATCTTCACAAAATGCTGAGGTAGGTAGTTACCATCATTTCACAGTATAGGAGAAAAGGCTTAGAAAGACTATATAACTGTCACATTCAACCAGAAATTGGTGGATGTGGGGCATAAATCCTGGTCTGTTTGACTTCTGAGTCCAACTCTTCATCACTGAGTGTACATAGTAATATATTCCTTCAAGGACTATATGATCTAATTGGAAGTTGAGTGGAAGTACATTTTCTAAATGTCTATGTTAAGTAAAAAGAAGAAAATAAGATATTTATAATCTAAGTTTCATAACAGAAAAAGGAAAAATAGACAGGTGAGATAGATTCCAGAAGACAGCAGAAGGGGGGCAAGGGAAGCTTTTGTGGAGAGGGTAATGGCTCTGCAGGGTGTAAAGAAGAAGTAGGGAGTTCAGTAGGCAGCAAGCATTTATGGCTTGAGCAAAGTCAGAGAACTGTGGTCATGCACAGGGAAGGGACCAGACCTGACGAGAGTGCATAAATAGAATAGCTGATAAGAAGGTTGGCATCACAAAGACCTTAATCGCTGTGTAGTAGAAGGTGGACACTTGTAAGCCAATAGGGAACTATTTCCCTGCTAAATCACTATCAACATTTTAATGGGTATTCTAGGGAATGTGGAATGACAGCTTTAAGGAAGGCTGAAAATCAGGACTTCAAAAAACATTTCAATCAAAACATAATACCTCTGAAGACAAGCTGTAATGCTTCAGGCCAATTCAGTCTCTGAAGTTCAAATGAGCATAAATGCAATTAGCCATTTGCTCCCTTAAAATAAGGATGGATTTGTCTAATGTAGCTTGTAATTTGCCAATTGCATGTAAATCACGTTCGCCTGCAAATCATTTCAGTTACATAAAGGGGTAGCCTTTTCAACATGTTGACCCCAAATATTAACAACTTTTTAGCCAAAGACTGTTAATTTGATATTTAAATATACTACATAATAATACTATGGCATAATACTCTTTTCATTAAGTATTGTTGAAATGTCTCAGGAATTATTGTATTATGACACCTATGCAGAATGTTGTCTATTCTATATACCACATTTTTTCCTGATTTAATGGTATATATATTCTGCCCATAATCACAGTTCTTATGACAGACTTTACATAACGTCTGAATTGCTCCTTTGTTAAATGTTATATAGCAGGCAAGATGCTGAATAAAAAGCTTGAATTAGTGAATTTAAGTTAGGCTCCACCAAAATTTTTTGTTTCTGAAGGAAAATTGATCAGTTTGTTGATGACTCATTGCACTTTACCTTCAAAAGCATTTTATTTAGTGCCATTAGGTTACCATATAAAATGTAAAAGGCTAAAAAATTAATACTGTGTCTCTCTCAAATTTGATGATGGGATGAAAAGGTAAAATCTAAATTTCAGGCTTCAAGGTCAAAAAGGGACTTCTTGCCTGATTCAATTACTGCTCAATTTCATAGCAGTAAAGGAGTTAAGAGCATCTCTCCTACAATTTGGCAAGACTTTCATTGTAGAAATAGAACACATTAACAGGAAACCATTAAACACAATTTACGTGTGAACAGCCCCCTCTGTGCAAGCTTTGTTCCTGCCATTTGCAGGATAAAGTAAAGGTAAGTGTTTCACATCAATTACCAGTCACTGTGGACAACAGACTTTTATTAACTCTGTGGTCAAAAGCATTCATATTTATATTTTAAGAATGACACAAATCTATTCTTTTCACTATTAATCTACATCCCACACAATTACTGCCCTGACATTTATTGGAATAATACATTGGTTTTAGTGTTTGTTAGCTTTTCCTCCTCCTTTCGGTCATCTTGCTTCTCTGTATTGTTTAATGTCTCTTTGTATTTTAAGGGACTGGAGAGAAAATGGTTCCAATTTTGCATTAGTGAATGTGGCCCATTTATTTTCATTTTCTTGGTACCACTAAGAGAAAAAAAAATGTACCTATATTCACAGTTTCAATTCAGAGCACTGACTATATACCCAAAATCTAAACAAGCTTTAGAGTTAAAACTTCCATTTGTGGTCAATATTTTGGTTTATGATTTTGTGGAAGCATAATTATGCTGAATTAATTCTAGCTGTGTAATTGTAGTTAAGAGATCTGGATTCAAATGTAGATTCTGCTTCTTTCTCTCTCTGAGACTATGGAGCCTTTACGATGGTCTTACTTCCTCAAAGCTTTATTTTCTCATTTGTAAATAGGGTATGAATATCTAACATGAGAGTTATTGTAAGGTGGAATAAAATATCATGTCTTCAGTAATATTCATTAAGGCTCATATTGTACTGGACATTGGTTTAGGCACAAATTGCATCAGTGAACAAAATCTAGGGAAAAAAATCCAATCCTTTCTCTCAGGACTTAAAGTCTACCATATAAGAAAACAAAATGCAATTTTACTGTATGAAATAGGTGCTCGCTATTCCCAGACATTTCTAGCCTATGACTATAAAATTAGATGACATTTCTTTTAAATACCAAACTTTGATAGATGTGGAACCAAAGCTTCTCCCGAAGCTTCCTTCAGTATTTGTCAGAGTTCCCACGGAGCAGTCTAAAGCTCGCTCAAAGAACCTGTCTGCTCAAGTTCTTTCCCTCTTTATGCCACCATGGCAAGAGTCCATGCTGCTGAACTTGTGCTTGACATAGCCCTGCCCTGGTCCCAAATGGTTCACCCCCACCCACCCGTGTATTTATACCCCAGCCTCAGGAAATGCCAAGTCCACATTGCCCTCCTGCACACAAGAGAGGACTTTATATTCGACTCTATTTTTTATGAGGTCCATTTCTCTAGTGTTTACTTTCTGTCTCTTAAATCAATTTTTAATTTTTAAATTTTTTTGGTATGAATGATTGTGAGAAATCTTCCTGGCTTCACAGGAAATTCCATTCTCAATCATAAGGCAGATGCCTTTACCCTAAACTTTTAAAGACAGCATAATTAGCAGATTATGACAATGCATCCTCTCTCATTCTTTGTTTTTCTCATTCTACATGTTTATAGGTGCATTTTAGTTGTACATAATGATAGGATTTGTTGTTACATGTTCATACATCTACATGCTATGAAAATAAAATTTGGCCAATATCACTTCCTAGTACTTACCCCCCTCTCTCACTTCCCCCTACCCTTGATCCTTTTTCTCTACTTACCTCCCTTTGATTTTCATCTCATTCAGTCTTTTAAAATATTTTTGGTACTGGGGATTGAATCCAGGGTTACTTAATCACTGAGCCCCATCCCCAGCTTTTTTTTTTTTTTTTTTTGAGGGAGAGTCCCCTAAGTCCTTAAAGCCTCTCTAAATTGCTGAGATTGGTCTCCAACTTGAGATCCTCTTTCCTTAGCCTCCCAAATCACTGGGATTACAGGCATGAGCCACCACACCTGGCTCTCATTCACTCTTGACTAACATTGTTTAGGGATACATACTGCCCAGTCCATGTCCTCTTTAAGATTTCTCTTCCAGTGAAGGAGTTCTAATAGTTTTCCCTGCAACTTTTGCCTCAGCTTCCTATTGGGAATCAACTACTTGAAGATTTGTACTCTATCTTCACCATCATAGTTTCAATGAAATTAGCCTCAAATTTTGGTTGTAGCTGAGTTCTTAGATGGTCCATACCCTTTTATTGATCTAACTCCAAGGAACGCTGAATTCTCTTTGCCATAATCAATATATTTTTGGTAAAAGGTTGAAGTTATAGATACCAGTTTCCAGGGATGTAATATACCTGTTAGATTTGGATGTGAGTTAACCAAGGACTTTCATTGTTTTGAGGGTTTTTTTGATCTAATGTTAAGTCATCAAAGCAGAACACAAAGCTTATATAAATGAAAGTGGATCAGATAGTAAGGATGGAAAGCAGGTGCTGTATTGATATTTATGCATGGGCAATAAAAGCATCAAAATTGTCATCTTCAAACACACAAAAAAAGGAGCTTTGGCAAAAATGTGAGAAGATAATATGCTTACAAATAAGAATCCTTTTAAATTGTGATGTGCATGACAGTGAGGTCTTTCAAATGATACCTTCAGATTTTGTACAAAGCACTGTCTCTTGAGTGAATTCCATTCTTGGCAAAGGGTATTTTCATTGGGATGATAATAGATTCTTAGGATTTTGAGTGTTCTTGAGTAAAGCCCTTCTTCTAGCAGTTCTTGCCTTGTTAATATTTTATTATAAAGGATTCTAATGTTGTATGATTTGCAAATAATTTTTCCCTTAAAATAACAACAAAATGGAGTTTAAGACCAATAGCCTAACCATTGGCTGAAATCATAAAAACTAAACAAGATAAAGCTTAGAGTAATATTTTATGCTAAAGTACTAGTATTTCAGTAACTCAGAATCAATTATGTCTGTGAGAATTTATCTTCTAGAGGATCAAATTCAATACAATAATGTCAACTTCAAATTATCCAGTAAGTCATCTAGCAATTTTTAAAAAAATTATTGTTGTTGACTAGAGCTTAAAATTCCAGACTAATGGACAAAATCTAAGCAGAGTGATACCTTAAAAACATTTTTTAAGCCAGAGAAGACATCAGGAAAAAAAAAAATCACTGTTTTTCTAGTCTCATCTGGAATCTAGTATTTTCTACAGATTCTATTAATAGTATAAAGTATGGTTGGTACTGCCATGGGTTTTAAGTGAATTAAATCTTTATCCAAGATTTTGCGAATGTTCACACATTAACGACACAGTTAATAAAGATTTTCAAAGTTAGAAGCAACCCAAGCTCAATGGAAAAAGTAAAGAAAAACAAATAGCTTCCAAATATTTTGAATAGGTAAACTATATTGTTGTTTGTTAATAAGTAAGCATAAAGTTATCCCTTGTCTCTTACATAATAAACATCAGACGTCTTTAAACACTATTTAAATTTCATTGTATCACTTAAACTGACCTTTTCAGATTCTCCCATATTTTGATTAGGCTTTGACTACGTCTGACAATTGCTTGCTTGTGTTCTCTACCTTCCAGCATCTGTTAATATCTGTCAACATTCTACATCTTCTAGGCTTTACTTAAAATATTTATCCACCATTTTTTCCCCTCACTGGGTCTTACTAAATTGCTGAGGCTGGTTTTGAACTTGTAATCTTCCTGCCTCAGCCTCCTGAGTCACAGTGATTGCAGGCGTAAACCACTACACCCAGCAATCAGTTACCTTTACTAAGAACACTTAACCACATTCTTCTATTAAATGTTTATTGCCATACTTATTGTCTTTCCATTTGATTACACTGCATTCTTTACAGAATACCACTGACTAGTTCATGCAAATACCTCACTCATTGCATTGTTGGTTTCCAAGGGAATGGGACCATGTTCATCCCTTTCCTTAAATCTCTAATAACATGTCATAAAAGAAAGAAGCTTTGGCACCAAACACAGAGGGACTTTGAGGTTAGCTAAAAAGTGTTGCATTCCAGAGCAAGTCATTCAATCTCTGATGCTCTCTTTTGCTTCTCTATAAGAGGAAGGAAATAACCTACCTCTCAAGGTTGTTATAGGATTTCAGTGAGATACCATGAAAAGCACTTGACACAGTTCTTGTCCCTGAGTATAGGCTTGATAAATAGTGGTCTTCACTATTTATCTTCAGGAAGGGGTATGGAAAGAGAAGTCATTTCCAAGTCCCTCTGAGGGGCAATGGAAGTAGAAATGGGCGATAGGTGCAGGGCTGGCAAGTAAACTGAGCAGCTAAGAAGATCTCCACCAATGCATGGATCTGGCTGATGGTCATATAGACAAATGTATAGTTTTATTTACTCTTTGCCCCAAAGTAGTGGTTTTGTTTTTATAAGCTACATTTTGCTATATTTATTCTTATTTATGATAAAATACATTATGGAATTTCTTTAATCAGGAAAAACCACAATATGTTCTTAAAGAACCTATTATTAATTTATTTTCTATTTTTCTTAAGTTGAGCTGCCATAACAAAATACCACTGACTAGTTGATGCAAATAATGGAAATTTATTTCTTATACTTTTGGAGGCTGGAAGTTAGAGATTAGGGTGCTAGCATGGTTGGATTCTGGTGAGGCTCTTTCTGGCTTGCAAACTACTACCTTCTTGCTGTGGAGAATCACAGGGATTTTTAGTGGAATCCTAGAGATTGGTAGAGCTTGTGGTTATTTTAGAATGAATTTGTTGAGAAGGGTCTACATGGCTTCTTAAGTAATGAGATTCCATAGCTACATCTAGAAACATTCATAGAATATTTGGGAATTAGCTGGGCACAGTGGCACATGCCTGTAATCCCAGCACTTTGGGAGGCTGAGATAGGAGACTTGCGAGTTCAAAGCCAGCATTAGCAACAGCGAGGCGCTAAGCAATTCAGTGAGACCCTGTCTCTACATAAAACACAAAATAGGGCTGGGAATGTGGCTCAGAGGTTGAGTGCCCCTGAGTTCAATCCGCAATACCAAAAAAAAAAAAAAAGAATGTTTAGGAATTGCATACCAGGGTTCTTCAAGGTCCTTAATACAATCAGGTGAGGCTCATCAGTTTTGCTGCTTTTCCCTTTTCTCTGCAATTTCATTTTCACACCAGAAAGACCAGAATTAGGTGTTACCTTTGATAAAACAACCAAATAGTTCTACGTATAACTTAGATCACTACAACGATGTGGTGTGTGTGTGGGGGTGTGTGCATGTGCGTATTTACATGGGTGTGTATGAGTTTAACACTAATGCCATGTTTTAAAAAATAGAATAAGACCAATATAAATGAATAAGTATATTTTGGAGTATAACAGAAAAAATGATAAATAGCCTCCAATATAAACAAATATTAGCTAATAAGATAATGATCAATATACACTGTTTTTAAAAAATCGCAATTTCCAAATGTCAAATGTAGTGTTAATTAAATCATGTAGAAAATACCACCAAATATAAGGAGGTAATGAAAAGTCATATTATTGATTTTAGGCAAGGAAATGCATTCATAGTATATTACTATATTTTATAAGTAGATTATAGAATTATGTATAGGGTACGATGTCATATTTGGTGGTAAATAAACCCTTTCAACATGCAACTATAGCTAGAGACAAGTAGACAGAAAGGCACCAACATCTTAATAGGCAATGATAATATTACTGAAGATTTTTGCTTTTATTCTTATTCATTTAGGTTTCCTTCAAAGAATATGTATGTAGCCTTGCTAACATGGGAATCCAGATTATTTTTCACAATGAGAAAATATTTTCTCTGAGCATTTGGTTTAAATAGCTTACATAGATATGTACTAGAACAAATGATTGACCATAACTAGAGCGATAATTCATAAATAGCAAGCATGATAGAAATCATTTAACAGCATACCTTGACTCTCACTGTGATGTGACCCTCAGGGTCTAGTCTGTGTCACAAGATTACAAGATAAGTTCAACAGTGTTTGATGACCTGCTTCTAGAACTTGAAGGAATAGAGCCTCTAGGTTGGAGACTTCCTATTGCTGAATTTTGTGCTATAATATATTGTATTATAGTAGATTTTGCTCCTTTTGTGCTTTAATGCATATTTCTCTTTAAATTATTTTTAAAAAGATAAATATCTTTGATAACATAAGTTTTTAGGCCATACATCCATCTGAACCTGTCATTTACCCAAATTACAATGCCATCATGTGTAATTTGTCTCAATTAGCAATTTTATAGTTTGCAATTAACTTTACTGTTAATTGATTCTCTCTGTAATAAATGCTTGAGGAAGTGAATTGAATATGATCTGATTCTTTGTCAAAGAGAGAAATTTTAGATTGAGGTTTGAACAAGCAAAAACTGCATTGCCTTGGAAGGACAAACGTTTTTCCTGCCAAAAATGTCACCAAGTGATTGATGGGGATCTGTATCAGTTCTTTGTGGAGACTGGAAATTATATACATAATTTTAGTATTGTTTTACTTTTTGCATTTTATTTTTTTTCTCATTAGAAATGTAATTTTACCTAATTTTTTAAACATTGATGTCTAGGTCTTGATGTACTACTCTCCCTAAAAGATGTAATTAAATGTGCTTTCATAAGGAAATCTATTACAGTAACAGTTTGATGAAGCCTGTATAAATTTGTAAAGGATTAATTTTATATTGTATCTGAGTCATTCACTAATGCAAATGCTAATTTGATAGCTTGGCTTGTTTTTGAATGACTGAATATATTTCAGTGTAGCACTTTGTATTGTGCTTCTTAATGGTGGAGACAAAACTTTCAGTTTAATGATCTCATTATGTTTATGAATATATAAAAGGGATGGGCAAAATGCAATTAGAAAACAATACCTGAAAATTAGTATGTGTATTCTTACATGAATATTTGGAATCCATGTGTGATTTTATGTCATCTAAATGGTGCTGAAAAGAAAGATTTAGAGGTGTGGCCTTTATTTTTATATTGTGCAGCAGATTCAAAGATAGGAGAGAGTTTAAGTTTACCCTGCCCAGAAAGGGATAAGGGGCTTCATTCCTTTGCTCAAATGGTTTTGCCACAGAGTATATCTCTAACCAATTGTAACTCATCTCTTCCTTGCCCCGGTCTCTGGAAAACTAATAGATTGAGTAGGGTGGCTAGTGCTAAAGATGAGAAATTTAAAACAAGACTGGAGACAGTAGTTCATTAGTACTACAAGAGTTCTCTATTTATTGGTACCTTTGAACAAAGATTTACAAAGACCTTGTTGGTCAGTGATAATGTATCCATGGGTAATATGGAAAACGTAAGAACAATGTAATAAAGTTGTCATAAGGCTAACTATAATCAATTTAGAGGGTTATCCTTTAGCCGGGCGTGGTGGCACAAGCCTGTAATCCCAGCCCTTAGGGAGGCTGAAACGGGAGAATCGCCAGTTCAAAGCCAGCCTCAGCAATTGCAAGGCGCTAAGCAACTCAATGAGACCCTGTCTTTACATAAAACACAAAATAGGGCTGGAGATGTGGCTCAGTGGTTGAGTGCCACTGAGTTCAATCCTCAGTACCAAAAAAAAAAAAAAAAAAAAAAAGTGTTATCCTTTATTCTCACATTATAAATTTTTCTTTTTCTTTTTTAGTTCAAAATATTGCTTTTCATACATGATGAAATGGGGTTAGTAGAAGAAGTATGGCCTGGGATTTGATGTTGTGTAATATCCCTTCTGGAGAAACCAAGAAGATAGAAATTCTGGATTGGCCTTCCAAATATATATTTTTTCTTTTAATTTTACTTTTCTAAAAAACACAACAATCCTGGAAGTAATGTAATAAAACTTTTTTTTTTTTCTTTTTGGAACCGAGGAACCCAGGGCCTTAAACATGCTAGACAAGTGTTCTTACCACTGACCTATATCCCGAGCCCAGTAATGTAATAGAAACTAAGACTAGAAAGGTAATTCTTCTCTGCCATGAGATAAAGATGCAGAGATGCATATCCAAGAGCTGTAGGCCACCATGCTTCTAGCCTTTTGAATAAAACAGATCTGAGAAGAAAGCTATGTGAAGAGAAAAAGAGGAGAGAAAGAGGTGAAAGAGACTTCTAAACATCGTCATGTTTCGTTTTAGTTATCTTCTCTTGATTTTCATGATATGACATAATATACCTTTTTTCTTTTTTGTCTGAGATAGAGTTGGGTTTCTGTAATTAATGAACCAAAGCGTTTATAGGAAGGAGTTTCTTGAAAAGCCAGGTCCAGCTGCCTTGAAGAATGCTTGAACATATTTGTTCAATAGTCACGCCTGCAATGTCATGCAGGAGTGAGAATCTCCACCTAGCTTTGTTTGCAAACTCTGTGTGGCTGCTTCTCCCCTCTCTAGGCTCTGTGGCCTACAGTTGGTGGAGATCTGGGCTGCTGTCCCAAATTTCTGATGCTCCACTATCTATCAAGTTCTTGAAGCATGCTTAGTTGCTTTCCATCTAGAATAAATCTCCTTTTATTTTAGATACTCCCTGGCGGTTGGTGGACAGCACTGATCTCTCCTCAACTGGAATGAAGCAGCTTCTTTAGTTTGCTTTACACAGAGTCTACTCTGTAACTGAATAGAAATTTAGTGTATTTGCTATGTGATATACACACTAGAAAATCCCAGAATTGCAAGGTGGCAAGAGATGCTTGAACTCTTAGCTTTACAAAAACCTCAAATACAGAAAGGAGATGAGGGTTCTTTATGATTTTAACACATTGTTGTGTACTTGTATGGGAAAATACCCAGGAAATCTTTATTAAAATATAATCAGTATTTATTTCCATTTTTCCATCTTCCCTCCATTTATTTCTAATGACATATATTCCCCATATATCTATTATATTAAAGTCAATTATATTATAACCCTTCTTTAATTCAGGTTCAAGTAATATACACTTATTTATTTATTTATTTATTTATTTATTGTGCTGAGGATTGGACCCAGGGCCTTGTGCATGTGAAGCAAGCACTCTACCAACTGAGCTATATCTCCAGCCCTGTAATATACCATTTATAAAAAGTCAGAAAAATTTATTATACATTTGTATATCTTCATTCTGTTAAAGGGAACTTTTTACAGAGAAAATAAGTAAGTATAATTATTAAAGCAATATGAGATTTTTTGAAGCACTTTAATCTGCATATGCATACAATTGATATACTAATTTTAGAACATTAAAACACCATCTAAAGCAACTACAGCACACTGATAATTATGCATGCACTCTAGTAATAGTCAAAATTTTTTAGTCACTTTCATTGACCATACCTCAAATTGAACTGAATAATTGGGGTTGATCTGATATACCTGAGTATATACATCATAGACATCTTAAGATTATCTGCACAAATAAATCCTCATGTTTAGATGTTTTATTTTTTTCTGAGCTATGTACTAGTGTCACTTCAATATTCATGTCTGATGAGTGCCAGGAGATCAATAGTATTGGATTGTGGTAGGTTATCTTACCTCTCAAAAGATAAAGTTTGCATTTCCAGGACAGTATTTATGGAATAGCTTGTGGAGTATGAAGGAGTGTGTCATCTTTCAAATGCAACCAAAAAATATTGACTCAAGGAAGTCAGGAAAGAAATTTCTAGAGTGGACATCCTGAGGTCAGTTGTTGAAACAGCTATCAACAGGTACCAAGGCAGACCTAGACACTGAGTTAGGGAAATTGTGAATTGTGACTCTAAATCTTCTTTTCTGCAAGAATATTCATTTGATGTAGAATGTGTTTTTTGTCCTGGGAACAAAGTTTTCCAAGATGTTTTGAATTTGTACATTCTGACTCACTATTGTATTGTCCTTCAAAACCTTACAGTCCCTTGAAAGGGGCACAAAGGGGCTTCTGGAGGTGCTGGCAATGGTGTCTTCTAGATCTAGGTGTTGTTTGCATAGATTTATTCACTTTGTCAATGTTCATTATGCTATAAATTTAGGGTTTGGGCATTTTTCTCTACATATGTTATATGTTAAGTGAGATTTTACTTAAAAGGAAATTCTTTCTACCTGATATAAAAAAATAATAAAGTCAGAAGCATATATAAATTACTGGAAGGAAGATGGAGTCCTTGAGGGGCAAAGAGGAAAAAGCAAAAAGAAACAATACAAGGAGGGTAATTTGCCATTGCCACCAGGCAGATCCTGGTTGCTTCCCCCTACCCCTTCAGTACTAAAGAATTAAACCTTGAACCCAGGCACACTTAACCACTTCCCCAGTTCCCACCCCTCTTTTTATTTTTTATTTTGAGACAGGGTTTCACTTAGTTTCTTAGGGCTTCACTGAGGTACTGAGGCTGGCCTTCAACTTGCAATCCTCCTGCCTCAGCCTCTGCAGCCACTGAGATTATAGGCATGGACCACTGTGCCCTGCTCTCTGTTGCTTTTCACATTTCTTATGCATATATCAAGAGCGGGGGAGGGATGATTCCAACCCCGCTCTACATATGACCCCCTCTACTTATTTCTCCCCCAAACCTTTTGAACTAAATAGTATATTCTCTATTTTGCAGATGTAAAAAAAAAAAAACAAAAACAAAAAATCCCTGAGAGCTCGAAAAAGTTATATGATTCCATAATCTCAAACCTAGTATCTGCAGGAGCTGAGAATCTGCCTGGAGACAGGCTTCTTCTCCCAGGATATATGATTCTTTTTGGTAACTCAAAGGAGTTCCCTCTTCTCAGGCCTCCAAAAAATGCTGGCATCTGCTTGCTGTTTGCAAGGTTGAGCAATGGGATGTGGGTAGAAAGGCACAGAATGAATATCGGGAAATCTCAAGGGAATTAATGCCCATTCCTCCCTTTGAGGTGGAAATCCATCATCGTAGTGTGGAGAGGCACTGCTGTTAAATTCTCTGCCCTCTGCAAACAGCCATCTGTCTGAGATCTCCCTGAAGTGGCTGCAGTCCAGGATGGCTGTGTTGCTGCACTCTTTGAGTGGTTAGAGCGCTGTAATGCCTATGTTAATAGCTGGGAAATCACAGCAGCAGCAGCCAGACCACTCCAATGGAACAATCTGAGTTGGGGTAAGTTTGATTGAGCAAAAAAGTCATGCTGACTGTGTGATAAAGAGGCAGAAGTGGTAACAGTGACAAGCCCTGCAGTCAGCAGCTGTGGATTTTATGTGAAGGGCAGACTGATCCGGAAAATGGGAAGAGCTGACTGCCAACAGAACCTCAGGAGGTTTTGCTCAGAGCATCTCCCCTCTCCTTGTACACCTTCCCTCACATGCAGAAGCTTAGGAAATAATCCACACTTGTAACACTACAGGGTGCTGGTGTAGAGAAGAGAGGGCTCGTTTCCATTGCAAGAATCCAAACACAGCAACACAGGGATGCATCCACTACATCCAGTTCATGGCTTCCTGGTGTTCTCAGGGTCACTATAAAAACAACATGGACAGGACAATAGTTAAACTGCCACAGGTCAGCACCGATCATGCATAAGTTAGCACATTTTTTAAACATTAGGTATTGTGGGGAGTACAAAGAGAAAGATCTCATATCCGTGCCAATAAGGAATTAGAAAATTAGTAATGGAGATTATATTGGTCAAGAGAAGATGGCTAAGAATTTAACTGTGTAACTTTTAGCATGCTGAAAGAAAAATATAGACAGTGAGGACATAGGGATACTCTGTTTCTCTTCAAGAGAACAGGCTATCTGTTGGTTGGAATCAATGATATTTTAAGGAATGAAAGGCAGTGAGGACTGGGAATTCTTTAGGTTTGGGGTTCATGTATAACAACTAATAGTCATGGTTTATGTATGGAACAAAAACAAGTTTCTCCTACATAGGAAAGTCATTTATATGTATCCCTCTACAGAACTCCCCCTGTGTATTTGTGGCAAAAATAAAATAAAATAAAAATGGTCATTTTTTAGTCATAGAAGTCTCCTCTGAAGTCCCCTATCAGATGCATTGAATTGGCTGAGATAAAGTAAGATTGCCCACCAAAGAAGCACTGTGAATGAATCTTTCATGAATACTAATGACTCTTTGATTATTTGATCTGCTTATTGATAATATAAAATCACCACTGCACTGGCAATCTAGCTATCGTTAAATAGTTGGCTCTATAGTAATGCCATTTGGGTTTTGTGGCATCTTTTACTTTGAATCTTTAAAATAAAAAATAAACACATTCAATTTTATCAGCTTTTAATTGCACAAGCTAAACAAATAAAAATTAAATGTCTGCCTCTAAATCACACTCATCATTTTTCATGAGCACAGGCTGTTCTTTCACTCTGCTTAGCTATTTCTAATAGTAATAACTGGTTTTTAGCATGTAACTATGGTGGACCAGTAATTGTAGGTACTAAACCTACATTATTTCATTTATCTGTGTTTCTCAGTTCTGACTAATCATAAAGTTATATAGAATATTCTAGAAACTCAACCTTTAAATGACTAATTAATAAGCACCTAGACCAAACATAGAATTCCCAAAGGAGGTCACTAAGGCTGAGAATGGATAAATATATAGTCTGTAATTTTTGTAGCCTAGGATTACAAAAGCATGACTTAAACTTCACTCAAAAATACAATAAAAAATGACAAAACATAAATTAATAAAATATTCTGTTCATTGAAGAGTGCTAGAATTGCTAAAGGAGACTATGGTATAGCATGTACAAAGGAGGCATTCAAATCAACAACAATCATGTCAGGGACGCCAAGAGAAAATGAAGTATGAAATGAAAGATGCAGAAAAGGAAGTCCAAACGAATGCCTAGCATGGAAAAAGTTGTTTAAACTCTCTAGGTTTTATGAAGAACATAAATTAAAGCAATGCCCTGGCATTTCATGTCATCACACTGGCAAAAGCTAGAAAGATCAGTAATCATCAGGACTGCTGTGGATTGGGAAACTAGAAACACTGAGTCCCACTGATACTAATGAAAACTGGAGTAGTCATTCTGGAGAGAAGGGTATCACTGTAGAAGTGCATTTATATGACTTTATGGTATCGGCTACATGGCAGAACTTAGCTATGAAAACCCGCTGTATTAAAAAAGTCACAAAGAAAAACAGCAGTTTTTGTTTTGTGGGAAATAATTTCTTGTAACATCGAAGGGAAAAGAAACCACTTTAACTGTGAAATCTTGTTAGAAATTGAAATTAGAAATTTTTTTCAGATAGTTATTTTCTTAGTTCTTTATGCCCAAATGCCAAAGACTATGTTATTATACCATGAATGTTCTTGATAGTAACAAATAGTTTTGGATGAATAAGAGAATTTAAAAAATCGTGTAGATGCTTGTATAAGCAAATCCTAATACCATACATATACATCTAATCATAAAAAAAAATCTTAAAAATAATGTGTTTAAAAAACAACTAAAATGTATATAGTGCAAACATCATTTTTATAAATAAAAACAGTTAAACATTCAACATTACTACATATTTTACCAGCATAACTGAGGAAGTGTAATTGAAGACATACACTAAGCACCACAGAGTTGAGGTGGGGTTGGGGGTTGATGAAAGAGGTAGTCAGGAATAAAAAGGGGAAACAAAGATTGAGTAGGGCTTGAGAACATTCATGATCTTGTGCCATGAATAGCCAGGAATGGTTCACCTGGATCTCTGCCTTGAGCTCCAGTAGGCAAACAAAATCTCCTCTATTACACAGCTTGCTAACCACAGAGGCAGAACTTGAAGCAGAGTTGCAAGGGTTTCTGTTCCTAATCTTATCTCTTTCTACATTCAATGCTGCTTTTATACTAAATATTTACATAATATATTCATGCTCTAAGGATTATTGTAATTCATTTCAAAGAGATTTATTAGGCAGCAATTGCATGTGACAGATTGGTTGTCCTAGGTGTTCAAGAAGAAAACAGCCAAAAGGAAGCCAAACAAAGCTTGGCTAACTTAGGTCCAGTTCCATTTTTAAAAGTAAGAACAAACTAAAAACAGAAATCCATCTTCAAGCCTTTAGAGAAACATAAGTTCATACTGAAGTTCAGATAGTATGTATAACATAAAATGTTCTTTATTCAGCTGTTTGCCCAAAGTTCTAACATTCTGGAAAATCCTCTCCAAAATTCATCTTCTTAGACTCTCTTACATTCTTCTCTGTCACACCCTCTTCCCTGGATTTTTTTTTTTTTAATTTTTTTATGAGGTGCCGAGAATCAAACCCAGTGCCTCACACATGCTAGGCAAGCGCTCTACCACTGAGCTATGATCCCAGCCCCCATCTCTTCCCTGGATTCTAAGTTTGCTTAGTTTTTTTACTAATATAGCTAACTCTTTCATTTTAGGGTCTGTGGTCACCCAAACAAAAGGCTAACAGCTGGGGTTTAGGGGGAAGTTTATAAATACATACCCAGGTCTGCAATCCCTTTGGGGACAGATGTGTTTTGAAATTCCAAAGTTTTCAGTCATTGGAAAGAAATTTAGTACATAAGAAATACTTCTAAGGGGACTAGATAGCACTAATGGAACAATCATACATTATAGTTTCTGCCACAAAATGTGAATGTATACACTATAGGGATACAGGCTCATTTCAGTTCAGGTCAAGTTTTGCCCACAAATAAATTCAGATTGGCTCAAGTTTTACTGTCAAATGAATTTTTAAAAGTTTAATATTTATAGCTTTTTGGATTATGAAATTGAAGATGAGGGAATGTGATGCTGTACATTGGTACTCAGGGATCATATTCATGAGTTAACTTTCATAAAAATCATAGATCAGTGCATAGCTCACAACAAAACCATAATGGATGTTGGCTGTGATCATGAATGAGACACTTAGGACACTGGACAAAACATGCCTTATTCTGTTGAATCTTATAACACTCTTTAAGTTAGGTAATCCTTGTTAGGTCCTGGAGAAGAGGACCTTAGGATTCGGTACTTGCTCAGAAGCATTTGGATAACTGTGTACAAGCTGAATTTCCATGTATGGTATATCTACCTTCAACCTACATGCTTTTAATACTATGAAACTTGATCTCAAGAAATTGGCCTCTGATTAAAGGTGACAGATTGAACATATATTTACCTATTTTCTCTCCTGAAATTTCACTAAAATAATAGTACAGGGATATTAAAAGATCTGCAAGTGGTTTAGGGGTGGTAGAGGCAAAGTGACAACAGAATACTGGGAGCTGAAGAACAGATGGACAAATTATAATTGATGAAACAATACCAAGGCAACTGAATCCTAAGACAAAGAGCAACAGAATTTACATTGCAGAATACCCTCAAGAATCAGGAAATTACCAAACTAGGCATCTCCAGAAGTGAGGATCAACTTGAAACTAAAGAGGGAAATATTGGTTAACACTCTTCAGATGTGTTTTAGAAGCCTCTCGTTTGCTATATATCTGACGTACTTGAACATACTCTTTCTCAGATCCCTGTATAAAGCTGACCTCATGGTGAAGTTTAAGGAGAAGCTCAGACATGGAACAGTTGAACCTTGGACATTCCTTTACTTGCAAGGCCCAACACTGCAAGTTAAGTTGATTCTCTCAGAAATATGGATAGAAAATCTTTCTTTGGAAGAATCTAAGCAGAATAAAAGGCATAAAAATACCAAGAGTGGGGTTCTTTATTGAAATGACCTATCCTAAAAAGAAACCCACAGTTGACAAGTCTCATCCACTGAACTTTCTAACAAATTTCAGTTTCTGTTGGTAACTGTTAGAAAGCCAAGGGTTGATAGACATTTGAGGTAAGCCTTGAAGATAAAAACATCAACAAATAGAGAAGAGAAAAATTAAAGGAAATTTTTTATAAGAAAGCTACACAAAACTATTGTTGATATATTCAGGGATGTCAAGAGCCTATAATACTTCCAGAATTAAAGCACTATGATATTAAAAGGAATATTCACAGAATAAAACTTCTTGGAAAAATTTAAAAATCAACAAATAAAAAATTAAATAAAATATAAAGTCAAGGAAGTCTCTCGGGAAGTAGAATAACAATGGGAGACCTAGAAAGAGAATTGAGGAAACAGAAGAAAATGTGACTAACTTATGAAAATTTGCCAAAGTTTAAGACCATGAGACTGCAGATCAAAGAGAACCATCTAGTGCCTCTTACCCCGAATGAAATCATCAAAGTCTACATCATAAAATTTTAGAATATTAGGAGACAATCAAAAACTTCTAAAAACTTCCAAAAAAATAAAAAAATAAAAGCAGACTATAATTGGAATAAAGAACAAAGAGTTACTACATTTTCTTCAGCATCACTGAAAATTTAAAAAACAAAACTCAAAGTTAAAAAAAATCAAGAAATAATCTACTTACAAACTAGAATTTTATAACCAGGCATAGTATTCATTAGTTAAAAGGTAGGATATATAAATAATTTTATATATATATATATGTATATATATATATATATATACATATATATATACACACACACACATACATACACACACACATATATATATACACATATACATATATATAAATAAATGTGTGTGTGTGTTTATACATGAACCCTCAAAAATGTAATTTGAATGTAACCTCTCAAAACTCTCATAAGAAACTACTGGAGCAGGTTGTGTTCCACCAAAATAAGGAAGTAAACCAAGAAATGCAAAAGCCCAGATCCAATGACAGAATCCACTATAGAGAGACAAAGGGAGTGTCCAGTTTAATGGGCAGGGAAATCTGAGATGACAATATTTTATGGGGCCTTTCTTTGGGGGACAGTTCTCCAGGGATTAAACTCAGGGGCACTTGACCACTGAGCTGCATCCCCAAGCCTATTTTGTATATTATTTAGAGACAGGGTCTCACTGAGTTACTTAGTGCCTTGCTTTTGCTGAGGCTGGCTTTGAACTAGCAATCTTCTTGCCTCTGCCCTCTGAGCTGCTAGGATTACGGGACGTGCGCCACCGTGTCTTAAAGAATGAGTTACAATAGGGCTGGAGTTGTGTCTCAGTGGTAAAGTGCTTGCCTAGCATGTGTGAGGTGCTAGGTTTGATCCTTGGCACCACATTAAAAATAAATAAAATAGATGTATTATGTCCATCTACAACTAAAAATTATATTATAAGAAAGACATACAAATATTAAAAAGTGAGTTACAATAGAAATTACTGACCATACTCTTGATGAATTAAATCAGAAAATCTGGGAGTGGCCAAGGCATTGACTTTCTCAAGGTTCTTCAGGGGATTGAAGGTGTAGTAAGTCTGATAACATTAATGTAGAATCTTACACAACGTGTGGTCCCTGAACAGAAGCATTGACATCACCTGGGAACTTGTCAGAAATGCAAAATCCCAGGAGTGGCAGAAACACTTAGATGTAATTTTAAAGAATTGCCAGAAGCTGGGTATGGAGTGGTGCAAGAGGGATAAACTCATGAGAATCAAGCTTAGGGAGAACTCCATACTTTCATGAACTTTGCCTCCAGGAAACCTGTCAAGACCTCCAGGAAACCTGTCAAGATCTCATGATGAAGATCTAAAGAAGATGCGTTTGTGACTCTAGCAGGCTGAAAGGAAGAAAAATTCTTGTAAGAACACAGGAGTCCTCCATAAAATACAGCAATTTTCCAAAAAAGTTTTCCAGAAAGAGTAAAGTGTAAAGTGGAGTAAGAGTAAGTGGAGTAAAAGCATTAATTCTACTGTGATCAAGGCTCCTCTTCCCATTTCCTGGGCAAAGGGGGTGGACATAGTCAAGAGGGGTCAAGGAAATAGATTGGGCATGCTGCAACCAGGAAAAGAACTCAGAGAGAGAAGATAAGAGCCATGTCACTGGAGAATCACTAGTGATGGTCACAATCTTGAGATCCAGACTCACTGAAAGACTGAAACTTACTCATGGCATCATAGAGCAGTCTCCTCCCCCACGCACCACCACACCAATAGGGCTCCAGGGTAACAACTGGATGTATGTATATGTATGTATGTACATACATACTCTTACATGTATGTACATGAATGTATGTATGTACATACATTCTCTCTTAGCAGATCACAGCTAAGAGAGGCACTACACAGACACTTCTTGAGGAGAAGTACCTACGGAAACCCAAGTTAGGAGTGGAAGCAAAAGGACAGAGGAATCTGCAGTCCCTGGCGTTATTACTACAACAAACATCAAACAAAACACACCTAAATAAAAGCCAAACTTAAATAAATCCTCCCATGAAAGACATAGTTACTTCTTACTATCTGATAAAATATATCTAACTTTCAAAAACAAAATCAAAGGTATGTAGGCCTAAAGGCAAAACAAAAGAGAATTTGAAAAGGGAAAGCAAGCATGAGAACAAGATTCATATATGATACATATTTGAATTATCAAATTAGAAATTTAAAATAATTATGATTAATATGTTAGTTATTCTAGTGGGAAAATTAGACAACATTAAAAAACAGGTAGTCCAGGACATGAAATAGAAATTCGCATCAAAAATAAAATGCCAGAAACTAAAAATGCTGTATGAAAAATGAACACTATCCTTGATGCTTTATTAGACTTGACATGGCTGAAGAAGGAATTGATGAACTTGAAAACAAGTGGCCACGGACTTCTCAATCTGAAATGCAAACAGAAGAAGAATTTAGAAAGAAGAACAGAACATCCAAGAAATTAAAGAACAATTTTAAAAGGTGTAATGTATTTGTAGTTACAGTACCAGAAGAGGAAGAAAGAGAATATATCTCTTTTTTGAAGTAATATGTTGAAGAACTTCACACAACTAGTGACAACAGATTCAATGCAAATCCCTACCAAAACTCCAATGCCATTCTGCACAAAAAGAAAAAACGATCCTTAAATTTGTAATGTACCCACAAAAGACCCAAATAGCCAAAGTGATCTCAACCCAAAAGAACAAAGCTGGAAGCATCATTGTACCACATTTCAAAGTATATTACAAAGTAATAATAATCAAAGCAGCATGATACAGGCATGAAAACAGTCACATCATCCAATGGAAAAGGATAAAGCCCAGCAATAAAATTACATGCCTACTGCCAACTGATTGTCAACAGATGCCAAGAAAACACAATTGGGAAAGAACAGCCTCTTCAATAAATGTGCTAGGAGAACCGCATATCCAAATGAAAATGAGTCTTTATTTCACCCCTTGTACAAAAATTAACTTAAAATGGATTAAAGACTTAAACATAAGACCTGAAACTATAAAACTACTAGAAAAACCTTAGTGGAAAAGTTTTATGGCATTGCTCTAGGAAACTCTTCTGGATAACACTGTTAAAGGACAAATGAAGCAAAAATAGACAGATATGACAATATCACAGGAAAAATCTTTTGCACTGCAAAGGAAACGAGAATGAAAAGACAATTCATAGATTCGGAGAAAATATTTGCAAGGCATACATTGACTAAGGGGTTAATATTCAAACTATGCAACAGAGTCAAGGTACTCAATAGCATGAAAAAATTATCCGTTTTTTAAAAAATGTGCAAATGACTTAAACATTTCCCAAAAGAAGACATATGCATGGCCAACAGATATAAGAAAAAGTGACAATATCTCTAGTCATCAGATAAATTCAAACTAAAATCACAATAAAATATCACTGCATATTTATTAGATTGGCTGCTATCAAGATGATAGGTGCCAGGCATGGAGGCACACACCAGTAATTCTAAAGGCTCAGGATGCTGAGGTAGGAGGATTGTGAGTTCAAAGCCAGCCTCAGCAACTTAGGCCCTAAGCAACCCAGCAAAACCCTGTCTCTAAATAAAATATAAAAAAGGACTGGGGATGTGGCTCAGTGGTTAAGTGCCCCTGGGTTCAATGCCAGTACCAAAAGCAGGGGGATGACAGGTAAGTTTGGATGAAGATGTATAGAAAAGGAAATCCTTATCTGATTTTGCTGGCATTATACATTATTACAGCCATTTTGGAAAAGGAGTATAGAAGTTCCTTACAAAGCTAAAAATAGAATTACCACATGACCCAGCAATTCTACTTCTGGGTATATTCCCAAAGAAATTGAAATCAGTCCATCATAAAGGTATCTGCACTGTCATGTCCATTAAAGTGTTATTCACAATAGCCAAGAAATGGAAACAATCTAAATGTCCATCAGTGGATGAATGGGCTTAAAAATAAGCCCATTGTGTATGAGTATGTATGTACATACATATACATACATACATACATACATACATATACATACATACATACAATGGAATACTGTTTTGCCTTGAAAAAGAAAAATAACTAGAAAATTCCTTAACTGTGAAAATGTAAATACAGACCCAGACAGTCAAATACTGTATAGTGTTAGCTATGTGTGTATCTAAAAAGTGTCCTCATAGAAGGAGAAGGTACATTGCTGGTTACCTGAGGCTGGGGAAGGAGTAGATGGGGAAAAGGGAGATGTTATCAACAGATACAAAGTTCCATAGATAAGAAGAATAAGTTATTTTATTCTATTACACAGCATGGGGACTATACATACTAATAATGTCTTGTGTATTTTAAAATAGCTATAAAAGAATTGTAAATATTCTTACCACAAAGAAATGATAAATATTGAGGTCACATATATGCTAAGTACCCTGATTTGATCATCTCACAATACATACATATATGGACACTCCACAGTGAATATACACAATTCATGAATATACACAATAATTTTTTATAAATTAAACACAAAATAAAACTTGAAAAAAATTAGTTACAGAAGCCAAACTAAATATCTGGGTAATTCAGTGAAGACTAAGCAGGACCAATATCAAATAAGTATATAAAATGACTACAAATATTATTTTTGAACTTTATATAGCCAGAACCAAAGAGAAAATCTTGAAAGTAACCAGAGAAAAATGCCTGGCATATGGAAGAAGAAAAAGGACAAGAATTACAAGCATCTTCTCACCAGAAATCATGCAAAACCAGAAGTGCACTGGAATACTTCACATTTCAAAATAAGAGGGAAAAAACTACTTTAGAATTTTATATCTGAAAAAATTATTATTCAAAGGCAAAAGAGAATTAAAGACTTTCTCAGGAAAACAAAAATGGGATTTATTTTAGTGGATCTACTCTACAAGAAATATTAAAAGAAGTTCTTCAGGCAAAAAGAAATTGATACATGTCAGAAACCTGGTTCTACATAAACAAACAAAAAAGAGCAACAGAGAAGAAAAAATATAAAGGCAAAACACAGTTTGTTTTTCCTATTCCTAATTTATCTACAAGATGATGGTTTATAGCAATAACAGTAGCAATGTCTTGAGTGATTATAGCATACTGATAAGTAGACTGAATGACAGTTTGTCCCAAAGAGTGAGAAGGAGAAATTGGGAATACTCTGTTGTGAGTCGCTTATTTACATATGAAATGGTATAACAAAATATTGGAGACTCAAATTAGTTTATAGTATATATTGTAAGCTCTGATGCAACCACTACATTTTTTAAAAGAAATAGAATTGATAAACTAAAAGAGGAGACAAAATGGATTCAAAGCCTTTATTTTAAACAAGAGAAGGTGGGGAGGCTGAGACAGAAAGATCTCAAAGCCAGCCTCAGCAACTGCAAGGTTCTGTCTCTAAATAAAATACAAAATAGGGCTGGGGATATGGCTCAGTGGTTGAGTGCCCCTGAGTTCAATTCCCAGTACCAAAAAAATTTAAAAATTAAAAAAAAAAATAAGAGAAGGAAAAGGGGCGCTGGGTGAGGAACAAAGTATAAATGATGCAGAAAATATAGAAGGGTTACAAACTAACAGATATCAATCCCACTACATAAAGAAGCACTTTGTGAATGGTCTAAACAGACTATTAACAGACAAATCCAGACAGTGGATTAAAAAGCAAGAGGCAAATGCTTGTATCTATAAGAAATCCTCTTTAAATATAAAGAAACCCTCTTTAAATGTAAAGATAGGCTACAAGTTAAGGAATAAGGATACACCATGCTAACCCTAATAAAAAAATGGAGCACTATTTTAATTTCAGAGGAATCTAACTTGAGAACAAAGGAGATTATCAGGAGTTAAGAGGGATATTGCATATGAAGCACCTGCTGTGTGTCTAATACCATGACAGATTTTTTTTCATTTATATTATTTCATTTATTCCTCATAAAAATCCAATTGGTAGGTGGCATTTACTCTATGTCTGAATATAAGGGAATTAATAAAATGTGAAAAATGACCTTCTGCACTGTTCTCCCCTGGTTCAGTAAATTACATTGAAGCAACAAACAGAAAAATCAGCATTTGAAAACGGTAAACAATACCCCGTTGTGTTGTTCACTTTTATATTCCATTGATTATTTTCATGAGTCTATTCACACTACTAGCATGGTTGTTGTTCCCAGGTAAGCAAGATACACAGTAAGACTTGTGGTCCACAGAATCTTTTACACCGGCATGCTATCATGTGTGGTCTGTGACCAGCTTGTCTTGTGAGATACTGATGCAGTGTGGTCTGTGACATACATAATCCTGGTGGCAATTTCTGCTACTTCTCAGTGTCTCGCAGTTTTCTACATGATTTGATGTTGTGTTTGGTATACGCTTAGCACATTTCATCTGCCTGCCAAGTTTAGGTTTGCTCCACTAAATGCAGCTCCTGTCTTGGTGTCCTGCTACCATTTATCAACCACAAACATCTCATCCTGTGGAGCAGAGCTGGAGGGAGCATGGCTTCAGTGCTGCTAGGCTGGCTGGAATCCAGGGTCTTGTTGCCAGTGATCTGCACTTCCATTTAATAATAAAATGGGCTGATGGTCTTGCCAATGACATTGCCTGAGAAATCCACGTTAGCAAATACACATCCAATTATCACTGCCCTGTACATCAGTGTTTAAGGCTACTGATCTCATTCCTCGCTACATGAACTTCTGGACCAACAATTGTATACACTCTCCATTCACAAAGTGGACAACATGCTATTTAATCTGGATGAAAAATGGCATTTTTTTACATCTTTGCAAAGAAGAGATAGTTGCTGTCTTTTTAATTATTAAATTACATAGCAATTCACTAATTTACATAAGAAAACTAAACATTAATACAAAAATACAAGCAAGTAAAACCAAGATCAAACTTTAAAACAAAATACAAAAAAAAAACAAAAAGTTGAGATTAATGCCACAGGTCTGTTCCATTTTTTCATGCCTTTTGAATTTTTATTTTACACATAGTAGTTGCATGTGACATACTTTCATATAATGCTTGCTAAGTGATCTAACAAATTCTCCAGGTGATTTTAGTGCAGATTAAATCTCTGACTTGGAGTGATAAACAAGGTCCCCAAATACCTCCTTTTATATAAGCCTTATTACTTCACTATTCAGCTGGATCTTTTATGCAAATAAAGTGCAATAATATAATCCTAACCTATATTGTGCAAGAGAAAGTTTAAAGTATAAGTCTTTATAGCAAGGATTACAAGAAAGCAAAGTTAGTAAAATCCAAACAAATTATAACTGGTGATTTCTAGTATATGTGTAAAAAGGCCTTAAATTATAACTTCTACTGCACAGGTATATTTTTGTTCACCTCTGCTTCTGTTTAAAAACTACTTCTCATTAGTGTTTCCTTCATATGCTTCATTGAGAAATAAGTGTACCATCTTACTTACTATCAAGGGGTCTGCTCTGTACCAGCGTAACTAATCTCAAGGAAACCATCTTTTGACATCAGAGATCACAATATTGATGGAAGTCAGAGCAATGTAATATCCCTCACAGCAAAAGTCTTAACAATACTGAGCTCCAAGGAACAAGCCCATTTAGAGAGTGCTAGCCCATGGAATATTATTTGCTAATAACCACAAGTGAGGAAATAAGCACAACTATTTAGTTCTCAGCTAAGGCCGATAGCTAAGAATGGGCTTTATTTTGCTATGTATTAAGATAGGAAAATTAATTTTAAGGATAGACATATTATTCATAAAAAGTTTACATGGCCTCTTTTGCCTCCTCTGAAGTAAACATGAAAACAGTAACTTAATAGTCAAGTTAGTGCAGTGACTTTGAGCATATTAGTTGGAGGGAACTGTCAACAGTAAAAAACAAAATACCATTGACAGTGTGGTGAAACAGATTATTGAAGGAGGGTGTCATGAGTTCTGTGATTTTTATAGGTTGAAGAAGAAAGTGTTGATGCAAAAAGTGAGGGAAGAGATGAAGCCTGATGTTAATGCCTCCAGTAATGATAAAAATATATTGAATGAATTTTATGACACAAATATATTTGCAAATATGGAAAATTATGTTTCTTATTCACAGAATGTTATGAGGCATGATGCTACCTGAAGAATATTAACTAAAATAAGGTAATAAAGGGGGAGAATGTGGCAGTCAGTGTGAATCTGCACAACATAATTCTCATTTGGTTTTTGCTTTTAACTTTGTAAATCTCACTTGGCTTCTATGAGCACATGATATCAGGATCCCACTGAATTGTCAGGTTTGGGTCAAAGCTGAAATTTTTAATGTTATGTCTATTTGCTCTGTACCCAGTGGACAGCATTTCTAACTCAGTGTATCCAGCTGAATTATTTAGATGGCAGCCATTCCATCTCTCACTCAGTTCTCAACTCATTTTACTGTACTGACAAGGAATATAACTATATCATTTCTCCTTGTGATGCGATCATGCACTCTACCAGAAACACCTTTGCAGAAAAGATTCACAGCAGTAAGTGTCTCTGCTAATTTAACCTAAGGGTGGTCTTTGCATCATTCTTAAATTAAGTGTAATGACAACTTCCCACATTTTTCTCCCATAAGGAGCATTAAGAATGTTCCTCTATGTGCTGCATCTTATGGAATTTTTTCCTCTAAATTTACACATTGAGTTCATCATTGATTAAGCTAAGGAAACTCCTTCCTCTCAAATAAGTAAAAAGCTACCTCAAAGAGTTACATCTTTACTTTAAAAAAATTATTCTCTGGGTGTATAGCCATCTTAAGTGGCATATGGTTATTTCTTGAATGTCCAGATGGCCTTTTATAAACCCCATACATTCCTTAAAGCAGTCCTTCTTCTCCTTTTCTAGAAAGCTTGAAGAACTAAGGAAATGTGCTCCACCCCTCTTACTCTCTTTTCTTTCATGCTCAGGGTAGCCAGTGATGCTTGGCTATTTTGTGGTTTGAATTGTTCCTTAATTGCTTCATATACATAACTCTTGAGGAAAAGAACATGTGGCATTTTCTTTTGATAAGTTCCCCAGGACCCACTATAGACTTCAGCATCAAAAATTATTCATTGAAGATAGAAATAATTCACTTAACTAGTTCTAAATCCAATTGAAGTTGTTGCTCATAGCATGAGACTCCCCAGGCATTAAGAACAAGAGAGATTTCTGGTTTTTCAGAAACAAGGCATCCAGTCCCAGGTGCCAGATGCTTCATTTTTTTTATTGTTCAGACCCAGAACATAAATTTTTACCCCAAAAAATAAAATTTAAAAAGTTATCTCTGGAAAGAGCTGTCCAAGATCCCTAGGTGAATTTTTGTATTTCTAAAGGCTTTTCATTGGCTCTCAGTGATTTTTTTTTTTTTAACCCCGCTGAGAATGAAGCATTTCAAAGGCATTGGGTAAGGAAGATAAGACTTCGTAAGTTAGTGAAGCTATCGGAGCTCACTCTTTGCAAAGGAAAAAATACATATACCTGCAAAGTGAAAACAGCAATTGAGTGGTTTCCAGGGCCAGCGCAAGTTCTGGCAGCAAGGTGGGGTGGATGGTGTGTTTACAATCATTTGTGTTCATGGTGCCTGTGCTTAGGAAGATAAGGAATGCCAAGAGGTAATAATTTTCTGACTAAGAATGTGAGAAACTAAAGTAAACTAAGTAGGACCTTCATGTTGCAGCAAATGTAGCTGGAAAGCTTGTCCAAGTTGAGCTACTGATAAGCCCGAAATAGAAATGAGGGCAACCCTCTGATGTCCCAACTGCTTTCCTGAAAATTATCTTTCTGAGGTCAATATTTCAAATTCTCACAATTCAAAGGCATTCTCCTCTAACCAAATTTTCCTTGAATTTCTGTGCATTTGATGTTTGCTCCCCACTTTCATGATAATCTCTAGTTTGACACCCAGGATGATACGTGCTTCTGTTGTCTTTTTTTTTTTTTTTTTTTTTGCCTACTCCTTCTCTTCAGGAAAAGGGCTAGAGGATTAGGAGGGCTAAATGTCCACCATGAACCTACATCTGATTTGCTCAGTGTGTGTGAGGGGTGAGGGAGAGAGATGTCTGTTTCTAAGAGAGGTCAAGGGCATCCTTAAGAAGAAACTCAGAGCAAGGAATTATTTTGCAACTACATACAGGAGAGGCATGAGAAGTGAATGTTAGGTTACCAGGTTACTGACAGATGAGTCTAGAGCTTTGTGAAAGGACTTCCTGGTGCTCCTGACGGCAGGTGAGGTAAAGGTGCGACACCCATTAAAGACCAACTTTGTGCAGGACACTTGTTTTCATTCATCATGAAAGAAAGAAATTTAAAAAATGCATTGGAATTGAAAACTTGCTCATCAAAAGACACCACTGAGAAAATAATAAGCAATCCACAGGGCAAGGAGCATGAACTATTTGCAAAACAAGGATCTGAGACATCATAGTCTCATTTAACTTCAGAAAAAACAATAAAAACCAAACCTTTAGGTAGGACTTACAGTTGTCCTTTTCGAAAAAAGAAAGTATATCAGGGAGTTCCAATATTTCAACACATTTAATGAAAAATTTCAAATATCAATAAAGTTGAAGTGATTTTTTCAGTGAATGCTCATATATATACTGCTAAAATTGTATCATCAGCATTTTGTTATACTTGTTTTGCTACATATCATCCATCTATCCATTCACCAATTCATCTTGTTTTTTGATGTAGTTCAAAGTAAATTGCAAATACCAGTACATTTCTCCCCAAATACGTCTGCATGCACATCATTAAAGAGAATTCAATATTTGTCTACTGTTCTTTTTCTTTTGATATAAAATATATAGACTTTTTATATAAAATATATATGTATGCATACACGTATGTGTACAATGATGTACACAGATATTAGGCACAGATATTAGGTGTTTATCTACTGAATTTTGACAAATGCTAACATACCTGCCACTCTCCAGGTACAGAACACTGTCATCACCATATGGCTCTTTCCCAGCCCCTACTCACCCATTTCCCAAGAGGTAACCACTGCTCTATTATTTTTTTCATAATATGTAGTTTAATAAGCCCTTATAAATGAAATCAAGCAGTGTGCACTTTTTCCTATAAAGCTGCTTCTCCTCAACATAGTTATTTTGAGATCTAGCCGTGTTTAGGTATGTTAGTATTTTTTCCTTTTGATTATTGAGGAGTATTCCATTGTGTTATTATACTATGGTATATCTGTTATCTGTTAATGATCAATGTTTAGGTCATATATTGTATGAGGCGATTATGAATACAAGAGCTATGAACATTATTGTATGATACTTTGTGAATGTATATTTTATCTTTCTTGCACAAAGACATAGTAATGGAATTGCTGGAAGATCTTTCTTCATAGTGACTCTATTATTTTTCATTTCTACAAACAATGTAAGTGTGCTGCAATGCTCCACATTTTTACCAAAATTTGGTGTGGTCCATCTTAAAATATTAGTCATTCTACTGGTGTTCAGAATGGCATCTCTCATGGTTTTCATTTTTGTTCCTGTAATAACTAATGATTTTGAGTATTTTTTTTTCATGTGTTTTTGGGTCTTTTGTAGATTGTTTCTTTGAAAGGTCAGTTCAAACATTTTGCCCATTTTAAATTTTGTTTGTTTTGTGTTTTTTGGAGATGGGGGTCTCACTCTGTTGCCCAGGCTGGTCTTGAACTCTTAGACTCATGTGATCCTCTGATCTCGGCCTCCCAAGTAGGTGGGACTAAAGACCCCCACGTTCACATGGGTTCTTTTTGGACTATTTTTAAAATTGAGTATTGGAATGTTTGTATTTCTGAAGCCTTTTCTTTGACTCTCAGTGATTTCTTTTTCCTTTGAGAATCAAGCTTAATAATGGTTTTTTGCTAGCTGGGTGCGGCGGCACACGCCTGTAATCCCAGCACTTTGGGAGGCTGACACAGGAGAATCGTGAGTTCAAAGTCAACCTCAGCAATGGCGAGGCGCTAAGCAACTCAGTGAGACCCTGTCTCTAAATAAAACACAAAATAGGGCTGGGGATGTGGCTCAGTGGTCAAGTGTCCCTGAGTTCAATCCCCGTTACTACTACTACTACTACTACTACTACTACTAATAATAATAATAATAATAATAATGGTTTATTTGCTTATTTATTTTATTAATGGTATCTGTTGATGAGCAGTTTTCATGTATTTTAATTAATTAATTTACCTTTCATAATTATTTCTTTCTCTGATTTGTCTAAGAAACTTTTAAATCTATCTCTAAATCATGCAGATATCCTTCTGTGTTGTTCTCTAGAAGATACAGTGTTTTGATTTTTAAAGGAGGCCCAATGTTCAAATTAATTTTTGCCTATGGTATGAAATAGTTGTTAAGATTGTTTTCCATATGTACATATGGTTATTCTTCTACCCTTTGTTTAAAATACTTTTCTTTCTCTATTCTGTTGCTTTGGCTCTTTTTAAAGACTTATAGGAAATCATTGAGATTTCAATGTTTTTAAACCAAGCAACAGAAGTCCAGAGTCCCATTTGATTGAAAAAGGTTATTTGCATTATTTTACAATTTGTGACAGATGACAAATAGTGCTACAAATTACCAAAAATTACTAGGCACTGTGCTGAGTGCCTCAGCATAGATTATTTCATTCCATTTTTAAAACAATTCTATCAAATAAACATTTTCATGATGCCCACTAGAGATAAGGAAATGAGCTCAGAGTGGTAAAATAACTTGCCAAGGTTATACAGCTCAAAAAGGGAAAAAAGCAGAACTTGACCTTAGTTCTCTCTGAATCTGGAAACTGCTCTCAACCAGTGTACTATGTTGACCTATAATGAAAATCAGTGAGCCATATGTTTTACTTGGTGGGAAGTGACTGGAGCATAAATTAAAATTGCTTTCACTGTGTAGGGAACAGGCATATGGGGACTCACATACTACCTTGAGAAAAGAAGAATTTCAAGTCTGTATTCCTTTAAATGGTAACTCACTGTCTTTAATGACTTATGTTTTTATCCTTCATAATTTACTGACAGTATTTGAATAAATCTGCTTGCAAATGTGATTAAAAATAGTGTAGCCAAGAATAAGTATGGAAAGCTGAGCTTTTAAAATTCTTTTTCCTTATCAGTTGAAACAAAGCAGGCTTTCAGTCCTCTGAAATAATTTCTATGAGGGTTCTGATCTCAGATCAGATTATCTGAGTTTCAAGAAGTCTGAAGAAAGGTGTGATGATTTAGAGTACTGCTAGGGTGAAAATTGCATGCCTATTTGTTTGGAAAACATTTGGTCATTATATGCTTATGTTTCAAAAATGACCTAAAGAAAGAAGTGTTATCTCAATATGTGTGAAATTTATTGCAAGTGTATTAGTGAGAACTGTGCCTACTATTTTGCAAAAGCATGTGAAAAATTGAGGCTCCATACTATATTTTCTTAAATGTAATTTAGCAGTAACTTGAAATTGCCTGTATATTCAAAAAAGATGACAATAGTGTTTCCTCAATGGACTTGAATACAAGGGTTTTGTTTTTTAAATAATAATGGAAAACTGAACATTGACAGAATAACATATTTCCCTGGCGTTATTAAAAGCAGGCACTGCTGCCTCTAATGGTAGCAAAAAGACTTCTAAAATTTACTGATTTCTTTTGTTTGTTGGTTTTCCTGTCCTATAGCTCTCTGTATTAGTTCATGGGAAATAGGGCTATGAAGAATTTGCAAGATTTACTTCTCATTTTACAAGCACAATCCCTCTCCATGTGACATTTGTTGGACTCTAGCTACCCATGTCTCTGTGTTTAAGCCCAAGTTGCTAGGTTCAAGGAATACATGCATTTTTGTGCTTCCACAGTATAAAGATAACAACTTCAAGGCAACTTTATATCTGTTTCCTAAATATTCTGCCACAGGAAACATAGATACATATCTCTATGTGATAATAGGACTCTGTATAATCACACTACTTACTTCTTAAAATTTAGGTGAGGATTAAATGAAATAATGTATGAATGAATACATGTATTTTGTGAAGTGTCAGTGAGTAGCTGCTACTACTCAACACAAAACTGCTTTCTCATTCCTTGGTTTTATTTACCACAGTATCATTCATACAACAAATTTTATAGGAGATAATAATGAGAGTTTTACAATACAGTTGACAGAAATTTTTTAAAGTTTTGAAGTATTAAAAATAAGTCTACTTTGAATACAAAACTAAAATTGTTAAATGAAGTTATCAAGGATGAATAGGTGAATGTTTTAAAGTTTTAAATATTTGTAACTTCAAGGTAATATGTAAGAATAAAATAGATGTTCATTATATCAGAGATACTTGTAATTTTCTCCAACTTTAGTTACTATATTTCATATACTTAACTTACTAAAACACAAAATAACATTGCTACAGTCTAAATGTTAAAATTCACTGCAATAGCATCTTTCTTCCATAATTTAAAATATAGGCTGCATTGTATTTTATGAGGTGCACATTTTCTCATTTTTCCCAAGTTAGTGAGAAGACAAGAATCTATTAACAGAACTTCATTTTACAGTAAACCCTGATATTACATATCTATTCTATCAAGAAAGGAATTATAGTTTTAGCCAAGGTCAGATAGACAATTCCATATACAAGAGCGATGAGGCTAAGAATCAAGATGTGACTTAGGGTTTAGAGATAGATTTAGAATCACCAAAATCCATTTGAGTTGCTACAATATGCACATTGTATTTGCCTGATAAAATTACAAAAAAAAATGTTAAGACAATTCCTGTCCTTGGTGATTTTTACAATCTGATAAGAGAGATGAGACAAATGAGTACATCTTAAACACACACGCACAACCCACACACAGGTATACGTTGCAATATGTATCAAGTGAATACAAAACAAATCAGTAAATTTAAAAAACGTCCAGAAAAGACATGGTGTGCTGTTGGGAGTCTGAGATTTTGTTATTTAGTTCTCTTCCTATCACTATTTTATTTGTTTGGTGAAGTGTTTTTATCTTGATCTATTATACCCAAATATTTGAGTTAGTCAAAAAACAAAAAACAAGAAACAAAAACACAAGAGAGAGAATTTACAAGTTTTATAAGACACAAAGGAAATTGATTAAATTTATATGAAGAAAAAATTGACAGGATGCAGTGGCGCACACCTGTAATCCCACCAATTTAGAAGGCTGAGGCAGGAGGATGGCAAGTTTGAAGCTAGCTTCAGTAATTTAGTAAGGCTCTAAGCAACTTAGGGAGACCTGCCTCAAATTTCTAAAATAGTGGGGGCTGGGGATGTGGCTTAGTGATTAAGCACCCTCTGGGTTCAATCTTTAGTACAAAAATAAAAAAAGAAAAGAAAAGAAGAGAAATAATTGTAAGAAAATGTCATGTAAAGCCAAAAGACAGGGAAAATTTGATTTAAAATGAACATTCTCATATCTTAAACACTTGCTATAGGTAGGCAGAAATCTTAGGTTTGAGCTTTCTAGAAGGCAATAAAAAGGAGATCTGATTAAGTTTGTCATTTTTAAGCTTGAATAAGGCAATTGCACACGAGAAATCCTTCTGTTTTATTATTTAACAAGGAGAGAAATGCTTTCTATCCTGAAGAGAATCTCTGTATGGCAGTGAACATCATCAACACTGTACTGTTGTAAACATAGTAAATTCCTAGGATTGTTTTTATGACATCTATCCACATAGATTGCTGACAAAATAGTAATCTGATCTGGAGATCAGTTCTGATGTGTAACTTTGGACCTGTCCCTTGCCCTTTCTGGGCTTTAAGTTTCATCATTTGCACAATGAAAAAGCATGACTGGATGAACTACAGGGGGCATTATAGTTTAAATGCCAATGAGAGATGAAATCGTTTGCAATGAGAACAAAGGAGGTTTGGAGGAATTTAGAGCTGAATTTGCTTACAGATAAGTTGACATTCTCAAAAAAACTTTAAGGACACAGTTGGGGAAAAGGCAACAGAGATTGATTGGAGCTGAAAAAAAAATTGCAGGTCAGTTTCATGTATAATAAGTTAGTCATGAGAAAAAAAAGAAATTATACTGGAAGGACTATAAAGGCAAAAGACAAGAATAAATCTACAAGAATTGCCAGAATTAAGGGCCAAGAGATGAACAAGCCGATAGAGGAAAACAGAAATCAAGAATTTAAGTTGGGTATGGTGGTGCATACCTGTAATCCCAGCAACTCAGGAGGCTGAGGCAGGAGGATCAGGAGTTCAAAACCAGTTTCAGCAATTTAGTAATGTCTAAACAACTCAGGAAGACCCTGTCTTTGAATAAAATATAAAAAATGGCTGGAGATATGACTTACACTCCCCTGGGTTCAATCCCCAGTGGGGGAAAAATAATTTAAAGATTTAGTGATAAATGCCTTTAGGAATTGTATTATCAAATGATACACAAAGATAAGACACAATAAATATAATGAAATACAATTAGTGTATTAAAATTAAACACATAAAGAATATTCATGAGATATGTAACTATAGATGATAGGTACAGCAGATTTCTGAAAGGCACTAAATTACAGTTATTTGCTCTCAAAATTTTTTTTTATTTTGTAAAAGTAATAACATAAGCAAAAAACAACTAATGAACAAGTCAGGATATCATAAATGCCAAAAGATAAACAAAAATTTCTGTATCTTTGAAAAACATAGGTTATATTTAACTAACAAATGTAAGGTGTTCGTAGAGGTAGAAAAATTCCAAATGATCATCAAAGTAATAGGATTAATGCACAGAGGTGAGGCAAGTGTGTTGGAGCATCAGAAAAAGTACGGGCAAAAGGTGGAAGAGAGATTTTCAAGAAGAGCTAGTCACTGTGGGACATCTAGAGTATACATCAGGCAATAGCTATTGGAATTTTTGAAAAAGATTGAGGTCCTCGAATTCTGAGAAAAGATGTATTTAGTATGTTGGATGATGGAAAGCTGTTGGAGGTTTTTGAGCCAGTGAATGGCATGACCAGAGAAGCTCTTGAGCAAGATGCCTCTAACTTAATGGATAGGACAAAGGAGAGCACAGAGAGAGGCTGGGATGGGAGTTCTCATTAGGAAGTCTGATCCTGCTGACAGTGTGGGTGGCCAGAACGGAGAAAGTCACAGTGGAAATGGAAAAAGGAAGATCAAGCAGGCTAGCAAGCTTGGCCAGCGACAGAATGTCAGTTTGTCACTACTGGTAAATAACAGTGTGCCCTTAGGCTAATTCTCTATGTACAGTGCCATCTTTATTACTTAGCAAAATGGATTATGATGTTTTGCTTCTACCTGTTTCAGAGATGCTGTCAGAATTGATTATGCATATTTCTCCAAAGTAATCTAAAGTGCTTTAATTCTTTGGAACTGGACACTATGTAAATATGAGTATTCATTATGTATAAAAGAGGAATACAGAATGATGGATGTGCCTAGCCATCACGAGAAAATTGTTTGAAGAATATTGAGAGGAAAAGAAGCTAGATAATCAATACGGTGTTTAATGTGGAGGGTTAACGACATTGATAGAAGGATACTGAGTGAAAGGGAAATAGAAGATAATGCATTTGGGATTTAAAACAGATGCAAAAGAGCTGTTATGTTACATAACCTCAAGAGAAATAGTGAGTATTTTAATTTCACTATTCATTATTAAAAAGTCATTAAGAAAATTTTCAACTTAAATTTAAAGACAATTTGTTTCATTTATGAATAGAAATATGAAAACAGGTAAGTATGCAGTTATACATTTTGAATTTCAATCAAAAGTAGCCAATGCATATGTAGTTGCATTATAAAATAACATTATTTCAAAGACAAGTCCAGGGGCTGGGATAGTGGAGGTGGTGGAGGAATGGACGAGGACATGTTGATCGAAGGATACTAAGTTATCGTTAGATAGGAGTAAGAAGTACTGGTGTACTATTGCACAGCAGGGTGGCTAGAGATAGTGACAATGTACTGTATTTTCAAAAAGCTAGAAGAAAGTATTTTGAATGTTTTGGCACAGAGAAATGATAAAAGCTTGAGCTACATGTTTAACTTGATTTAAATACTACAGAGTGTATGCATGTGTTGAAACATCACATGGTGCCCCATAACTATGTACAATTTTTAAAAATAAGTAAATAAATAAAAATAGGCAGAGAAAAATGTTGAAAGCTGTGGTGGATAATACACTGATAGTTGTTAGAAAGGAGAAAATAATGATGTCATTGGAGTTGCATAGTTCAAGTGATCAAAGTCAAGTTTCCAAAGAAGGGACCTAGTTCTAGGCTACTATGGTATCAACATTAGGAATAGACAATTTGCATGTCTCTAAAAGTCACTTTAGGACAAAGTTTTGAGCTAATACATCCACCATGGAAAGAAAGAACTCTAACAACAAAATGTGGCCTGTGAAAATGACTTTTTTTTTTCCCCTTTGGTACCAGGGATTGAACTCAGGGGCACTCGACCACTGAGCCACATCCCCAGCCCTATTTTGTGTTTTATTTAGAGACAGGGTCTCACTGAGTTGCTTAGCGCCTCACCATTGCTGAGGCTGGCTTTGAACTCGTGATTCTCCTATCTCAGCCTCTCTAAGTGCTGGGATTACAGGCATGCCCCACTACGCCCAGCTCAGACCAGATTAATCTAGCGTTTCTCATGGAGTAGGTCTATGGAACTGTTAGAAAAGAGTGCATTACTTAGCATAAAATAAACTGTCACAGTTTGACAACACATATTGTAACCTGGTGCAGACAAGAAGTCTGATTTGGATTAAAATTAGAAATTAATTAGGTTGCTCTTTTGGGCCTTCCTTCAACCTCTGTCATACCTTGCCATTACAGCCACTTGCCTTCTCTCCACCTAGAATGTCTTTAATGCTTTTTCTCCTATCAGCCAATAATACCTTTAAGATTAAAGTAAGTCATGAATGCTAAAGAACATCTTAGAATCATAGGAGTGAAGCCCTGTGGTAATATAAGAACTAGGGTATTTCTCTGGGGGCAAGAAGTGTCCCTTGTGTCTGTTGTATGACCAGTTGAGCATGATGAGTCCAGCCACAGAGAGAGGAGAGCCCAGGACTGAGCAGCTAGATTGGAAGAAGGCTTGGCCAACTTTGAAATCCTATGCTCAGTGAACATAAAAGGATGTCCTTGCTAGTGCTTCCAAGAAGAGCCTCCAGATCTGTCATTCTGGTCCTACTTTATCAGCTCTGCTTTTATTTTTGGATGCAATGGAGTTCCAGATATAATTAACTAGGAATTCTTATTCTGCACATAAAAAATATTTTCTCAAATAAAGTTATTGGGACTCATGAAGGCAGAGTCTCTCCCAAGTTTCTTCTGGTCTGCCATCTCACTGTGCAGCTCACCATATTGTCCTGCTGATTTGTGAAGAGACCCTCCAGCAGACTCCAGGAGAGCTTCCGCTTGCTTTCTATGCATTGGCTTTTGCTGTAGCAGTATGAACTGACTGCAAGGCAGGTTTCTTAGAATCAATTTGGGATGGCTCTGACTTTCTTTTACCCCTTATGTATGACAATCAACTCTACGTGGATGCCTGGAGGATGCTTCAGGGATTGAAGGACATGAATGGGACTGAAAAGCTCATAAAGGAAGGCATGTCACACCAGTTGAAGGGAAAGGGTACTTACGGTACTCAGTTGGGTTCTCTACCTCTTTACAGTACCCAATAAAGTCCCCTCCCCTCAGCTGTATGGAGAAATTAGTTATTCATGTAGCATAATCTGTTTTAACACTTAGCTCCAGGCTCACAAACTCCAAGTGATTCTTAGGGAAAATGTTAATTTCCTGATTTACTTGCAGCCCACACTCCTACTGAGATGTTGCTGAGCTTTTTTCTCCATGAGCCAGTTTATTGAATGAGCCAGGTGGGAAATGCAAAATGAGGTTGTCATTTCCACCTGAGGGGAAGGCCAGGGCATGTATTAGGTAGGACCCACTACTCAGCATCATGGATGTGTAAAACACACTCTGAGATGATTCCAAGACCTTTGTATAATATGTTCTCCCTCACGAGAATATTAATTACTTTCTCTGGAGACTTCATTGAAGAGTTAACAAGACAATTGAGTTTTGTATTTTTTTTTTAATTAAGCAAGAAATATACTTGAGAGTGCGTGAATTGCAATAATAAACATCAACACTTTAAAAAGCCATGAAGCAAGGTTTATTATGAACTGCTCACTTTTTAACTCAAATGTTTCAGTGAATAGTCCTATTTCCTTGCATAGAATATATTTTAGTGCATTAAGCAGGGTGATATACAGGTGTGTTTAAATGTGGCAATAAAAATCATATGGAATGAACCAAATTTATATAAGGGAAGCCTTGAGGCTAGTATTTTACTATATCATTTATTGAAATGCTCATCTTATTAGTCTTTAACAGGACAAAGGTGAGGCAATTAGGTGCTTCTATTAGAGTATACAGTATTATTGTGTCACTGACACTAATGGCAGGGATCTGTTTGATTTCCAGTCCTGCAAATTTGACAACAAAATTCACAATCAATAGACTTGTAAGAGGATTCTCAATTTGTCTTAATCAGTAGAGATTATTACTTCACAGTGCCAATTGCTTTGTAGAAGGAGCAGCCATGTTATTTCTATCAAAAATGCTTCTAACGAAATAGACGTGGCAGTAAATGTTTTATAGCTAACTAATTGCTATCTTATCCAGTGAGGGCCATACTGGAATAAGGTTATTTGTACTCTGTGCTTATGCTCATATTAGGCCCAAAGCACATGCATAGGATTTCTAGAGTTACTACATTCTATCAAAGCTTGTTCCTTTTAGGATGATAGTATATTGTTGAAGAAAGTCCCCAGAGAGTAAAGTAAGAAAACAAATTTTAAAAAAAAAAAAGAGTCTTTCACGTTTGACTTAATATCATGTAATTTAGAGCCAATCCCTCAATATTCCTGAGTTTCAGTGTGCTAATCCAAAAAAATGGGTGTCAATCTCTCTACTGGACTCACTGGAGTTGAGTCTCAGGACTGCAAAGATAATTAAATAGGATGTTAAAGGTTAAAGTATGTTGTAAACCACGAGGCAAAAGAAAAAAAAATCATCATTATTATATTTTTAAATCTATTTTTGTGATGGTCTGACACATGAAGTTTTATTAAATTTATAATCAATTGACTATATATATGCATATGTATGTATACAATTTTTGATACAATATTTTATTGATCATACTTTTTTTCAGTTTGTTTTATTGGATTTCCATTAGTCTAAACCCATTTCAAATAAACTTTTTTATACTCTTGAAGTCATTGCTTCAGTAGCCTCACTGGTCTTTGAAAAAAGAGCAGTAGGGAAAGATGATGCTCTATTATTATCATGGACCTTTAGGTGTAACCTGTAGCAATTGTTGTCCCTTTTCTTTCTCCTTTCTCCCTAGAACTGGCCAGTCTATATTCTCTTTTCCTGTTCCCTAATCTTTGTTCTTCTTTTCCTCCTTTAACTCTTTGATCTCTTCCTTGTTTCACCATGCCACCTTCTCCTTGGGTTTTCTGTTATCAGAGAACATTCACAGCATTGCCTATAACTGATGACTTTAGACGTTTGGCTTCCTCTGCTATCATTGAAAATTCTGAAATTTTCAACACAGGGAATATATTTAAGCCAAGTTTCTTGAATTTTTTTTTTCCTCATCTAGTACAAATTTGAGCAAGTTCCTAAAATTTAAATTGTCTTGAAAAGATCACTGGCACTTTTAGGGACATAAAGAGTTCGCCAGACATTTGTAAAAAGTGGAATTGTTCAAATCTATAGATGTATTATAAACTGCATGTACGCAATCTTCAAGTGTTTCCATTGCCTGAGTAATGAGCAACTAGAGAGAAGGGACTTGATCTAATGCATGGTATTCCTAGTGCCTAGCTTAGAGCACTTTTCACAAAATGAAAAATGGACATATTTGGTGTAAACCTAACTCAGTGTTTCAAAATAGCAATGTGGTTGCACTAATCCATATAGAAAGTCTCAATTGCTACTTGGAGTCAAATTGGACTCCTGTGTTGGAGCAAATCTCACACACACACACACACACACACACACACACACAGTCTTAATCTAATTATGAACAGATTCACGTTTTTAACATCAGATATATCTACCCAATAAAAATTGGACATTGAATTTGTTTTATTTGATACTTTTAGAAGTAGGTTATAGCCAATTGTCTCTGACCCAGCAAAATCTAAGTAAAAATTGTATTTTCCAGTAAAAGCTATACTATTTTGAAAGTAGATTTTATACTAAGTATTTTTCTCAGGGCTTTACATGTGTTACCTGCACAATTTAATCCTCACAACTTCACAGGGCAGATATTTTTATTATCCACTTTTTAAAGATGAAGAACCTAAAGCATAGAGGGTGTAAGTAACTTGCCCAAAAGAATTTGAGCACAAGCCGGGCGTGGTGGCGCATGCCTGTAATTCCAGCACTTAGGGAGTCTGAGATAGGAGAATAACGAGTTCAAAGCCAGCCTCAGTAATAGTGAGGAGCTAAGCAACTCAGTGAGACTGTCTCTACATAAAACACAAAATAGGGCTGGGGACGTGGCTTAGTGGTCAAGTGCCCCTGAGTTCAATCTACAGTACCAAAAAAAAAAAAAAAACCAAAGAATTTGAGCAACGGTCTATCTCCAGAAATCAAACTCTCAAGCATGACATTGAAGACTTATTTTATGCCAAAATGCATTTTAGCTGTCATGCTGTGATGTAATGACTGACTGTATTGGGTAATTCCTCCTGGCTTCCGCTGCCCGACACTGCATGCTTAATTCTTTGCCTTTTAACTGAGAACAGAATGGTGTTTTCTCCTCCATTTCTCAAACTCAGATTCTAGGGATATGAAAGCAGGGCATTTGGATTTAAAAAAAAAAGACTTGAAGAGCTTCTCTGTTAGTATTTATTCCCTCCTGGAAATAATTAACTATCATTTTCATTGATTTATATATAATATAAAAATTGTTAGCATTCTCATATAATGATGACAGACACATCTGTTATTTTTTCCCATTAACTCAGGGTCATTATTTCCTTAAAAGGTGAGTAAACTTTGGCTTTTTCATTGAAGCTGGTTTTATTTTCAGCACAAAGGAGAATTCAAAGTTCTCACTGAAGAAGTTCTCTAATACAGTGCACATAATAGGATTTTTATATTTACTACTAAAGATAAATGGCCATTTCTGTTTTTATTTTTCTGTAATGAGCCATTTAATAAAACATTAGATTTCTTTATGTCATTTGACAATAAGCTCAAGTAATATATTTAAACTTAAGAAAACCATTCTCCTTACAGGCAATTTTAATAAATTGAAAAGCCTTGTCACTTATTATGGTAAACATGAACTCAATCAAGTTGTTAATAAAAGGCTTCTAATTCATCTTCAGTGTTTTCATTCCTTGAGGGAATACAGTTTTATAATGTGACTTTAAGTCATATATATATTTTTTTATTTTTCTGCGCTATGATTAATTACTTGCTGATTGGCATTTTGAGTTGGGTCTTATTTTCCTCCCGCCTAATTACATCCAATCATTTCGTTATCCCTCTGTAATTTCATGACAACTCTACTAAAAGTGTTGTGACTGTAGATTGATGTTCCAAAGCTTCTTATATTCTTGTAATTTAGGACCTATTAATGGCAGACTGAGGGGAAAAAAATCCCAAGAACTTAATTGGTTTTAAATTGGCCTTAAATTGTAATTAGAGGAGAAGAGAAGTAAGTCATAACTTAAGAATTTTTATCACAACAGAATTTAGAGGTGCTGATCCAACAGGCTATTGTTTTTGGTAGGAGAGGGGGGAATTTCTAGGTAATTAGATATGTGTGAATGCTACTCCAATGCTTACTGCAAGAAGAAACCAGCACCTGTAGAGATGTTTATGAACATGAATTTGGCAATACAGTAATGCCATATTATCAGTACAGTCCTAGGTGACAGGTGGCCAGGTAGAAAGATGAAAGTATAATTTGATACACAAACAAAAATTTCTAGTAAGGCATAGGACATAGAAATGAGAAACAGAGAGGAAGGAAGGAAGGAAGGAAGTAGAGAAGGGAGGGAGGGAGGGAAGGGGGAGGAAAGAAAAGAAGGTAGGGAGAAGGAAAGAAAGAAAGAGAAAAGAGAAAGAAAGGGGGAAGGAGGGAGGGAAGGAGGGAGGGAAAGGAAAGGAAGAAAAGAAGGTAAAGAAGCCGGATGCGGTGGCTCACGCTTGTAATCCCAGCACTTTGGGAGGCTGAGACAGGAGAATCGTGAGTTCAAAGCCAGCCTCAGCAATGGCAAGGCGCTAAGCAACTCAGTGAGACCCTGTCTCTACATAAAACACAAAATAGGGCTGGGGATGTGGCTCAGTGGTTGAGTGCCTCTGAGTTCAATCCCTGGTATCAAAAAAAAAAAAAAGGAAAGAGAGGAATTACTTTGCAACTGGGTTTAAGGAATTCCCTCTACATAGTCTTTTAAACCTGCAAATGTATTTTTGTTGCTCAGAAGACAGCTTTGGCTGAAAGAAACTTTGAGAGTGGGTGTGAGTGGAAAGGTAGTCTAGCTGCCATCCAGATCACCAGGTGTTTCTCCAAAGTTTATTTTATTCAATGTGACTTGCTAGATAGTGTCTTGTTCCCTTTCTCTCTCAATTCCCTCCTTTACATATTTCCCAAAGCTCAGTTAGAAAGAATGACCTTCTCATATAGAGCAGAAATCATGTTGAGTCAAGGGAGTTCAAATTGGCGAGTTTCCTGAGTATAATTTCAAAAGTAATTCTGCTTGTGGGCGGTATATAATTTCATTTAATTTGCCAAGTCCTTCTACCTCTTTTACAGTTGAAGAGAAATTTACAGTTAAAGAGAAATAGTTTCAGATGTTGAAGAAGAGTCCTTGTGAAGCAAGATATTGAAGGGAGAGTATAAGACTTCAGACTGGCATGATTCCAGGGCACTGGTTATGATTTTGAAGGAAGACACAGTTGTAGCTAAGATGATTTCTTTGCATTTGCAGTGAAGTGACTGTAGAAACGCAGTAACAGTACAGATGGCGAGTGGTAACAAGGCAGGTAAGAATATATTTACCAGTATCTTTTTAATGCTTCCTTTGTCAAGTGAGTGAGTTTAGAGCCTCTTATATCATTATTCATGTCTAAGCAGTCTGTGCATGGGGAATTAGCCAGAGAGGCAGTTTTTATTTTCACAGTTGACTTTTTAGAATTATGAAAACTTAACTTCTTTAACTCCATTTGCTTTTATATTGTTTTGACACATTCTGTAATGAGATTTTATGGCAAAGTAAAGCATTTATACTGGAGAGTACCTGCTTCGGTTAAATTAGATAAAAGTGCATGAATTGGACACACTTCCCATTGCAAATGAATCTCACTTTTACAGATTTTGGAAAAGAGCATGAGGAGTGCTATGTTATAACATAAATAGAGAGATTCTTATATCTCATCTTGCTTCTTTCTTGCCATTTCCCAGTGCTTCTCAAAATGCCTGAAACAAGATACACAGGTGCTCATATATTTATTAAAGAATTTTCAATATTATTTTAAAACTACTTAAGGAAATTCCATTATAAATCAACTCTGTATGCTTTGAAAATTCATAAAAATATTGTTAAATATATTATAGTTAATTCCAGCTGACTGAACACTTCCTCAACATGTAGGGATAGTTTTGCAGTAGAAATGAGCTTTGTGTAATAATTATGAAGAAACATATACATGATAGTAATCCATGCCATTTTTTAAGATATTTTTAAAAGACGCAGATTTCTGTGCGTAAATATACGAAGCAGTAAATTTGTTGGTACTTCCTGGTCTGTAGATAATTTCTATTGCCAAAGGTTCAGCATTTCTTTGAACAAGAGATATTGAGAACTCAAAACAAATGCCAGTTCTTTTACATTCAACCCTGCAGGCTTGAGGATGAAATGTGAGTAATCTGTTCTACAAATATATTCACAAATGTGTATAACAGCTGTATGTAGACAGAATATGAACAGTTTCCCATTGCTATTTAATACTTCTCTGAGCTTCCACAATGTGCCTGGTGCTAACTGGGCACCTCAATTACTCTCCATCTGTGCTCACTACCAAAGCTGCCAGCCATCATACTGCTAAGGCTTTGGAGCCTACAGCAGAAAGCCTGACAGGGTAAATGGTGCAATCTAGTATTTCTTTCTGAACTAGCCTAGCTAGTTAATCTAGTAAACAGATCACTCTGTTCCCAGCATTGGCTTAGACTATGAAATAAAACTGCAGGTTATCACCGCCTCAAAGGTAATTTTGCATGGGAAGGATAGTGAATTAGAACTCCACTGAACAGTGGCTTCAGTTCCAATGGCTTTAAACAGCTTAGTAGGGAAATCGCCATAAATGAAGAGCTGGAGCAGGGGGTTGGGACTTCAGTAGTTAAAATAAAAAATCTAGAAAGAGCTAGAGGTGTTGCTCAGTGGTTAAGCACATGGTTGGGTTCAATCCCTAGTACCAAAAAAAAAAAAAAAAAATTGCGAATGGGATATGAACTGCATCAGCCTCTCCTCTCAATTTTATTTCCTATGAAGTAATGAACTAAACCAAACCAGATGCTCTTTCCTATAAAAACCTTAGAAAAACTACACTTGTTCTTTAAGCTGATAGATATTTTTCACTGTCACTGAAACTTTTCTTGGTGGAAATGGACCTCCCTGCCTATTCATAATATTTAAATGAAGATATATGCCTTTTGATAATCATAATTAGAATTTACTGGGAATCCATTAAGTGATAAGCTTTATGCACAAAGTTCTATATGATATCTAATTCTTCAAATAACTTCACAAGTTAGATATTGTTATCAATTACAGGAAATAACTGAGATCCAGGGAGGTTAAGTAATTGTGTTGAATTTATGTGGCTAGAAATTTCTGAACTGGAAATTGGAAACTGGTTGTGTATGGCAGCATAACTGACAATCTTATTCCATTGTGCACACTGCACCTTAGGGGCCAAGGCCCTTGTAGACATGAAACCAACTCCTGTAGCATATGGCTTCTTATATTTGCCTTCTAAAAAAATGCTGGTGAATATGTGGGATGGAAGAAGGATACCCATAGAAATGACAGCTTTTCTAAAGACATTGAGTCATCATGGTAAGAACAAAGCTCCTCTAAAGGTCTTTAATTCAGAGATATTTTTAAATTTGTGGTTCCATGTGGTACTTACTGAATAGTCCATAATAAATATTTTTTAAATAATTACTTTAAAAATTGGGGTTGAGTGGATGAAAACTGGGGGCAGGGGAGAAGTAAATGGAAATATTTTCTCTTTTCCCAATGAACATGACACTGAACAGGCCAGTCCACCTCATGCTTTAGCATATTACATGGTCTCCCCTATGCATAACATGGACATTTCAAGTTAATGTGAATAAACAGGGAAAGAGGAAGAGGATAGGGCAAGAGAAAATGGGAAACAACCCAGGAACTGATTTAAAACTGCCAAAGAAAGAATGAAGTTGTGTGTCCCCCTTTATTCTCCTTGAGCAGTGTTTAAAGCAAATGGAACTAAACTTTTTCTTTTTGCTCTTTCCCTCCCCAAGAAAATATTCGTTTTCTTGAAGGAGATTGCTGATCAGAATCAAACTCTCCTTCCCATTCTCTTGTCACATCCCATCCTGACCTACAATTCAACTCTCTTACTCCTACACCTTCAAGATCCCTCCATTTCCAGTCAATCAATCATGTGAAGAGCCATGCTGTAATTTTGTGCTTTTCACATTCTCAACCTATGTTACAATGGGATTTTGAGGTGCTTTTTGCTGGCTCAAGCTGATAAGAAAAAAATATATATAAAGTGTTGGCTTCTTGAGCTTACATCAGTGTTGTGAGTTCTATAATGAAACCTGTCCGAGTTGGACTCTGAAAGCTATTATCCTTTGAGCACTGAGATAAGACACCAAAGGAGCCATTTAGAATATCTTAGCACTTTATAGCTTGGGAAATCAGGTTCTTTTCCTCTTTAGAAAGGTTTGTTGAGGGTAGTTATTCATCTTACCACATTGTCAATATTTTGTGTTATCAGTCCTTGGGAACATACTGAATCTTAAGGTATGATTTCTCCAAAAGGTTATTTGCTTCTTAACTGAGGTCTTCATAACTATTCTGATGGTGTTTGAAAAGTTTTCACTGGGATCTTCTGTGACCTTGGTGTTGTGTGCCATTTGTGCATCATTAAAAGGTTGTAATGAAGTTCTGCTGCACACAGATTGTAAAAGGTCAAGCAGAAAGTTGGGAGCCAATGAGGTTGGGAAGAAAAACTGTGCTTGCTGCAGAAGTTGAGGGATTCATTATATTGATGCTATGGGGTTTTCAGCAGAGTAATAACTGGGTTAGCAATAGAATGTAAATCTTCTCAGCCACTTAGTCTGAATCTGCTTCTTCTTGATTTGTGGGGATATATTTTTAACAGAGTACAAGGAAAGTCATTACACTCTGAGGAAAGCCAGTGGAATTGGTAAATGCACTGTAGATGGGCCAGCCAAAAGAACAGAACTAGAGGGATGAAGCATATCAGCTTTCGTTGTTGTTGCTGTAAGAAATACTGTCAGACCACCATATGAAATAACTATTTTGAAAGAACTTTGCATAAGTGATTACTTTAAGTCTTTAAAGGATATACAGGACTGTTTTTAGCTTCAAGGGTCCAGACTTGCAAGAATAGCTAATTAAAATGTTTAAAATAGCTATAAATGGAATTCATTGAAAGGATCTGAGATAAAATAATAATAATATCAAAATATAACATCAACAAGGTAAGCTAACAAAGGCTTGGCTACTCTATAAAAAGGGAGTAGCCAAGACCTAAAAGTACTGGATCTCCATTGAATAATCCCTGAGCGGAGATTCTTAAAATGGAATAAAGAAATTATGTGTAAAAGTACAGTAGTTGACTGCATGTCTCACAAGCTTACATATGGAGTGAGATAATTTCTTCTTTAAACAAGCCCTAAACCATCTGTTGACTTAAGTCAACTCTGAATTTTACTTGGAAATAAATTTGAAGGCTAATTATTTTACAAGACTAATGTGTTCCATGAACTCATACATGGGCTTTCAGGGTAGGTACCTAGAAAGGCAAGAAAACACTTCTAGAAAAAGATAAAGTCATTGAGATATGTCTTTTAAAACTAAGCTTATTATTAAGAATTTTAAAGTGGTTCAGATCTTGCTGTTCCAAACTGATTAAAAGTTCTTTTTGAAAAAGGAAAAGTGTCTTTGTAAAAATATTTGGTTTAGAAGTGAGAGAAAATTAGACTAATGATAATTTTATTCAAAGGTTTCTTTCATATTACCAAGCATTAAGATAATAAGGTATACAATTTAAGTACAAAGACACCTATATATAGTTCTACTGTAAATGGGCAGCACCCTGTTTTGTATAGAATTGATTTCTTTTTCCTTCAAAACTTTTTTCATGCTTGCTGGGCATGGAAAGTCAACCCAAGGAATAGGACGAAATGGGAGTAAAGAACATACCAGTAAGATGACAGAAAGGGCATGGCAAGCAGGTTTAGTATTAGAGTAGGGATTTCATGATGGCTCAGAATGCATTAACAAAAGTAAAGAAAGTTGGTCTTACCACAAAATTTTTTAGCATTGGAGCATTCCAACTTCTCTGAAAAGGGTTTCATTTTAATTCTACAGTGTTGTGAATTTAAAATCACATAGCAAAGTGAAAAAAGACTTTAATAAACCAATCTAATTTTAAGATAGGACAAAATGAGATATAGAAGAACTAAACAACATGATCTATAATGTGGATATTTTGAATATATATTGAAATTTACATCATGATATAAAGCTTATACTTTCTTCTGAAGTGGTTTTGGAACACTCATGAAAATTGAACATTTATCAAGTTATAAAAATCTTAGTATAATACATAAAGTTTCAATATTAATATTTTCTTATCAATACTCAGCAATACTGGAAATCATTTTTTTAAAAAAAGACTTTTCTACCTAATAATATTAAAACTCTATTAAACAAATTCTTCCAAATTTATTTTAACTGATTCATAAAACCATAAAATTGTGTGTATTTATGGAGTACATGTAATGTTTTGATACATGTACACATTGTATAATATTTAAATCAGATGAACATATCTATCCCTTCAAACATTTCATTCATTTATGATGAAAACTTTCAAAAGTCTTTTCATTAGCTTTTTGGAATATATAGTACATTATCATTAGCAGAATGCTAATGAATGAATGCTAAACATCACATATTCAAACCTATGTAATACAAATATAGTATTGATCAAAAAATTTATAGCTTTTAGCCTCAGCAATGGCAAGGTGCTAAGCAACTCAGTGAGACCCTGTCTCTACATAAAAACAAAATAAGGCTGGGGATATGGCTCAGTGGTTGAGTACCCCTGAGTTCAATCCCCAGTACCAAAAAAAAAAAAAATTATAGCTTTAATGTTTACATCAATAAATTTAAATAATGTAAATGAATGAATCTCTTATTCCAGAAAAGTAGAGAAAGAAATATATATTAAAAAGAACAGAAAATAAATAATGAATAGACTGGTTTTAACTAACCAAACAAGGGAAAAGAGTATAAATAATGAACAAAATGTTCACAATTGAAACATCAACAAATTGGACAGACTACTCGCAATAGTGAACAAGAAGAAGAAAGAGGAAGAGGAGGAAAAAGAGGAAAGAAAGAAAGAGAGATAGAAAGAAGCAAAAATAAAATAGAATATATCCGTTACCATAGAGGATACTAAAATTCATGACAATTTTTTGACAAGCTCTCTAAAGAAATTATAAAACAGATTTGAAAGCATAGATTATCTCCTAGGAAACAAAATATGCATAAACTATAATACACTCCCATAATAAAGTGCTGTACAACCATGAAATGATAAATATCTCAATATAAGGATATGGCATAATTTTAGTAGATATTGTATATGGAAAAAAAGTTAAGTTCAAAATTATGTATGTTGAAAAATAATCTAGAATCTCAGTAACATTTCCCTAACATTTAGCATAGAAATTAAAAATTTGTTGGACATATGAAAAAACAGGGAAATATGACTCCAAATCAATAAAATGGAAGTTAATAGAAACAGACTTTCAGTGATTTATAGCTTAAAATTAGTTTAAAAATGACTTTGAGGCAGCTATTATATATGTATGCTTAAAGAATTTCAAAGAAAAGGTATTCATAATGAATAAATATATAGAGAAATTTAGCAGAGGAATAAAAAATATTTAAAAAGAATAAAAAATTTAAACCTAAAAATTATGATCTCTCTGACATTTTAAAAATCAATTAATATGCTTAAAAGAAGTTAGAGACTGTAGAAGAAAATATTAGGAAACTTGGATACAGAGAAATAGAAAGTACTTAATTCAAAGAACATAGAGAATAGCTTGAATCAAAATATGAAGAGTCTCAGTAAGTTGAGAGACTAAAACTAGTAGTCTGTATTACATGGAATGTAAGTCCCAAAAAGACTATGGAAAAAGAATAAGGCAAATTATTTTTGAAGTAATAATTGACAGTCTACTAAATTTGCTTAAAAATGTCATATTAACAAATTCAAGTTCAGAGAATAAAATGCAAAGAGACCCCGAACCACATGCAGGCAGATCCTAGTAAGATTGCTAAATCCCAACATTAAAGAGAAAATCCTGAAAGGTGTCAGGTGGGGTAAAATATTATTATGTATGTGGGAGTAATAATATGAAAAACACTGACTCCTCATGAGCACTGATGAAGTTTAGACAACAATGTAACACATCTTAAAAATGTTGAAGGCAAGAAAATTTGAACCCAGAATTTTATTTCCCGTGAAAAGATCTCACATTTAAGGATTAAATAAATCTATTTTTAAATAAATAATAGCTATCAATGTTCATCACTGGTAGACCTGTACTATAAGAAATGCTAAAAGAAATACTCAAAGCTAAAGTATATAATATGGAGATTCTGATTTGCTTAAAGGAAGGAAAAGTGCTTGAAATGGTAAACTTTGAGATAAACAGAAGAAATAATAACTTCATTTTATTTTTTGTAGGACTAATATCTGCTTAAAATAATAATGATATATTATGGGTAATTTTTTCCATATGTAGATGTTAAATATATGGCAGCATTAGCACAAAGTTGGGAATATAAATGAAATTATTTTGTGAGGTTTTCATATTCTATAAATAGTAAAATGTATCAAACAGCAAGAACATAGTGTTTTGTGCATGAGAGAGACATATATAAATGAAGACACAGAGACAGAGACAGGTTCAGAGCAAAAGAGGTTATAATAAAATTTTAACAGTTGGTAAATTTAGAAAAAAACATTTATAGGTGTTTATTGCATTAATGTTTCAACTTTTCTATAGCTGTGAAAATTTAATAATAAAAGGTTAGGAATAAAAGTAATAGCAGATCCTGTAGTAACAACAACTGGATATATTTTAAGGATAAAAAAGAAACATGAAAGGAAAGATCCTAAAACTTACATATTGGAAGCTGCATGAAGAGAACATTTGTACTTAATTATAATTCCTAGCACCTGATATTGTGCTGTGATTTAGTAGGTAAAATATTTTTTAATGAATTAGTTAAATAGGAACTTGGCAAATGAGAAAATAGAAATAAGAAAAGGGAATAACTCTGAGTAGTTATCATTCATATAATTATGAATTTAGTTCATATAATTATAATTGTATGAACAGATAGCATAATGGTCACAAGCAGGAACTCTGGAGTCAGATTCACAGCTTGAATTTAAATCTTGACTCCATTATTTACTAGCAATGTAATCCTGGACATATCACTTACTTTATGCTTTGGTTTTAAATGAGTTTAATTATAATCCCTATTAATTACATTAATATTAAATTACAGTAACTATATGATACATTTATTCATGAGGATATGAGATTATATATATGTACACATACGATATATATGTGAATAGATGTATATCTGTGTGTGAGTGTGTGTGTGAATTTAAAAAATGAGCTTGTAGGTATTAATTATTTCATCATTCAACTTTCCCATGGTTTTGAAATTTTTAATAATAAACAATGAATAAATGAATGGTTAATCCCAGAGTACCAATGATTAGATAAATTTTAGTTATAAAACAGGAATAAGTAAGAATAAGAGTGGTAGGCTGCTCCTAAAATGGTTTTCAATGGTCTGCACTTGTGGTATCTGTGTTCTTGTGTGTTCCCTTCTTATATGTGGACAAGCCCTGCTAGTGGATAGAATATGGTGTAAGTGATCTGATGTCATTTCCAAGATTAGGTTATAAAAGAATGTGACTTCTGCCTTACCCTTATTGTCTCCATCTGATTGTTCTAACTTATTTGCTCTGAGGAACCCAGTTGCCATGTTGTGAGCTGCCTTGAGGAGAAGCTCATGATAAGAAACTAATGGCAGTATCTGACCAAAAGCCTGAAAGAAATGACGATCTCGGTACCACAACCCACCAGGAACTGAGTTTTATCAACAACCAATAAGTCAGCTTGGAAGTAAATCTCCCTAATGGAACCTTCACGGTGACTGAGCCCTGGCCCACACCTTGACTGCAGTCTTATCAGAGACCCTAAACCAGAAATCCTAACTGAGCAGCACCAACATTCATTTCCCACAGAAACTGTGAGATAATGAACATTATTGTTTAAAGCCTTGTAGTTTGGGTTAATTTGTTGCATAGCATTACTAATGAAGTTGGGTCTATGAGAAGGTTTTATTCTTAAAACAAATTTAGAGAACTTGATACCTTAATGAGATGTTTGAGATCTTAAAAGGGTCATTGCCACAGACTTATTGCCAACTTCACCATTATACGAATAGTTTGTAAGCTAATTATTCATTGTATCATTAATGTGAATTTGCAGAGGCAGTTTATTCTCCATCATCTTTTCTTCTATTTATCTCACTTAGAACAAATAATCAGGTAACTAAAGTAACTTGAAAATTATATAAACTGCTTCTTAAAAATTATTTAAAAATGATCTGGTTCAATATAAAAATAAAGTTACATAAAGATAAGGTATGTGAGTCTAGTCAGTTAATTGCAAAGATTTTTAAGTAAACTGTCAACGTATTCCAAGATTAACTATGCATTATTTTTAAAAGTGCTTTTATTTAGCTTTCACTTTTGACTTACAAATCCATCTGAATGCAGTTTTCAGATGGATTCTGGAACATAGCTCCATGAGGGGTGTGTATGGATCTCATAATTTGGGTTGTTTTTAGCTTTCCTGCTGGTCCACTGTAGAGAAGTAAACCAGTATCTTGTTGACAAGGATGCAGTACATGATCTGGAACAGAATCATGCCTCTATGATGTCTTTCCTCCTGTAAACATTCAACTTACATGAGCCCTTGCAAGGTGCAAGGTGTGTTTCTACAGGACTTCAAATGTACATGATTTATTTGTATGGGAAATTATAGCCTATACACAGAGTATCAAACCATCTGGTCAAATGACTATTCTGGCATTTGATAGCAGAGAGATTTAATAGCAAGCAAGTCCTTCAAATATTCTCATTTGAATTCACAGATTCATAGGTTTTTTCCCAGACTGATGTTCTTGGTGATTAGAAACAAAAACAATAAATAAATAAATAAATAAATAAATAAATAAATAAATAAATAAATAAATACCAAAACAATGAAACTTATTTGACACACTTATGCTCTCAAATCTTTTTTTTTTTTGCTTTCCTGGATTTCTGAGTTCTTTGCTTAATAAATATTTCCACTATTCCACAGTTTCACAGAGAAAATTTGCCTTAAGTAACTCCTTAGATAAAGAAAAAAAAAAAGAAAATGGTAAAAGGTACTATGTTTAAAATTGTCAATTTTTTGTTGTTCTTGTTGCTGAGAGACTGAAATCAATTTATTAAATCTTTCTTTTTCCTTTCCATTTCTTTTCTCTCTCCTCTTTCCCTTTCTCCCTGTGGTGGGGATGAAACCCAAGACTCTGCATGTCCTAAGCACACACTCTACCCCTGAGTTACATCGTCCGTCATAAATCTACTTTTCTACCTCCTAACCTCCATTAAACTAATCATAATACAAATGGGAATTTAGCAAACAAAGTTAGATTAAGTCTTAGGGGTATATTATTACTGATTGCAGAAGCAATCTGAACTGTAGTATTTTTCTTCAATGGAAATTTAGAAATGATAGATCAATAATTGCAAATTCAATATCCAGAAATGATTTTCTTCTGTTTTAAAGTAGAGAATAAATTAACAATGGCATTTGTTTAGAGAATGTGGCTTTGAAGTCTGCAGGGAAAGTCAGAGTCTTTCTTTTCAGTGACATTACTGAGTCTGATGAAGTTTTAATTGCTGTTAAGGTAGGCAGATCTGAATAGATTTCTATGGAAATAATTGTTCCAAGGTCTTCTCTTTGATAGGCACATAATGTTCTACAGAGGGAATGTCATTTGGCAAAGGTGTTATAAATCTGTGCAGACCAGCTCTCTTTTTTAGTTTAAGTCATCTGCTAAACCTTGTGCTAGGGGCCTCCAGATAACTAAACTTCGACATACTTTTAAAAATGAGATAATCAAATTCATTTATTTCAATAAAATAGTTTGGGGCACTTGGGTAAAAAATTCAAAAGTAAATAAATATTGAAGAAAGTAAAACATGGAGTGTTAAAGTACAGAGAACTGTCTTGAGAATCAGAACACCAAAGTGTTCTTGTATTTGTTCTAGAAATAGCAGACCCTAGTTCTTCATTTTGCTGCTATATAGGAATTCCTCTTAGCATGCTAACCTGAGGAAGGAACTGAGAAATAGGTGAGGTTTCAGTAGGTTTTTCTCCCTGTGTCATTCCTGCTAGCAATGAAAGTTCATTTGTATTTTAACTGGGCTTTCTTGCTTTAACTGAGATTAGCATTTCAGGCACTGTAAAGATAGCTAAAAGGGAAAGTGTTGGTAAGTAGAGTAGCCTCTAAGTTCAACATGCAGGTGGCTGCCTGCTCTACCTAAGCACTCTAGGGACCTACTATCTTAAAGACAGGTAGCACAGCAATATATATATATATATATATATATACATATATACACATATATATATATGTATATATATATATATGAAATGCAAATGTTACATAAAATACATAGGCACTTATTGCAAATCTTCCAGTCTGTTCTGTTCCCTTCCAGCCTGCCACTGTGAGCCCAATATGCTAGATATTCTGATCTCTAGGCTGCTCCTTCCTAAACCACATATGCACTTGACTTGCACCTGAAAAGTCCATTTTACGTTCAGAGTTAGAAAACAAAGCATTTGCTTAACAGAAATATTCACCTTAGACTGATTTTATTTTCAGGCTTTTAAAATTTGTTTCCAAATACTATGCATTTACAAAACATCAATGTGCTTGGAGAAGAAGTTATATTTGATATAGCAATGATCTGAGCCATAATTTTACTTCAGTCAATCTTAATTACATTCTGTTTCATTTTAAAACTTTTAACATCATATTTTTCTAGATAACAGAGTAAAAGTAGATTTTTAATCTTAAATGTAAAAATTCAAACTGGGATTTGAATAGCAAGAGTATATCCCACATTAATTTGTGTGAGGTTGAAGTGGGGTTGTTCTAAACATTTGTTTAATATTTATGCCTGTGGAGAGAAATTAGTTGGTAGAAGAAAAGTTACTATTATACATAGTAGTATGTAATTCTGTGCCAAACTGTAGGGTGGAACCAAGGAGGATATCCGAGTTTCAAAGAAAGGGGTCATGTTAGAAGACAGGAACATGTCCAAGTATAAAGAATGGGGTTTAAAGTTTCTGGAAGGGGGAACTCATAGTTTAGAAGTCAAAATAAGCATGGTTTTGTAAAAGCTATAGCATAAGTAATATATTCTCTGTAACACAATCTCATGGGGAAGTGAGGTCCTGTTGTTTATGAATGTGGGAATAATATAATCAGAGTGGAACTTCAGAAAAGTAACTCTGATAGCTGTGTACAACTCAGATTAGATGGAAAGAGAATACACTAGGGAGAACAGTTAGATGGCTATTGCAGTGACCAGAAAGAGGATCATGCTAGAAATGAAGAGGAAGTCAATACCTTGGGAGAAAATTTTAAATAGTAGTTAACGAGGTTCTCATTCATATAACTATGATACACGAAGAAGAAGAGAGAGCTAAGACACCACTAAGATACATGTATGTCATAGATTGTCCACCTTTGTGTGGTAAAAGTAAAATCTATGACATAAACATTTTTTTCAGATCAAGTGAACACTTTAAGCTTGCAAGGAGAAGAAACAAAAACAATTTTTTATGGATGGCAGGGCATGGAGGTATGAAGCTTGAACACATGGGGTGGGGAGGCATTATAAGGAGTTCATTGATTGTTTAGCTGTCTAGACAGCTTTTGGCCTGCAGGTCAAGAGAAGATTTAAAAAAAAAAATCTCAAGATGTCAGATAAATGCCAGAAAAGCAATCGATCCTCAAACTTGATGTCATTTCTGGAACTCTGTATAGTAGAGTGGTTGGTAACATAGTCCTTGGAGTAAGAAAAACTAGATTTTGAGTTCCAGCTCAAAAACTTACTACTTGTGTGACCTGTGTTGAATGATAAGCATCGCTAGAACAATGTGCCCTCATCTGTAAAATGGAAATAATACAACACCCTAAAGGGTGATGGCAGACAATAAATGAGACAGCTAATGTATTATACTTGGTGTAGCATTTGTCATGTAGTAATTAGCAAGTAAATAAATATGAGTTGTTTCTGTTATTATTATGATGCTGTAGGTATGAAATGACTAAATGAGCATAGAAGGATGTCTGGAAGGTACTTAGAAGCAATGTCAGAAGTCTGACTTTTTTCTGTTTATCTCTGGAAGAAAACCAAGGCTATGAAAGAGTAAATTGGTGTGAACCTGGATTGATTCCTACCCAAGATTTTTCTCTCCAATTGGGGATAAAAGCCTGCAACTATGCATTATAGTAGGTTATTATCTGCTGGATAATTTTTAACATATACCATATAATCCCTGACATTTTAATATAAAAGTTCATATATTAAATATTACAACATTAGTTTTAAAACTATTTTTGTTAGAATGTCAGGACTGGCTAAAAATAAAAACTGATATATTACTATGGAGTTGGGTATATTCATTAAGAGTAAAGGGCAAATCTAAAGATACAATTTAAAAAAAAAGAAATTGTGTATAAGGAAAAAGTCTGAATTCCTTGGCAATCACATGCAAAAATAACAGTGAGTCAAAGAAGTTCCCAGGCTTTTGTTATTTTATCATTTGTTTAGAATATTTTTAAGTCAACTGCATGTTTGAGCCTGGAAGATAGAGAAATATTGGTAGAACATTAAAGGATATAGAAAGAGAATTGATTAAGGAGAAGAGATGAAAATTTATTTTTGTTGTGTGGAATTTGTGGCAAGAGTAGGTTATCCTAAGCATGAAGGTGCCAGTTAAATATTTGGAAACATGAATCTGGCAAGCAGGTAAGAGATATTTTCAGTTTAATAGTCAGCTATTTTTTAAGCACATGTTTACTCTGAGAAACTGTGTTAAATATTTCCAAGTATGTACTGATGGTAAGTTTGGCTTCCAAGTAGCTTATATACAGGTTAGATCTAGTTTCAAGATCAAGAAAGCCTTCTGAAGAAATGTTTTGAGATGCTTTCAAGAAAGAAAATTTATACAAGTGGAGATTCCAAAACAGTTCATGTGTAATATGCAGATGAATAAAAGGGGAGAAGAAGTACATGGTAGCATAATTGTTTTGCAGAAAAGAGAATCCTTCAAAAATAAGTCTAAAGTAAGAAAAATATGTTTAAGTTGGGCACAATGGTGCACACTTGTAATCCCAGCTACTTGGGAGGCTAAGACAGAAGGATTGCAAGTTTGAGGCCAGCCTGGGCAACGTAGGACCCTGCTTCTAAAAAATTAGAAGAGCTAGTGATGTGCTCAGTGGTAGAGTGCTTGCTTAGCATGTAGGAAGCTCTAGGTTCAATCTCTACTAATAAAAAAAAAAAAAGAGCAAAAAATTATTCACATTATTGCATTTATCTTCACATTTCCATTGAATTTCTTTTTTTTTTCATTCTACAAATGAGTACCAGATAGTTTATTGATTCACCTAAAAGTCACCTAACTCAAAAGAATGATCTGAGGATTCCCAAACCCAAAGAGAGACTCTATGTCCTTGGGAAAAAGGAAAAAGAGGAGGTTTTCATCTTGACTGAAATACAGCAAACAACTAACTTGGGTATGAGGATGAATGGTTCATTACGAGATGTTGTGGAACTGAGTATAACATCCAAATGAAGATTGGAAAATGTAGACACAGGAGTTAGGGGGTAACAATTTATGTTAATAAAACTAGGAAAGTAGAGGTAACATCAAGTGCACAGATGGCAAAATAGAGGATAATTGCATAATGGTGAGATCTAAGTTGAAATTGGGCAAAGTGAAATTGAGGTTGGGTGGATCTGTAAAGTGTTTAATTGCTTCCCACAAAGTTCTTAGTTCCAAGTAGAAACAGACCTAGCAGACACTGTGGATACAACAGAAGTGTTAGCCACTTTAGCAAATGATAAAGAATCAAGGATTGGCCGTACAGACCCTCAGCAGGAACTGATGATGGAGTTCAAGATGAGTTCATGGTGAAGTAGCTAGAGAAAGCCAAAGGAATGTGAGCCATTACGGGAATAGCTGAGTGAATCATTACCAGTATTAATATGTACATACTCATGAAGTGGGTTTGGAACATAAATGACTCCTCTGAAGATATTAAGATATGTTATTGCACTCAATATAAAGAGTATCATATTCACTATTAATAAGGAAAAGACTAAGTAAACATGTCTTCTTTGGAACTGAGTTGGAATTGCACAATAGTATTAGCTAATAACTTCTTAGATCATGTTTGGGTGGTATTAACATAGACTATGTAGCTTAACCATCTAATCATGTTCTCAAGAGAATAACCCAATCAATAAAAGTAAAATATACACTTAATGAGTTCAAGAATCATATTGTTAAAGTTGGACCTGGAATTTTTTTATCTGATCTTTTGTTTTTCAAATAAAGAAATAGAATCAATTTTTGCTAGGGGAACAGAGGGCACTTCTTTAATATCAAACAATATTCCATTCAACCTTAAATTTTATACATAACTTTTGCATATTTCAGTATTCTATTTTATTAATAATATCTAGACGTTTATATTACATATATTTCAATATCTTTTAAAATAGAATTTCAAAATTTTTAGAGGGGGCCATTTAGAATATCTAAATAGTTTCAGTACAAAAACTTAAAAGCATTACATTTGCACATAGAGCTGATAAGATTTACCTACAATTATTTCCTCCTCTGGGCAAGAATTCTAAACCTTGAAATCACTTCCTTAGATTATATCACTGATTCTCTGCTTCAGTGCTCCTCCTCTCAAATCCATATGTAACAGTGAAACCTGAAAGATTATTTTGGATAGCCTAGTGAAAACCCTCATTTACTTCTTCACATTTGGTTGAAAGCATTACAGTCCTAATTTCATGCTAATCTGAGACTCAGATTAACTGTTGTTGACACTGCCTATGCTTCTAGGATGTAATTGATGGAAGGCAAACTTAAATCTGAGTCACATGTCTGGTTATCAGAGTACCCCCTCAATGGCTTTTGGTTCCTTTTAAATAAATAAATAAAATGTTAGTCAAAATCTTTTAAAACATAAGATTCACAGCATAAGAATAAATCAGTCTTTTTAGTTAAAAAATGAATACTTTTAAAGTACTAAGAATATTTTGACTTAAATGTAAGTACTGCCAGAAATGAGGTAATAAATGGACTATTATTTCCCATGTAACATAAAAACAGTTGATTTATGAGAAAAACTACCAGAAAGCAGAACAAAATTATAAATGGAAGGGTGTCAATCAAATTGAAAGCTAAGGACTGGGGATATAGCTCAGGGGCAGAGCTTACCCAGGATGCTAGCAGCCTTGGGGTCAATCCCCAGCACCAAAGCGGGGGAACAAAAAGAAAAAGAAAGAAAGAAAAATAAATTTTGTTGAAAGCAGTGGAATGGTGGTTAGGGCCAGGACTCTTCTGGGAATGTTTACAACATAATCTTATTTCTTATTTGTATCCAGTGTAGAAGGAGCACCTCGAAATAAAAGACCTGAGACCATATGGAGGACTGAGGGTATAAATGATAACTCTCACAGATGCTTCTTCCTAATACTGGCTCTGTTGAAATACCTAGAAAAATTAAAAGAATCAGACAGTTTTTATAAATCACAATTATTGCCTATTTCCTATTAGTAAAGATAATGGCATACTAATATTTATGGTTAAGCTTCTGTGGTTTAGGTATTGTTTGTGAATATAACTTCACACTCATTGAAATATTTGTTTTAGTAGAAACAAAAAGAAAAAGAAAATATCGAATTCAAAACTGTTCTTCATGGTTAAAATAATTAAGAGGTGAAAAATGTGTTCAATTTCTAGAGTATTATTTATTTTCTTTTTGAAAACATTGAAAATCTGGAATAAATACAAGTCATAATGTTTACAATCAGACATAGGTGTTACTTCAGCAATTTATACTAATTTTCTTCCTTAAAGGCTATAAAGGGAAGTCAGCACAGAGTTGACATGGAGAAATCAGCAACAACACTGTATGGAAAGCACTAATGTAAGCTTCTGGGCTTCCCATTGAGGACTCACTAGTGGAAATGTGGTTGTTATATGATGCTCCATAATTAAGAGTAACTTCAGAACTTTAGGAAGTTCAACCTTTAAAATTACAAGGGCTAAGCAGGCCAGGACATAGCTTCACCTGGAGATATGTTGCCCATAGCCAAACCTGAGGCAGGGACTTCTTGTCTATCTTTGGATTGTATATCATGCAATATGATTGCAGGTGTATGAAGGTAACTCATTCAATGAATTCTGAATAAATTTCCAATCTACCATAGTTAGTTTTACTTAGCCAGATCTCTCTTAGAGTGATGCTGATAGACCCTTGGATGAGTTTTGGAAGCTACTTGATAAAGGAGTAGAAAATCTAATGAATTTACATATCAGATTTGGATGGAATTTAAAGGATATTCCTATAATAATCCAAATTAATTTGTAATCCTTCTAAAATAAATATAAAGAATCTCATTAATAATTGAAAAGAAATACATTTGTATATCTCAGGATCGGGTAAAATTTATGAATTTCAATGAATAGTTTAAGGAAGCAAACTGTCAAGAGAAGTTATGAAGATAATAATTTCAAGTCATATAATATTGATTGATTCTGAAACTTGATCAATAAATCGAGAATCAATTTAAATGATAAGTGAAGCTCCTAGATTAGAAATAAGTTTGATTGAGTGATCCTTTAAAGTAAATGCCAGATTTGATTGAAAATGTCACAAAATGAATCAAAATTTACTTCAGTTGCTCAAACTGACAGCATGACTTGCCCAGGAATTGCATATACTCTTTGAGGGCAGAATGGAGTCACCCAAGAACAGATATTTCTGCAAATTAAGATAACTCATTCTTCAGTTTTTAAGACTAAGCCTGGTAGGCATTTCTGTGTTAAAAAATGTCTTAGGGAAAATAAATTTTACTTTAAGATATTTTCTTTATTAATAGAGCTAAAAATAAAAATAAAAAGGCAATCAAAACAATTCATTTGTTAATTATTGATTCTTGTGGATAACAGAATTTAGCTATAAATTTCAGTGGAACTGAAAATAAGCTATTAATAGTTCAATTTCATTGCTTTAATTAAGTTTATCAGTATCAAATTGTGCATAAAACACTAATTTAATACTAAAAATGTACTTTAGATATTGTTATATGAAGAATAATTGTGGGTACAAAAACATCTGACAGTAATTAAACTAAACACCAGTATTTTATTTTACATATGTCTGCCTGTGCTGTATCTGCAATTCATTCACAATTGCCAACTCACAGATTATAGTTTTTATTTATTAATTAATTGTCAAATTTGTGCAATATTTTGTGTTCAAAATTTGACAAGTAATTCTAAAGTGTTTTTAATTTGAAAAATAATATATTTTCAAATGAATTTTTTTTTGAAGCTACACTGACAATCACATAATTCTAGACCTTAAAATGTGTTTAGGATTTGATCTTTAACCATTAGACTCAATTTCATTGGTTGGTTTAGCTGCTTTGTGGGCATGTAGAAACACAGACTTAACCTTATTCCCACAATTTATTCAATCCTCAGTGAGGTTTTCTGAACACTCAGTAGGTCCACATGTGCACCAGATTCTAGGGATTCATTATGCATCAGTGAAGGCCCAGACAGTGTTCCACTGTGTTCATCTGCAAATGCTTTTAAACATTCTCTTTGACTAACAAAAGCCTATATACTTTTCAAAACCCAATTAAATTTTCATATTTTTATGAAAACTTTCCTGAACTTTCCAGAAAGAGTTAATAATATTGCTACCCTACTCTGTGACTGTACAGTGTGTATGTGTGTGTGTGTGTGTTTAGGTTCACATGTGTATGTACACACATGTGTTCTGAAAACTGTCAGTGGTTGTAGATATAAGAGTGACAGCCCAAAGATTTATCAGTGGGAATAACTTGCAATATTACTGAAGTACATTTTGATCATCCATTGTACTGAAACACAATGTAGATAATGCCAAAAAAAAAAAGCTCAATATTCAGAGCCTTTATTTGCATAGCTCCCTCTAAATACTGCAAGTTCAATGAGTTACTGTACGGTACATAGTGTTCTAGTTTGAGAAGGACAAGCATGTTCATGAACTAATTATTCATAAGTATTTCTGGTAATATGAATAAGGAATTCTCAACATAAATGTATTTGAATCTCCAAGATTTTAATATTTGTTGTTATCTCCCTATTCTAAATATATGTTCTTTACCAAATTTAATATTTGGATTTTCATTCTTGTTCTCAAAAGGGTGCCACAAATTGTATAAACTTCAAGCACCATAAAAACCCAAACCTTCTTTTGACACTGAAACAGATTCAGAAAGAAATCACTGAACTGCTAGGTGGGATTATCATTTGTTTTTCACTCAGTACTGCATTTTGTAGGGTGTCTGTGGGACTTACTGATGTCCCACACTAGAACTCTAAAATTCCTTAATTTTTTTCTTATATCCTGCTTACATGTGATTTTTCTGAGGTAAAGTTTCTAGAAATAGAAAAGAAATAGACTCTAGCAGAGAAAAGCAAAATTGTTGAAGTTGTGGAAATCAAAATTCAAGGTTCAACTCCTAATCTAGGCTTTATTAGCTGTATAATCATAACTAACTACTTTAAATTTCTGATCTCTTATTTTCTTATGTGTGAAATTATTATATATGAATTAATTCAATGTAGCTGGCCAAGTTTAGGGAAGACTAGATATAATTGATATACTTAAATAGTTTATATATTGTAGGTAATTAAAAATGATGCTATGGACATTGGTACTATTTATCCCTTTGGTTAAAAAAAGTTTTGAGAAATGCGTCTGACCATCTGTTTTTCATAATTCTAAGTGGAGCCACAGAATAGACCTCATGTGTGCCAATATACCTTTGGCAGCTCTCATTGATAGCAGTGAGTTCTTCTGTCCTATAAGGAAGGACCTCTAAGTTCCATTTTGATGAGAAAGACAGCTTTTCTTGAGGTATTACTTTACCCTCTGAGAAAATACTAGAAAGATGTCTGGCAAAGAGCACAGGACATATTATAAACCAAAAAAAATAAAAAATCAGGTATGAGCGTCAAGAAAATTTCTTGATAGAATTACCTCTATCCAGGTGACTGCATATTTTGGATGCAAGAGAAAGCTAATATATTTTCTCTCTGTCCCCTGTTGCCTTTCAAAATTAGCCACATCTGGTTGAGATTGTTTGGGGGCCTTTGAAATCACTGACAATGGTGCCTAAATAACTAAAATTTCTTTTATCCAAGGCATCTCCAGGTATGTCCAGCTGTTAGTTCATTTTCTGTTGATAATAACACAATGCCATAGACTGGGAAAGTTATAAAGAAAAGCAATTGATTTTGGCTTATGTTTGTGATCCAATGTCGAGGGGGTCACACCTGGTGATGGTTTATCAGAGTCCTAAGGTGCTGTAGGATATCACATAGCAGGAGACAGGAAGTACTTGTGTGTCTGTCTGCTGCTCTGTCTTTTCTTATAAAGCCATAAGTATTCCATCACAGTGGCTCCAGGATGACCTTATCTAATCTTGATCACCTTTCAAAGTTCTCACTTCTAAACACCATGTTCAGATTAGATTTTCACCCTCCTAAAGTATCATGGAAGAGATTATTCTCCAACATGAGTTTCAGAGGAGACTGCCATATTCAAATTATAGTACAACTTATTAAAAATTAACATACAGAATTATCTACAGCTATAAGGGCTAAATTACTTAAATAATTAGAATTATCAAACTGTTTCTTAAGAGAATTTATTTCAAGTATCTGCATATTTTGCTGCTAAACCAATACTCTGAAGGACACATCAAGTGACAAATCACAGAGAAAAATGTATTTTTCTAGGAAAAAATTGCAATTCCAACCCTAAAAAATGAGATTATAGAGAATATGCTGTGGGAGGAAATGAAGCTGCACACTACTTAGAAATTGAAGCTCCATTAAGATCCAAATGCCTCAACCTAGATACCCTGACTAATTTTACAGGAGTTTAATGCACTACTAAAACATTGAAATCTGTGAAATAGCTTCACTAACTTGGTTTTTAAGTGAAACTTGTCTCATTTAAGGGAAGCAGTTTTCTTTCTAAGGTTGTGATAATAGAGTAGGTAATGTAAAACTAATTGCATAGATAGTAGCAAATGATGCTCAGAAAATATTTGGACAACAGGAAAAGTATATATATTTAGATTTATCTTCATTGCTCATTTTTTATTAACAGTAATCAGACAAGAAGGCACACATCTGTGGAGCTCAAAATATAAAAAAATTGGTCTCTAGAGGGAATGAAAACAAAACAGAGGAAATCTCACAGATGCGATGTTACCCTCTAATGAATTATAACACTGTTTCCTGAAGTTGATCCACTGGGGCTGGAGGATGGAGTAACAAAACCAAGCAGTTAATATTTATCTATACTCCATATAGTCTTTAGAGGAAAAAAAAATCTCAATATGGTTAAAACTTCTTAGGTAGAATGTTTTTAAAAATCACACTATCTGATGCCTTTATGGTAAATTCTTTTTTTTTTTTCCTATATATAAAAAGAAGCTACTGTTTAGTGAGGGTGCAAAGGAGATGACCATAGGTAAAACAGGTCATTTTGCTAGTTAATTCTTAGTGTTCATGTTGCAATAGAATCATGAGGCATGTGTTGCACTCATTTCTTGAAAGGAAAGTTTGAAAACACTCCATTTTGTATGTCATAACAGTTGCCCGAATCTGCAAGGCTTGCTCAGTGAGTAAACACAAAAGAGTTCAGTGAACAAAGGAGCTCTCTAAAACCCTTATCATTAAGGTCATGAATCCCATTTATAAAGGTTCCACCCTCGTGATCTAGTCATCTCCCAAAGGTGCCATCTCCTGCTACCACCACATTGTTGATTAGGTTTGGGATATATGGATTTTGGAGGACACTACATTCTGGCATTACCATTCACCTTGAATTATTTAACCAAAGCGAGGACACTTCTTTTGTCCAGTTATCTATACAAAACAGTGGTAGAGAATTCTGAGAGGAAATATTTAGGCTGAAATATGTGCAATGGTTACAGTATTATTATTTCTTGATGGATAATATTCATTAAAATGAAGATCTAAGAAATTTATTTCAATTTTTAAAGAATACGATTGTCTTTCATACCTGTTTATTTATTTAAAGAGAAAATATCAAACAACTTTAACAGAGCCTTCTATTCGATGATTTTGGATATATATATATATATACCATTCACTGGATATACATATACATGAATATTTCCAGTTGTTTTTTTTTTTAATTTTTTTCAGTATTGAGCATTGAGGCATTGAACCCAGGGGCACTGTACCATTGAATACATCCCCAGCCCTTTTTGAAATTTTTTTTTTTTTGGTACTAGGGATTGAACTAGGAGGTACTTAACCACTGAGCCATATCCCCAGCCCTATTTTGTGTTTTTTATTTAGAGACAGGGTCTCACTGAATTGCTTAGTGCCTCGCCGTTGCTAAGGTAGACTTTGAACTCATGATTCTCCTGTCTCAGCCTTTTTTTAAATTTTGAGACAGTGTCTCATTCAGTTGCCCAGGCTAGACTCAGACTTGTGGTCCTCCTGCCAACAGTTGTGTTGACATACAAAGGAACTAAAGTGGTGTCTAGCAAGTCCTCCTGCCTCAGAATCCAAGTAGCTGAAATTGTAGGTATATGGCACCACTTCTGGCTGTTCCTTTTGTGATAGAACTGCCTGACCATGCCACAAATATTTTATCTAAGACTTTATTTAGATGATTGGGCAAGTGAAAAGTTCATTAAAAAATAAAGCAATAATTTAAGAAGGTAAGGTAGATATTTTTTCAGGCTTATTAATGCTAGCTTTATCAATAATTTTTATATGACTTTTGGTTTCACATGAAACCATTTTAAATGAAAAAAGTTATTGACATGTTATTTAACCATTAAAAAATAATGATTAAAAAGATTAGGTAATAGATTGGAAAAGAGCATAAGATATAATAGTAAATAGAATAAAGGAATGTATAATATGTATCAAATATGATTGAAGGTTTAAAAAATCTATGACTGAAATAAAAAGTAACAACATATTAAAAGTATGTATGTATTTCATGTGTGTGGCAGAATTTCCGGACATTTTTTCAATTCTTTTACAATACTAATTTTTATTGGTGCATATTAATTTATACAAAATAGTTGGTTTCATTATTATTCTTTACTGAACAGATTATATTCTTAAATATCATATATATTAGATGTTAACATCCAACAAGTAACAGACTAGATATATATATATATGAGATACACGTATTAGAAAATAACATATATTATGTTAATACGAAGTTGTTCAGTATAGCAAAGTGATCAAGTATTGTAGGTACTATACCCAAACTGTTTGAACTTATGGTGATTTCTCTTTAGCAAGTTGTCTCTATTCTCTGTACTTATTTCATTGTCTGTAAAATGGACATAATTAGAATTTTAACTTATGAGTTAAGCTTGTTATGAAGAACAGTTGTGTTGACATACAAAGGAACTAAAGTGGTGTCTAGCAAGTAGGCAATACATAGCAGTTATGACTAGATTATAATTCAAAACACATAACAAATTGAGGACAATCTAACACTTTGTATTCTTTAAAAACATTGTTATGATCTGCAATTTAATTTATAATATAGAGTAAATGGCTCATATATTGGGGTCACTTACTGTGTAGTTTCCTTACTGTTACAAATCCCCGAGAAAAACAACTTAGAAGAGGAAAGGTTTATTTTGACTCAGAATTTCAGAGATTTCAGTCCATGGTCACAGTTGGCTCTATTGCTTTGGGCCTGAGGTGAGGCAGGACATCATGGAGGAACGGTATGGCAAAGGAAAGCTGTTCGGCTCATGGCTGCCAGGAAGCAGGCAGCAGTGATGGAGATGTATGTATATAGATAGAGAAACAGAGAAAAGCAAGGGCAGGGGAAAAGGGAGGAACAGCATATAATTTCTCATTCCCAAGGGCATGTCCTCAGTGACCTGCTTCCTCCAACCATGTCCCACTGTTTTTACCTCCTCCCGGTAGTCCATTCAGCTACCTATCCACTGAAGAGGTCAGAGCCGTTGGGATTTAATTACTTACCCAACCCCACCTCTGAACACTGTAGCATTGTGGAGCAAATCTTCAAAACATGAGTCGTTGAAGGATATTTTATATCCAAAACACAACACTTAGTTAACATCCTAAATTATTTGGTACCTGGTCAAATATATAAATTTTAAGTCTGAATATTTAAAAAAGAGATGTCAAAAAATTCATAGAATGATGCTTATGTAATTTATTCTTTTAATACTCTTGAACTCTTCGCTCTCAAATAATTGGTTCTTTTTTTGGACCCACTGCTAATATCCTGCTAATATGAGGACATTTCTCCCTTATACCGGTAAAAACTGAGGAACAGATGAAAAGAAGGTAGTCATTAGAAGTAGTCTCTATGATACAGGCGAGAGATGGAGATGATATCTGGGCAGTGGGGACACAGACCAGCTGTGTATTATGAAAAAACAAAACACAACAACAAACCAAGACCCTTTCAGCCTATAAAGGGACAAATAGCCCCTGAAAGCAAAGTATCATTTTGTATTTTACAGTACAGTGAATACAAAAAGGTGATGCTTCTACTGAATTTTTATCATTGTTATAATTAGAATTCATCATTTCATAAAGCAGGAACTTTTTTCACACACTTTAGATAGAATTTTTTTTAATTTAGTACTTTTGTGTAGGAAGGGCTGTGGGAAGAAATAATTGCATAAAATAGCTGATTCCTTAAAATTTTCAGATAATTAAGTGCCAATACAAAAATTCCACTTTAGTTTTTTTTTTTTAAGTTTTCTCTTTCTCATATATTTTTCTAATATTGTTCAAGCATTTACATTATAATTACAGTCAATTTATTTAACAGTAGTTTTTAAAGAAAAGATTCATTAATAGGTAGATGGTCAGGAAATTTTGTTTCTTCACATAGAACATTTTTCCAGGTACTAAATTTTAATTTTTTTTTTAAGATAACACTTCCCTACTGTCTTGGAAAGATACTACAAAGTGAAAATGAAGTGGGAGGAATCAACATAGACTGAATGTGCAAATTATATTTTTATTTTATTTTCCTCTAAAAATTCAAAATACGAATGAACATGGATAAATAAAATAAGGGACAGATTATAGTTTTGTTCATCAGTATTCAAAAGTCAAGTCAAGAGGGATTATTCTGGCCTAAATGAAGATACAGTGATATTAACTTGCTAATCACTTCCTTGAGAAAATGCTGTTCTGACATTTACTGCTCCAGATTCTTCTTGTAATCTTTGTTCCACTCTTTTACATGCCACAAAAGTCTGCTCTTCCATAATTCAGACATGATTCATGTTTTCATATTGGAATGATGAGCCTTAGCCCTTGTATCTTGCTAAAGTGAACTCAAATATTTAAACAATGTAAAATATGTTAATTGATCTTTTTTCAAACCTGAGCTTGTATTTCCTCGATTACAAAGCTCTTTTAGGAATCCTCCCTATGTTAGTAACAATCATTGAAAGAAAAACAAACACTATATTTAAAATATATAACAATTATAAAATGAGATTCACATTCACAAGTTACCAATTAGAGAAATGTAAAAATTATTTCTTAAAATATGCTCCTTAGGAAATAGATATGATAAAGCTGGGTAATAAAACATTTAGTGTAATTGATATATGAACATGCACAGTATTTCTGACTTTGTTGCATATTTGAAAATTTTTCAGACAAAATGTTGGAGAAAATATGCTTCTTAAAGGAAAGCAGTCAAAAACTCCTCTTCATATTAAGCTCATATATTAGACTTTGAATTGCTTTCACTTAATTATCTTTCTCTTTTCATTCATTTATGATTGTGTTTTCATGAAGTCGTATTTTTATGAGCTGAGTGTAAATTAAATTCATTTTTTGGGCAAGATAGGCCATATGAGTGATTTCACTTTTATCTTTGGGTTGTATTCAAATTTCCTTCTGGCCAAGTACTCAAAAATTCATGCTAAAGAATTTTCATCACGTGCAGGTCTTCTCTATAAGGCACAGTCCACATTCTACCTTGTATTGTGGTCATTGTGTCTTATTCTTAAGCATTTTGAGGGAAGGTTCTTTTTAGTTTTTCATTCATGGCAGAGGATTACAGAGTGGGAAAAAGTAGCCTGAGAAAGAGAGGAAAGGGGGCATGTTTTTCTTTCATGAGTTAAAAATTTAATTGGTAAAATTCTAATTTTAACTGTTATTAAACATCTTAGAAAGTAAAATATACTGTTAGTTAGCAGAAAATATATATGAAAACATACTTGACTCTAAATTCAACTTTAAAAAATGAATTTATTAACTTTATTGAGCTCCTACCCTATTCAAGAAAAGCTTAAATATAATTCTAATTTTAATTATAATAATGCTTGTCAACTGGTTCTTTTCTCCTACTTTATTTATTTTTTACATTTTTTACTTTGTTCTTTTTAGTTACACATGACAGTAGAATGTATTTTAACACATCATACATACATGGAGTATATGTGATTGTACATGATATAGAGTTATGCTGGTCATATATTCATATAGAAATATAGGTGTCAAATAGTTTTTGATAAGATGAATATATTTTTGGATAAAAATCATTATTCATCATGATTTTTTTAAAAGTTGAATAATACAAAAGCATATATATATGTAAAAATTATTCTTTTCTGACCAATTATACATAACATATATATCCATTTTCTATCTTGTCAATTTCCTACCACAGCCATCAATGCTTTTTCTCCCCAAATATTTGATGGAGCATGTATATGTATATGTTTATGTACAGCTTTTTTTTGTGGTTGCCAAACAAATTATTTTGAATATTTTTGTCTGATCTTGAGACATTAATTCAATGGGATGTGGCTGTGGCTCAGTGGTTAAGCACCACTGGGTTTAATCTCTGGTGCCAAATATAAATAAATAAATAAAGCTTATGTTTTGTAAAGACAGGATTTAGTCTCTTTTAGCATCCAATTAATCTGAAGGTGTGGTATAAAATTTTTCTAAAGAACATTATTATCTTTGCATAGCCAAACCATTATTATGTTTTTAGCAAAACCAGGGGGGTTTCCCTGAAATGCTCATTTCCTTATAGTCATCTTAACTTTATATCTAGCCTATTTCAAACAAGCTGAAGCAATTTTCTAGAGTACTTAACTATAAAATTACAAAACTGCCAATGCATACATAAATTCTGCTTCACAAAACAGTAAATTTAAAAAAAATCGTTATTAAGCCACAAAGATAACATGAAAATATATCCACTTACTTAGTTGAGTTTTAAACAACTTTTACTACCAACTCTGTTCCATCCTTTCCCCTTTAAATTCAAGCCCAAACCTGGGTTTTACCCCTTTCACACATTCTCTGTGCTTTTTCATAACTGTATGTCCTTGCTGTTAAAAGTCATGCAAAAGTCCATGCCAGAGCTACACCTGTGGCCACAGCAAAATTAATTTTAGTTTGTTCATATTTGACTATTTTTTTATACTGCCCTTTATAACTGATCGCAGGAATTTAATCCCCCATGCTTTTCTCATTTGAATAATTAGTTATTAGGAAGAATTGAAGTCATATATGGAATTTCACTTTGTCCCAAGTGACATATCAGGGGAAGTAAGAAAATATGCTGTCTATTTTTAGAAAGGACTTTTCATTGTTATCTTTTGCTTTGAATTCCTGCATTGTGACAGTTTGCTGGGGAGGGCAAAGCAAGCCATGTTTTACTAGGTTTTACTCCATGATCTATATTTTGCCTTCATACATTTTGTTTTTCCCTCAAATGCCAATATATCATATAAAGTAACATTATAAAATAATGGAAAATTTTTCTTTCAATATTCTTTTTGTATTGACAATGATTTGCAGAACAATACACAATCTCATCCCAGAGGCCAAGAAAGGTTCAGATACTTCAGGAGAAGAGGCAGTAAGATTCAGACACAAGTGAAAATAAAAGAGAGACTAGAAGCAAAAACAGATTACTGAGGAGGCCTTGAGAACGAATGCAAATCAAGAACACATGACAGGTGTCTATTTTGCAACTTTTATTGCCACAATTGAGTTATCAAATTGCTTATCAAATTGTCAAAAGAGCGGGGAGAGAATAATATGAAGAGAAATCATTAATCAAAAAAATACTTTTTTATTTTTTAAAGATAGTGAAGTATTCAAATCTGTCAAGACAATTAAAGAAGCAGCGTCAAATGCATGCATCGCCCAGTGTTAGTCCCCTCTGCACAGAGTACCCATTTTATGACAGCTTTGAAATAGAAGTTGAAGATGTCATAGAAAAGCACTATGGCCTCTTTAAAAAAAATCAATAGCTTTTAAAATCCCAAATGCTCTCACTGCTGAGATTAATAAACACCAAGAATCCATCCTGAACACACACAATGACTTCTATTACAAAAGGAAAAATGAAAACGCTGCTATTACTGACACAGTCGATAGATCCCACCTCGGTGTATACTGTACTTTCTATATTTTTAATTTAAATGCATATAGTTCCAGGGACAGGAACATGATCAGCATTCATTCCCTTCAGAGTATAATGGAAGATGTGGAAGTTTTCCCCATAAATAAACATATAACCTGTCTTGGGTGCCATTTGCTTAAAATATTTTCCCTGGAAACTTATTTAGCCATTTTCAGTATGTGCTTCTTCCTCCAGCTTGCTCGTTATTACTGCTTTTCTTCTTTCAACTAGAACTAGGGCAGAATATCATGAAATTGTGGTCTCTGCCTCAGGTTTGAGGACATGTAGCTCCGAGTTCAGGAAACAGCAGACTTGTTTGGAAATAAAAGATGATACAAAAAATATTTACATTCAGACTTCTATAAGTTTAAAGGAACATATATATGATTTTGTTAGCAAACATTCCCAGGTACCTAAAAATATTTTTCACCCTTTGTGTTTCTGAGCCCTTGATGGGCTTACTTAAAAAAATAAAAATGTTGTTAATGTATATTAATCCAAAAGATCTTTCAGCAGCATTTTTATTCTTATTATAAAAGGTAAGGCCACCAATAAATCATTTAAGAGAGCTCTGCAATATTCACACGAAGTGTGCTGCAGGCTCATTTAATACAATTAAGCTCAAGAAGTGATTCCCTTATAGGCATCCAGAATTTCTATGGAAAATTCAGAAATGCATTCAGAAGGTAATAAGAGATCTGCGATATTTTCCTTCGAGACTTTATAAAATTGATTGAAGTGTTTTTCTTCTTCAAGATAATATGCAGCAGAACTAGGTTTTTGTGTTGATATATTCACTAAGTATTTGTTATTGTTTTTCTTTAACCCATTATCTCTTTCACAGCCAAAAAGCAGTTCAATAAATAACCTGATACCATTTGTCTCACAACATAGAGTTCTACCTAATGCAAGGTGATGTGAGGAATGAAGAAAATTTTTCTTGCATATAAGACAAAACAAAATTGTGGAAGTTAGAAACTATGCTTATTCTAAATAACACATATTCCCATGTACAATCACTTGGTTAGTGTGTAAACCAGTAAAATGCCCTCTTTGTATATTATTTTGTGTTAGGATTTTAAATAGAAACAAAGAAAGATACAGAGATTAAAAAGTTGCTTTTAAAAAGCCACGAAGATTTCCCAAAGGGGGGAAAAAAAAAAAAAACCCTGGGAGCAATTTGTATAGAGTGAGAGAGATGGTTACTTAAGAACCAAAGTAAAAAAGAATTTTCTGTAACTCAGGTTGAATATAGGGTATATAAGGATCAAAACCCCAAAAGAAGTGATGGTATTGGTGAATGATACACGGTTAAGATTTAAGAGATCAAAGATTTTGTTTTTCAGCATATTGTAGCAATCTTTCAGAAAGTCCCTTGCTACTCAAAATGTGGTCCTTAGACCAATAACATAGGCATCATCAGGGAGCTCTTTAGAAATGTCACCTTGGGCCTCATTCTGGATCATCCCAGTGATTCTTATTTACTTTAAAGTTAGAGAGAGAAAGCTTAGCCTTCCAAAGCATTTGCCACCCCCACTGTCCTTTCACAAGTGTAAATAGCACTGTGACACTGATGCATTGCTAGACCATCAGCCACTGTAGCCTGAGGAAGTACAGTGCTGAAGCTATCGGGGAGAATTTCTCTCTTCCAGACAGCTCTGCTGACCTGCCCAGACCAATGATTGATCTGAGATGACCCTTTGCCCGAAAGAAATTAACCTGGATCCTGAAGCCAAGATGAAATTTGAGGTGATCTCTAATCAATCTGGAAAATGGATGATTGGGGATTTTGATGTTAGTCATCTCTCATTAAACCTTTTAAAACAGCTATTTGTTTTTATAGTTTCCTAATTTGATCACCAGTTCGTTTCTATGTTTATTTAAGGATCATGGAATATATTCTCCTCTGTAGATTTTCCAAAATTGCTTTAAGTAATTTATGTTGATATTCATCTGATAAGATACTTTTCAATTGCTTAAAAGGAAAACTCAAATTAATAAGCTTGCCTTCAAATTTCACCTGTCGCACAAATATTTCTTTAACTTGTATAGTATAATATCAACCCAGGGGCCATGCTAGATCTAAAATAGATCCAGAGACAATTGTTTGATCTTTCCTAGTGCTTTCTTCTTTAAAACTAACCAAGAGGTCCCACTGTGGTGACAAAGGTTTTTAATTCAGAGAAATGATTCTTTAACACAGTTTGATGAATCATTCATTTTAGGGGCAGGGGAGAGAACCAAAATACATTTTTAGAACTGACTTTGTTTTTATGAAAGTAAAACATTTGCTTTGTTTTGAGGATTTTTTGACTTTAAGATACTCTAAAATTACAGTCTATCTAGTTACAGTAAAATTTATGAATATTTTTAAAAGACAATATTTAATTCATTAATTACTAATTAAGAGTTCCTCTGCTTCTTTCTGCCATGTAGGCGTTGATCGTTTCTTTACTGTTACAAACCTTCCTATCAAGACCCAAATTAAAGAGCAAACAAATCATTTGAATCTATTTTAAGAGCACTATGCTACCTTAGCATAGTAGATGAATTAAAAAAAAATCTCTGACCATCTCTCATCTTATGTATCTATCAACATATGAAAGGGCAAATACCTCTAAATTACAGTTAAAAATAAATCTGCATAGAATATAAACCTGCATGAAAATAGAAATAAAAGCAATATATTTTGTGCAAAACATCCCTCAGGTTTCTAATAAATAAAGTGGCATTGTTCTGAGAAGTCCCCCCAAATGGAGGCTCTTTAGAGCTAGGAGCTAGAGAGAGATGCATGAGGGTGTTTGGAAGACAATACCCATGTCTGATGGCAAAGAACACAAATTTTAAAGACAAACAAAAAATGGAGGGCAGGTACCATAGGTATAGAAAGATAATATTTGTTGTCCTTTGAACTAAAATTTTCTGTAAGAGAAAATATGATGGGAAGTGAAAGTACATCAATAGATTTCAATTATCCATGTACTCACCAGGAGCTGTGTTTGCTTCCTTTTCAAACTGTTTTCACAATAAGTTGTCATTTAGTAATTTAGAAAAACAAAATAAAAGTGATAACAATGACAGAATATTATTTCACTTTTTTAAGACAAACCATAGTGTGACATTATTCATAACATTCTTTTAATTTTTTTTTTTTTTACTTCCGAAGGGAAAGTAGATCTCTAAAGCTCATCTGTTGCTGCATAAGCACATTGATGCATGACAATACTAGTCACCTTATAGAGATACATAGTTAGTAATTCCTGATGTCCCTCAAGAGAACGTAAACATTCATCTTAATGGTTTTTCAAAAATTATGGACAATTGCCAATTCAAATGTAAACCATGGATTCTAACTTCAAATGTGTCCTCTCTCTCTTCCCTCAAATCTTTAATCCATCAAGTCTTTAAATTTTCTAAGCCATTATCAAGATGAACTGAATCCGTGGCAGGATTATAGAAGACAGCAGCCCCTGAGCTCATTGTTATTCCCCTGAGGTAGCTAGTCCCATGGGGCATACCTAACAATGGTGAACACAAAGAATAAATCAAACTCTGGGAGGGCTTTAAAAAGCTTAGTTTTCTTATGAGACAGAAGATTTAACCTTGCCTGGCACATTAGGGATCTAAAGGAATACAATCTTCCATTTATTTGCGTTAGCCAGTAAAGGCAGTGTGCCAACATAGGGCCTTATTTTCAGAAAGCACAATTTTACGGGAGAGAAGGAAAAGGAAGAATTGAGATATCTCTCTGAAGTAAATTTAATCAGATACAAGAATCCAGTTATGGCCAAATAAGTGCAAACAATAAATATACATGTTCTCAGAACAGTGCTTTCCTTAATAAGATCCCACATATTCTGTTGGAAGATGTGGGTATTTTAGAGGCACATCTGAACAGCTGCAATGCCTTCCAAAGTTATCTGTGAGATATGAATTAAAGGAATGAAGTAAAAGCAAATCTCTTGAATTTAAGAAAACAAATTAAAACAGTAGTTTGTCTCTCTGAAGCAAATTGATTAATACTGGTTACACACAAACTCATCAATAATACTAATGCCTAGCAATAGGTTAATGCTGCACATTAACTTATTTTGTATAAATGAGGCCATGGGAAACATTTATTTAAGGTCTGTGTTTGATAGTGTGATTGCCTCTTTCCAAAGTTTGACCTTATAATTAAATTGTTCACACTTCTACTATAAATTTTCTGTTAGTTGGAGTCCATTTAATATTTAGATGATCCTTTTAGTGAATGTCAGTAAATTTAGTTAATATTCAGTGTCTATTATATATATAAAGAGTGAGCTTCTTTGCTTCTCACCCCCACATATAACCATGCTAAAGTTTTTATAAATTTTCACTTTTCTCCCCAATGATCTCTCTTCCACTGATTCTCATGTATTTAATAAAGAAAATTTTAAAATTTGTATTAAGATTTTAGAATTAAAGGAAGGAAATTCTGTTTTCCACTGAAATTAATTTGAGGAAATATGTCTTTGGTATATGAATCTACAAATCTGAACATTATCCAAGAAAGTAAAAGTATATACTTTAGTGTTCTGTATGGTATAGACTCTAGTAAAAGAAGTAGTAACCCCTAACCTAAAGCTAGCAGTAAAAAGATGGTTTTATATATTTTCTTAAAAATTTTAATTACTTTACATTGTATTGATGTATTATTTGATCATTGAAAGGGTAACATGAGTTTTAGCCTCAAAAATAGCATTGTGAGCCGGGCACAGTGGCTCAAGCCTATAATCCCAGCACTTAGGGAGGCTGAGACAGGAGAATCGCGAGTTCAAAGCCAGCCTCAGCAATGGCGAGGCGCTAAGCAACTCAGTGAGACCCTGTCTCTACATAAAACACAAAATAGGGCTGGGGATGTGGCTCAGTGGTCGAGTGCCCCTGAGTTCAATCTCCAGTACCAAAAAAAAAAAAAAAAATAGCATTGTGTAGAAACATAAGTAAAACCAGTTTCTAATTGTTTTCTAACATGTTTGAACATTTATATTTTAGAGACTCATTACCTCTTTGAGAGACCTATAGCTACAAGTTGAAGTTGCCATTTTTTACACAATTTTTCAGCAGTGAAGGAAAAGAAAAACTTGAGATATCTACATGAAATAAACTTAACCAGATACAAGAATTCAGTTATGGCTAAATAAATGCAAGTAACATGTTTTCAGAATAATACTTTCTGAAAGGTCCCACATAGCCTCTTGGAAGTGTGGAAGATGGTTGATGGATATTGGTATGTGGCTCAAGTCCTCTCATGTCACTTTACCTTACTTTCCCCATATGTGAAATGGGTCTATTATCACCACTTGCCATCAAGATTTAATAGTTATCCATTGGTTTCATTTTGGTTGAACTCACATTTGAAGGTTTATATTTTATTAATCTGTAACAGAACTTTGTAGGGAGATTCTTCTTGAAAATTTCATGGAATAAATGTGGAATTTTAGGCCTGTCTGAGCTTTATCCATCTATGAGTATAATGCACTAGGCAATTTCCTTCTCTCTGAGCCTCAATTTCCTCTTTCATAAAAGAAAAACAATATTTATAATATCTACTTCACTAGATTAGTATAAGCAATAAACAGATGTGTAAAGAGCTCTTCATAAATTGTAAAATGTGCTACATATGTCAATCAGTAACATCACTGGAGAAATTACTATTGTCAGCTGAACAACAAACTTGAAATTTTGCATTCCCATTTGAAAAAACAAATCTTGTAAATATGTATTTCTTGTTAGGTAATATTTCTAAACACACAGCTTCACCCTTTTCAGTCTCAAGAGATGTTCCTGTTGATACTACCATCCCTACTGTCTGATGAAGGATTGCTTCTACATTTTCTTCAATAAAACCTTCTTCTTATTCATTTTACTACAATTTTTTAAAAGGGGAAGAGGAGTGATGTCAGCTAGATGGAAATCTGAAACCTTTGCAAGAAATCTCATGTTATTGGTAAACTTCCCTCCTCTTTCTGGTCACTGAACAAAACTGACTTAACTGACACACACTTGACATGTCCATTCAAGGTTTACCATGCAAACTTAACATATTTGTCAAATTCATCTCGCATCAACTGCTGTTTAATTCATAAGATAGACAAGCTCTTATGGATCTTCATATAAGTGATTCTTTTTGCTGAAAATAAACTTTGAAGCTGAGTGCAATGGCACACACCTGTAATCTGAGCAGCACCGGAGACTGAAACAGAAGGTTCCCGAATGCAAAGCCAGCCTCAACAACTAGTGAGGCCTTACGCCACTTAGTAAGATACGTCTCTAAATAATATATAAAAAGGGCTGGGGATGTGGTTCAGTGGTTAAACACCCCTGGATTCAACCCCCAGTGCCCCAAATAAATAAATAAGCTTTGAATGTCGAGTTCTTTCTCATATTTTGGGCCTCATATTAGATGTGATCTCACTCAAGAGGATGTCTGACTACTGAGTTTTAGAAAAACCCCATCTATTTTATTCTTTCGTTTCCCTTTACGACGTTTATCTCATTTTGTAATTATATATTTGTTTTTCTACTTATTTTGTTTGCTTTCTCCAGTTAATTAAACTCTATGAGAGAAGTTGTTTTAGTCAGCTTTTGAGTCACTGTGACCAAAAAACCCTGACAAGAACAGTTAGAGGAGGAAAAGTTTATTTTGACTCATGTTTTCAAAGGTTTAGTTCATGGACAGCTAACAGCTTGAGGTGAGGCAGAACATTTCCATGGAAGAACATGGTGGAGAAAAGCAGTACAGGACGTAACAACCTGGATAGAGAGAGATCTACTCACCAGGGACAAAATATAAACCCCCAAAGCATACCCCTAGTGACCTACTTCCTCCACCCACACCATACCTGCCTACAGTTACTACCCAGTTAATCCATATTAGTGGATTAATCAACTGATTAAGTTAGACCATTTATAATCTGAATATTCCATCTCTGAAAACATTTGCATTGTCTCATATGAGCTTCTGGGGGATACTTCACATCTAAATCATAAAAGAGGATTACCATATATGTTTTGTCTCCTTGGTTCTAAAAGTATAGGCCTAGTACATAGAAGGCATTCAATAAATATGCATTGAGTAAATAAATGATCAATAATAGGAAAGGGTCCTTTTGAAAACACAATTTTCTCCTACTCAGCATTCCTTGGCCCCACTAAAAAGAGGAAAAGAAAAAGAAAAAAAGGATCAACTATTTCAGAAAATTGCATTGGATGATTTTAAATGCTGGCTGAACACCTTCCTATGGATCTTTGGCAACATTCTAAGCTCAGCATACCTTATGCTCTGTTTGAATATGAGTTATACCCCAAAGTTCCTGTATTAATGAAGGAATGATCTTCAGTGAAAAGATTGGGTTGTGAGAACTGTAACCTAATCTGTGCGTCCTAGTTTGAATGGTCTGACTGGGTGGTAACTATAGGCAGGTGCAGCATGACTGGAGATGGGTCACTGGGGCATGCCCAGGGGTTTTTCTTCTCTGTGCAACCCCCCCTTCAGCTTCCTGGGTGCCATGAGTTGAGCAGTTTCACTTTACCATGCCCTTCTGCTGTGATGTTCTATCTCATCATCCTAGAGCAATGGAGTCAGCCATCTCTGGACTGAGACCTCTGAAACCATGAGCTCCAAATACATTTTCTCCTCTAAATTGTTCTCAACCGATATTTTTGCTCACAGCAATGCAAAGCTGACTAACACATTATTTCTCTCCTCCCTGTACTCTTCACCAAGCCCATTAATACTTACTTACTGCCTGTCTCTTTCAATGACTCCATCCACTTCCTAGTCTAAGAGTAATCTTGGGAATCATATTTAAGTCCTTCTTCTTCTTCACCCTCTATATCCAAATAGATTTCCTCCTCTGAAAGTCTGTTTTATTAATTCTTATTTTATATGTATCTCTTAACTGCGAAGATACATTAACTCCTCACTGGTATCCAGATAGCCAGAGTTTTTGTTCATTCTTATTTACATAATCATATCCCATACTAAATTATAAAAATTTTATGGGGAGAGATTCACTTAGTTATCACAGTTCTTAACTTGAAAGACACGTGGGCAATGACCGCTAAGTGTTTATTTTTATTTATTTTTTTTTTAATTTTTTTTTTTTATATTTTGTTAGTTGTAGATGGACACAATGTCTTTATTTTACTGCTTTGTATGTGGTGCTGAGGATCGAACCCAGGGCTTCATGCATGCGAGGCAAGCACTCTACCGCTGAGCTATAGTCCCAGCCCCCCGCTAAGTGTTTATTGACTTATCCTAAGGTTCAGTAGTTTCTATATGTCTTTGTGGAGCAGAGTTATAATTTGTAATAATGATGACATTTTTACAACTTTGTTTTTTTAAAATCTTCAAAACCTTTGTCTTATAAATCAGTTGTATTTTAGTAATCATTCAAATATTGTTATTACAAAACCTACAAGTTCTTGTAGAATCAAAACCTCTGATTCTCCTCTCTCTCTCTCTCTCAGACCTCGGGGGTATAAACAATAATATCTATTATTTATTCTTTAGGACTCCTTTTTTATACCCTATGAAACCTTGATAAATATTCTCCTCCTGTGGTTCTAGGAAAAACAAATTGCTTTCTTACTCAGCATTCCTTGCTCTGTTCAAAAAAGATAGAAGGTGGGGTGGGGGTGGGGGAGTCAAGCAAAGAGTCAAGCATGTATTTTTATCCAGAAAAGGAAAACTGTGGTGAGGTGGTCCCAAATACTATGACTACTTTTTTTGTTTTTTTTTTAATTTCAGCAGCTTTATTACTTGAACAGCAGTGGTCCCTACGTTTGAAATAGACCTGATCAGAGTACAAAAAGTTACCGGGATTAGTCTGAGGAGAGATTTGCCTGTAGCACTTGGCCATTCCTCTCTGCCCCTGAAAGACCAAAAAACTCTTCTGAAATCAGCCTTCATAAATGCTCTAGGCACCTTCTTTGGGGAATTTATAGGGAAAAGTGGGAAATATAGGACCAGAATACTCTTTCCTGCCTTAGCACACCTTCCATGACCTGTTTTCACTGTCATCTCAACTAACATAAAATAATTTTAAGGGTTCCTTATCAAGGCCTGAAAAATAGACAGATTTTGAACTTGTTGAAGAAGTTTCAAAAATAAAAGTTATAAAAGTGCTCTGTAAAAAATAAATTACATGGGCATGGAGTTGGATTTAGTTCAAGAAGAAAAAAAATCTAATTTTAGTAACAGATAGGTAGCCAATAAAAATCAAATTAAGGGTAGTCCTCACACATCTTGTGGATTACCTTTCCAGAAAGTCACTAGCAATTGGAATGAAGTTTGCTAAATCAGAGTGTGCACACATGATAAGGAAGCTACATCTTGGATTCTTTTAAAAGTGTGTGTGTATGTATAAATTAAACATAAGACTATTTATGCTTATTTTTTAAAATCATAGACACTGCTATAAGCATCACATACAAAGACTGAATAAACATTTTAATAGTAGGATAGTTTTCATGTAACAGTTTACATGGAAACAATATATAAAATGGGTAAAAATAGAAGTAATGTGATTAAAACATTGTGGCACATACACATGTGTGGGTGTCTGTGTATACAAACACACAAACAAGTTTATGGGAGTAAAAAGGAAGGATTTAGGATTAGCATACCCTTTCCTGCCTCAGTATCATTTTCAGAATATATGATACTCTGTTAGAGGGAAAGAAGTGGGAACCCCGCAAACCTGTCTGTCCTCCATTGGTGGCCCCTGAAGGGTCCTCCACAGAATATGGACTAATTTAAATAAGTGAAAATACAACTTACATGTTGTAATAGTGTAAAACTTTCTAAAATGTGTTTAACTAACAATATAATCATGGAAATATTATCTAATAGAGCAATAATTTACCTTATAAAGATCCAACACCTTTTTGTTTGCATGCAACAGATTAGAAAGTATGTAAATGTTTTCACAAGACTTATTGGATTCAGAAAGGCTTTTGTTTTGAGGGAAATTTGACATATTGTTTTAAAGAAAATGAGGCCCACAGTGACTTTATTCTTACTGCGAATTTTGCTAGGAAGACATAGACATTAAAGATCAAATAATTTCTCTGAAGTTAGCATTGGAGTTCTATTTCCTGGAACTTGAATGGGTGACATATCCATCTGTGTGCTGCTTATCGTAAGGGTCACAGAAAGTATTACCAGTGTTATGACAGAGTTCATTACTTGCACAATGATCTAAGGTCAGAATAGCCTGAAAGGAGAACACAGAATCAGCAACTAGGGAATGCTATTTTTCTGAGCTACTCAATGTATTTATCTAAATCAAAGCGATTTATAAATATGCAAATGTGCTGTTCTTTGGAAATTTTACCAAAGTAAACTTCTATTATATTTAGAGATCTTTGTGGTAGATCTGGCCACACACTCTGTACTTAGGAGGGAGCTTAGAATTTATTCTTATCACTTCAATCTCAAAGAGAAAAAGTGAAATAAACCCTTTTCTAATGCTTCATGCCCTAGGTTTAGAAGGGATCCTTTCCCTTAGAAATCAACAGGGGAATAGAGGAAAGGAGTCAAGAGACTACTCAAGTCAGTCTCCAGCCCAGACTAGCTTTCTTCTTTTGGGGGGGTGGGGTGTGGAGGATGGGGGAGGTTACCAGAGTTTGAACTCAGGGGTACTCGACCACTGAGTCACGTCCCTAGCCCTATGTTGTATTTTACTTAGAGACAGAGTGTCACTGAGTTATTTAGCACCTCACTTTTGCTGAGGCTGGCTTTGAACTTGTGATCCTCCTGCCTCAGCCTCCCAAGCCACAGGGATTACAAGCATGTGCCAGCACTGCCTGGCTAGACTAGCTTTCTTTTTAAAGATTCACAGGATCACACTTTAACAGAGCTCCACAATAGAGAGCCATATTCATATTTGGAAATAAAGTAAGCTATATAGGCTTCCTGGAGTGGATTGATTACTAATACCAGAGATGTATGCAGTATAAAAGTGATCTAGAATGAAGCCACAGAAAGCTGGTAGAGAATAGGTGGCTTGTCGGAAACTTGGGCCTTATTTCTTTTCTCAGCCACTATCATTAATATACTCTTTTAGGTTCCCAAATGAGAGCCACTATATGTATCTATGCAGCATTTTAGTAGATTTTGAAAATAAAAAGTAAATTCAAAGAGAGGAATATGTTGAAAGACTAATTATTATTATTCATTATCATTATTTACAAAAATTTCTAATGTGAATTTTCAAAATTAACATGAAAGCAGAATATAAAAATTGAGTATTTCTTTAACAGTATAGCATTTATAATAAGTTTCTGTTATGTGGAAATTGCTCATTTCAAAAAACAAATGTGAAAAAATTTAAAAAAAAAACTTTCCCTTCATGAGGTTGACAAATTCTTTCAATTTATACACAGAAGCTTGTCATCAGTTATATGCTACAATTAAGTGCTGCCTCTCTGTCTCTGTGTGGACAAGATTCAAATAAAACTTAGGATAACTGACTTGGAACATCAAGGAGCCATCAGAGAGTTAGGAACTCTTGGTTTCATATCCTTTTCTGCTTTACTGAGAAATGGTAAAGTAATTGTAGGTAAGAAGGGAAATCTCGCTGGACCACACTAATGCAACACAAGGCCCTTCTCTTGTCCCTCTTGCTACAAGATTTTATGAACTCTAATTCCCCCAGGCGGGATCAGCTTCTCTTTTCTAGTCCTATATCTCATAATGCTTACACTGAAATAATGCTTCTCATGTGGTCCTGGAGCTGCATGAGTTTGTCTGGGTCCCTGATGAAGTACAGATTCCTCACAGGCAGAGACCATGTACTATTCATCAGTAGATGCTTACGGTCTAACACAACCTGGGGCCCATAGGAAGCTCTCAATGTACAGTAATATAGAAACCTTATTTTTATGAGTGAACAAACAGACTATGCCAACAAACAGCAGTCTTGATAAATAAATATGTAAATTTGAATGTTTTGGGGAACAAGGTGGCACAAGTTTGGCATCTGATTTTAATTAAATGATAACCTTACATATTCGTGAGACAGCAGAGAGACAGATGTCCCTACACTTACCCCATTTTGTCTCTGAGAACCACTATTCAGAAAGCCCATTCTCAGACTGGGGATCTTTTCCGAGCATGGAAGAGGCTCATGTTCGATCCCCAGCACTGAAGGAAAAAGAAAGAAAAGAGGGAAAAAAAGGCAGTTTGTGATAATTCCAACCATCATACTCCATATTCATTTATCCTGATTGAATGATTGATTGATATGCAGGGGGTACCAGGGATTGAACTCAGGGGCACTCAACCACTAAACCATATCTCCAGCCCTATTTTGAATTCTATTACAGCCAGGGTCTCACTGAGTTGCTTAGCTCCTTGCTTTTGCTGAGGCTGGCTTTGAACTTGTGATCCTCCTGCCTCAGCCTCCAGAGCCGCTGGGATTACAGGCATGCACCACCTTGCCTGGCTTATTTCTTTTTTTACAACCCAGATGGCTAGGTGAGAGTCAGGTCATCTAATAAATTAATACACAATGATTAATAAATAGGTGTCAATTTCAACAAAGTAGTTTCATATCTCAGTCTTCTTTATTCTGGCAATAAGCACATGGATTTTAAAATGACCTGTAACATAATGGCTTGATCAGGAATATCCTAAGTAGTTTGCTAGGGGCCTCTATAAAAGTAGATAAAATAGACATAAATTTCAGTTTGAAAATGACAACATTTTAAACGTGGAAAACCCCAAATAAATGCTTAGAGTATTAAGGATGAACATTTGGTTGAGGTGAGATTTTTAGAAAACTTGTAATTTTTTAAAATAACAAATTACACTCTATAACCATTGAAAACCACTTTTGAAAAAATATTATTTAGGGTTTTTTAGGCATGATTATTTGTGAAAACTTTATAGAATATGTAGTCGTAGTGGGCACTCTTATTATTGCTTTTCTTATTGTAGAATATTTGTTAGACATTGTTAAAGATGTAATTGAATTTGTAGAAATCATAACAAATTTTCCATAACTGAACTCACAAGATAATAAACTTCTAGACTTAACACTTGGAAGTAAAAGTTCACAAAATAAATAAATAAGTGTCCGTGTGCTTATGTGGTAGAGGAGATCATGTGTGTATGATTTTTTTAAACCAATAACTGTGGCTTTTTACCACCACAGAATAGTTGAAGGGTTTCTATTTATCTACCCTGGAATGATTTGAAGGTTAATGAGACAATGGCTATGAATGCCACTGTGGAAAAGATGCTAGCTACATATAAATGATTATAATTATCCAATTTTCTGAATGTTTTCTTAATAAGCAGATGGGAAGTTTCCATTCATGGCAAGGAATTTCAAATACTTAATCATTTCACTTTTGTAACTATTCAAAATTTCAGTGTAGCTCTGCTTAGAACTCAAATCACTTTTAGATATCATTCATATTTATGCCTTAAGACAAAAATTAGTGAATGGATATGAATAACTTGAACTGTTTTCCCGCCAAACAGCAAACTGAAAAACTGGCAGTTGCTCAATTTATTTGATCAGTGGAGATTGTCAAATGAGATATTCATGGGTCAAAAAAGGAATCTTTCAAATTATTTGGATCCTGGTCTTCAAAGAATTGTTTTTAGTATTAACATAATGTAACTGAGTTACTTTTATCAAGTCTGTGTTAAAAGCAGATAATTTGGCTAGTTACGTACTCAACCTTTTGAATAGTCAGTATTTTAATCCCAAATTATTTCAGTTGCTATGAATATAGGGCACAATTATGTAGTGTTTTGGAGTTAGTGTATCTAGCTGGGAATAAAAACATAGAATATAATGGAGAAATCTCTGCCCTGAATTTACAAAGAAAGCAGTTATAAAGAATGACTGAATAGGTCTTGCAATTTCAGAGGGATTGAGTCCTGACAGAAGTGGCCAGGGGTGTGGCACTGCCTCTAATTAGTGACAAGGACACCTGCTCATTATCACGCACACCAGTTCCTTCTAATACAGCTGTGATTCATTGTCAGTGGGTGAGTGGTGCATAGTTACCTGCATAAGTGCCCACCTTTTAACTAGTATGGCTCTAAGCATGTGTCTGGATTAATTGCTTTATCAGTCAATCCTCCCAGGTTCCTTCTCTGCAGCATGTCACTGAGGTGGTATTAATATTCATCTGATAAAATCAAAGAATTTCCCCATAAATGCTAGACCAAAGCAAACACATTCACAGGGAAAGTAAAAAGGAAATTTACATACAAATCGCCTTCATAATGCTGCTAATTTGTTGCTACTTGCAGTAAAGCTCTTAATAAGATTAGCTTGTTTCCATTGAGAGTTTTATTTGCTTTCCCAAAGAGTTTTCCTTCATTTATGGCTGTGTACTTATAGTTGATTATCTGTATTTCACATCTTGTAATTCATAATTTTTGCAAATTTGTAAAGTTGGTTCCTAAAATAAAAGAAATTCAAAGTAATTATGTGCATGATCAAATTTCTTTGTATAATATCCATATGTCCATGTTCATTTGCCTCCATACCCACCTGGCAAATTATTTCCTGAAGATAAAACCAGGAGCAGTAGAGAATTTTTTTTTAACCCAAATCAGGGAATGTTGTGCTTCAAATGCTTTTTTTTATGTGTGGTAGACAGTAAGAAACTATGTAAACATCAGATGTCTGAGAAGTCTCAACTGTTTGCAGTCTTATTCAGGAGTGATTCACTAAATGGAGTATATAGAATAATGCAGTTGATCCTTGGACAACCTGGGTTTGAGCTGCAGGGGTACAACTTTATGTAGATATTTTGTTTGTTTGAGATTTGAGACAATTTGTGAAAACTTCTAGATGAATCTTGTGGCCCAAAAATAACAAAATATTAAAAAAATTATGTGAAAAATTTTTAAGATACATGAAAGTAATAGTCTATTTTATGATTTAGTACCATTAAAATATATAAATCTATTATAAAAAGTTAAAATTTATCAAAACTTAACACATACTTACAGACCATACATGATACCATTCACAGTAAAGAGGAAAGAAACATAAACATAAAATCAACTGTCATAATACTGTAGTACTGTAATAATTTCATAGCCACCTCCTGTTGCCATTGAGATGAGTTCAGTGTTAAAACTGCTTAAAATGTGGTGTGATGCTAACCATCCCTCTGTGAGCAGTTAGTCTCTTTAGTAAATTACATATGAAAGCAGAATTCTCCCATATTTTCCACCATACAAGTTGATCAGTTATGCTGTGCTTAAGTTTTGCTCAATAGCAGGCTATTAGTGATTAAGTTTTGGAAGAGTCAAAATTTATACATCAGTTTTCAAACTAAGTGGAGGTCTGTATCCTTAACCTTGGCTTTGTTAAAAGATAAATTACTTTTTAGACTTCCAAGTACAACTAAATACTTACTGAAGATCTTGTTAAAATTCCAGTTCCGTTTGATTCAGTCCAGTGTTAGGGCAGAGTCGCTGCATTTCAAACCATATCCCACAAAGACTACTGGTCTGCTAATCAATCACACTAGCAAGAGCACAACAATACAGTCTATTGGACTACTGATAGGTAGAATTGCTTGCAGTTTGAAGAACTAAGTATAAAACAACTAAGGTTTTAACCAAAGATAAAAAGGGAGAAATACATAAGCCATAAGAAAATTCATCACTTAGGAGCCTGGTTATGCATTTATTGGGAAATTTAGATTTGTTAACTTAAATAAGATTTCATTTAATAAATGAAAATGCCACAAAATGAAGATGTCAACTAAGGTGAGCTCCTTGCTATAAAATGCTGAGCTTATATTAAAGATAAATTACTTTGTTAAAACTGGACATTTCTAATAAAACTAAAAACAGTTTTTAAAACCAAATGTATAAGCCGGGCGCGGTGGCTCACGCTTGTAATCCCAGCACTTAGGGAGGCTGAGACAGGAGAATCGCGAGTTCAAAGCCAGCCTCAGCAATGACGAGGTGCTAAGCAACTCAGTGAGACCCTGTCTCTACATAAAACACAAAATAGGGCTGGGGATGTGGCTCAGGGGTTGAGTGCCCCTGAGTTCAATCCCCGGTACCAAAAAAAAAAAAAAATGTATAAATCAAAAAGTGAATATATGAGGAAAAAGAGTAGGAGCTATGAAAGAGATTTTGTTCCAGCTCTGCCATGGAACCAGCTTTCTTTATTTCTAAATTGAAGATGTTAAACACCTGGTCCAAATCTTATAAACATGTAGTGAGATCTGAATATGATAATTCACATGTAAGTATTCTTAAATAATTTATAACTTATACTTAAGATGGCTTTTCAGTTGCAAATGTTATTTTCTGTTATAGGTATCAGGCCATGATAAAGGTCATACTGGTGCATATGCTAACTTTTTAGGTTTGTTTATGATCCCTCAGTTTTCAGATGTGTGAGGGAGAGGGTGGCCAGTTTTATTTGGTATTGCACTGTTTAAATGATCTGGTTTCACCTGAGAATATGCTAAGAGGTTCCTGCAGGATTTCATTTAAATGTACAATAGTATTAGATCTTAATGAAGGCTTTCCCTGGAGTTGTGAGGATTAGAGAATATAATTCTGCAATATCATTCTGTAATCTTTAAATAGTTACAGAAAGTGATTAAAACTTCTTTAATGATAGATATCAGTGATCATCCTTACTCACTTGTCATCATTCCAGCCAATTAATACAACATGGTAATGAAATGCAGGGAGGCTGGGCATGGTGGTGCACTAGGAGTTTCAGCTACTGGGATGGCGATGGTGGAAAGATCACTTGATAAACAAGTTCAAGACCAGCCTGGGCAACATAGCCCACTTCAGAGGAAAAAAAAAAAAAAAGGAACAAGAGAAAAGGAAGGAAGGAATGAACAAACAAACCAGCAAACCAACAAAGGGGAGAAGAAAAGAAAGAAATTAAAATGGAAGGTTTTACTAATTGCAGAAGCAAAAAGTTCATAAAATGTGTTAGTTCAAAACACAATACCTTGTGAAAAGAACTTACTGTTGTCTAATTCAGGTATCTCAAAGAGAGGTAAGCTGTGAAAATATCTGTGGAGTTAATGGCAATCTCAGGCAATGGTTTTAGGGATGGGATGAAATTCTGCTGAGTCAGGGATTTGTAGTAGTAACTGTCAGTGTTCATACATCAAGTTTAAAGATATACCTTTGAACATTTGCTGTGACCCTTGTTGGCTCTTAGACTTTTCTGTGGAAATTGCATGGAAGGTATAATTTAGTTTGTTTAGGATTTGCATTATTGAATATGGGGTTTGTGTTCCTTAGCAAAAAATGTAAAGAAAATCTTCTTTAGGTTTTTAAGTGTATTACTAGAAATGAAAACCCACAATGTAATCTCAAGTTGTTGTTTTTGCTTCTACTTCGTGAGGCCAGAGACTCTAGACAACTAAGGAATCTTTTAACGTGGCTTAAGTTTTGCAAGAACTACCAAATTCTAATGACTAAAGATGGCATTTTAAGTTAACGTATTCTCTAATGTCCATCATTAATGGTTTTCCCTATTTTATTCAGTATACTTTGGTTGAGCTCTGCCCATCATTCGAATCATCTTCCAGGAATACAAAACTAATCTTGTCTTTCCTGGCTTAAAGTCCTGCAGTGCCTTGCTTTCCCACAGCTTTTCAATAAAGTTGAACCTACTCAGTCTGGCCCACAAAGATCTAGTCTTTACTACCTGATTTACAATCTGATTTCTTCCCTGTTTTCCCATCACTTTGGGATATCTCCCATGCCATTAGGCCTTTACACATGCCGTTTTTTTGTCTAAGAAGTCATTTTGCTTCTTTCTTCAAACCTCTAAAATTCAGTTAATAGGTCACCTTCTGCCTCCTGCTTTCTAAAATCTCCATAAGTGTCAAACAACGGACCCCTTCTAGATAGAATGACCAGGTTTCCTGTTTTAGAAGAGACAATTCCAATTTATGTCTAATTTCTTTCCATTCCATTTGGTTGGTACCCCCTTTCCTTCTCCATGTACCATGCTGACCTTGTTTGGGTAACACATGACATGGACCTAATATCTCTTGAGCTATCACTGGAGAAGTTCCTGGAAAGGGAGACCTGACTGGATCCTTGGTGTACAGTTGGAATTTTAGCATGTGCCAAAATACAGACAAATTTATTTAAGAAAGCAGAACACATTCAAGGGAGAATGCAGGCCATCTCAGGGGAGGAACACCTTTTTAGTGAAGTAAAATGGGCCATCTTAAAAGTGAGAAGCTTTGAGAGTAAGCAAGGAATACACATTTCAAGGAGAATATGGGTTATCTTCAGAGGGAAAGATAGCCACTCTTTGGTTTGAGGATGTTAATATTTCTAGAGGGACATTTGTTAGGTCCTGGATTAGAGGTAGAACCAGGGCCGAGTTACACAATGTGGCACCAGTTTCCCCTGAGCTTGGGTATTAGCCTCATGTTACTTTTTTGCAGGCAAGGGCATGGGTCAAGGGCACAGGCCAAGGACATGGGCTAAGAACATGGAAGGGTGGCTCAGGAATACTCATTTTGTATTTCAAAGGGCCCTGGCCATTTCCTGCATTCCAAAGGCTCATAGTCACTTCTCTTTTTTTTTTTTTTTTTTAAATATTTATTTTTTAGTTGTAGGTGGACACAATAGCTTTATTTTTTTTTTATGTGGTGCTGAGGATCAAACTCAGTGCCTCCCGCGTGCTAGGCGAGCACGCTACCACTGCGCCATAATCCCAGCCCCGTCACTTCTCTTTTGAGATTAAGTTTATTTTTTTCTGTACCCCAAATTCTATCTCAGAGTTTCCATATTCCTTTGTGTAGCAACTAAGAGTCCAAAAATATGGCTGTCTGAGAGTCAGACAGGTCTGGTTTCAAAACCAACTTTTACTTTCTATCAACTATGTGATGTGAACATAGGTAGTTAATGGATTTTTTTGGCCTCAATTTCCTCATCTATAAAATTGGGACAATGATATCTAACCTCTGGTTGTTTATGATTTTAAATTCAGTCATGCATGTAAAGTGCATTACTCAGTGCCTAGTAGATTACAGGCTCTGTTGAAAGTTAGACGTAGGCACATTAAAATTTTAAAGAATTTATTTGAGCAGGTAGTGATTTGTGAATTGTGCAGTGCCAAATCACAGTTTGGGCTCCACCATGAAGGCACCAGAGAAAAACTGTTAACAAGGTGTCGTAGGAAATAAGATCAAGCAAATATTTGTGGTTTATGTGAAACTGTAGCCTGGAAGTTCCTACTTAGATGTTTGTTGACAGTTTCTGATCCGTAAAGTCCCTAATTAGAAGTTAGTTTGTAGTTTCTGATTGGTTAAGCTTAGATTCTCTGTTCCCATTTACTCTGAGTTGGATTTCAGGACACAAAGTGCTGAAGCTGCCACAAACTAATGGTCTCTCCCGTAAACTTTTTATCAACTCTCAATAAATTATAGCTTCTTTACTTTAATGACTTAACTGTGTTGTAACTGTGTTATCTTCTCCTTGGCCTGTTTACTTCTTAAAGGCAAAGTCTTATATTTGTCTTTTATCTGTTTTTCCGTGGGTCCTGGCATGGTAGTTGCCACATTATAGATTTATAATAAATAGTTTTCAAATGGATGTATGACTAGAAAAGAGACTGAGTTAATGACTAAGAGAGTCAGTGGAGATACATTACCTGCTTGGTAGGAAAGAAAAGTGCTTCTAATATATGCCATACTATGTGTTATAAGTGTCCTAATAAACACAGGGCAAAGTAAAAGGTGGATAAATTGCCCTTGGGAAGATCAGGCAATAACCACAGAGAAAATGGCATCTGCATAGGGCTTCATCAGGGACAAGGGTGTGGGAAGAAAAGGCCAGAAGGCATGATTGTCATGTTTTCACCCTATTGTGATACTTCAGTTTTCTAGAATTACATATCAAAGTTCAGACTTCCCACATTCCAAAGAGGAATTTGTGGTTGCCATTCTTTCCTGTTGATGAAGTTGTTGCTGAGTGTGCATCTTGAATTGATGAGTGATTAAAACAATCACAGCCAGGCTTTTATTTCCTTCGCACTTGGTTTAAACTATTGCACATTTGTGTGTGTGTGTGTGTATGCACACATCTGGTGGGGGTTGTGAGATGTTCATTTTTTCCCTCTTTGCTTCTTAAAATAACAATCATTCCCTAAAACTAGAGTTGAAATTAATAAAGATCTTTTTTTCTAAAATTAGAAGCATCTATTTGCTTTGACAAGTTCTAACTGTTTATAGCGTCAGATTATTTTCAAAATATTACAGATGTGGAAAAGGGGTAGAATTAGTTTTGAGTAAAATTATGGCTTGTCTGCAGATAACACAATCAACCTTTCAAACGCAAACACCTCTTTCCAAGTATAGTTGTTAGGAAATGAAAGCTGTATTCAAATGCTAAATAAGAAAAAATGATGATAGGAATAGAAGCCCTTTTGGAGGGGAAAAAAAAATAACGAAGAACAGAATTGTAGGCATGGTTTCCAAAGAGATCTCCAATTGCAGGTGTTACCTGACTGTTGAATGGTTGGTTGGATGGATGGTCCTGATGGTGTTGACAGCTCATGAAAGTGTGGAATTCAAGTTAATGGACAGCTAATATCATGATTGAGTGGTGCCTGATGTATCTGAGGATGGAAAATCAATAGTCTATTAGATTCGTCAGGAGACTGAGGAGAGAAAGCAGGCAGCCTGAGCTTTCATCACCAGGGCTACACTAATTAAGCACCGCCTTAAGATGGAGGGGAGCCTGGAGATTTGAACTGGTAATGAGATTCAGATTTGAAGTAAATGAAGCAACTTTACCATAAGGCACACTGACAGACAATTAAACCTCTTTATCAATGCAGCTTTCATCCAGAAATAAAATCTCATATGGCAACTATAAAATAAATGGGAGATTGGGAAGAACCGTAAATCTTTTTCTCAGCTTGCAGTGGTACTTATAACTTCTGCATTGTTTTGACATTTGGGTTTATTTGCATTAGAAGTTAGTCATAGTGAGTAACATTTCATTTTTCTGCATAGAAGTTCCTGGTGTGTCACATTCTTGAAATGTTTCAAGAAAGGTTTTGATTAAGCATAAAACTGATTAGAGATAAAAAGCAATTTCCTCAAAAATTTTTGGACTGGAAAGGGGGAATATTCTAAAAAGGAATAATTGCTGTTTGCATTTCAAAAATCCTTTTAAATTTTTTTCAAAGTAGTTAATTTTATAGATAAAGACTCATTTTTGCTTATTCAGATATCCACTTTTCCTCAAATTAAAACTTCTCTATAGGAATGACAGTCTTACTTAGCTGGGAACTCTTCCCAACTAAAATTTCAGAACTGGGGCAGAGTTTATTTTAAACACAGTGATGGGAGAATGGGTTTTTACTGGCAATTTAATGGTCTGGTGAATGGGCATTTATTAAATATGCTATTACAGTGTAGCTAAATAACATAACACAATGGCATTATATAAAATATGCCTTGGAATAAGAGGTGTTTGTTATGTTGCAGTCTGTAACTGGTCTAGTGAGCTGCTGTACAAAACATAAAAACATTATTAGCTATAAGAATCAGACCTGAATTCCTCACCACCAATATTCTCGAATGTAGTTTATGCTGTGGCATAGCCATACACTGAATTGTTAAATTTCTATACACAAGACCTATTCTTTTAATTTTTTTATTTCTCCATAATATCTAACATTACATACCTTACATAACTGGTGCTTATTAGTTTCCTTTTTCTCATGCAGGTTACTGATAGTATTTATTATTTCATTACAGAAAAATAAAAACACTCTTTTGTTTTTTCTCATCACATACAGGGATGCTATATATCACTTTATATTTTTGTTTACTTTTATATATTTAATATAATTTTCCATTTCCAAGTCTTTGTCTGATTGGTGCATGTTAGTTATACAGAATGATGGTCTCCTTGTGGCACACTCCTATATACAATTTGATCAGTTTTGCTCCCCAATGCTTCCCTCACCCTTCCGCCCTCCCTCCCCAGATTCTTTCTTGTCTTTTATAGAAGTTTTACATTTCTTCCTCTAGATTACAAATCATCCTTCAGGAAGCCCTGGTTATTTCCTTATTTCTTCTGCAGTTATTTGGTTATTTGTTCTTCTATTCATATTCTGTGGTTTGGTTATTTGAGTTTCAAAAATATTATAGTAATGCTTTAAAGCTCACAGGTCAATTTGTCACTTGAATTGAACTGTGAGCTCTAAAAGTGTTACAATAATATTTCACTCCAAGCCATTTTGCTCAAATAGCTTTTATTGAGCACTTACTAGATATATGGCACTGGAGTATATTCAAAAACCAGTGTAGATATGTGCCTTCACTCATTTATTTACTCTAGAAATATCTATTAAATGTTTAGAACTGAGTGCTCTGCATATGTTTAACACCAAGAAGTATACAGGAAATGTTAAGCACAGATTCTGCCTGTATTTTTTGATACTTTTAGAGGAATTGGACATATACTACAAGTTATACCCATAAAAATAAATATAATCTAAATAAGAATGAAATAAATCATATTTAATAAACATATATTTGCTTTGTTGGTGTTTTTTTTGGTGAGTATTTTTCCCCCTTGAGAGAGTGTCTTGCTATTTTGCTTAGGCTGGTCTGTACCTTCAGATCTCAAGTGATATTCCCATCTCACCTTTCTGAGTAGCTGGAACTAAAGGCATGTGTCACCACCCACCAGCCCTAAACACACATTAGATGAACTATGTTAGTACATAAAAAGTTGAGGGATTTGTTGCTGTAGTTATGCTAAGTGAGGAATAAAAGAGGCCTCAGGAAAGAAATGGCATGAGAGTGCAATCTTGCACATGAGAGGAATTTTGGCAAGTGAAGAAGAAGTGGAGGATCATGGAGGGGTTCAAGTCAGAGGGTCAAGTTCAGCAGTTTCTTTTGGCAGTATCATTTTTTTTTTTTTTCAGTGAAATGCACTACATAAAATTAGGGTCAGATCCTAAAGATTACAGAGTGCCATGCAGAGGAGTTTAGACATTATTCTGATGTCAATTAGAAGAATGGCACATTTTTTTTTCTTATCAAGTAGTTACATGGCTTGCTGTGAATTTTCACGATACGGCTAATGGCAAAAGGAGGAAAGAATGAGCAGCATAATATGTGTTCTCAGATTGTAAGTGGCTATAAGAGTGGAAAACACTGAGTCAACAGAGTTGAGTGAGTAAGATATTGCATAAAAATAAGTGAAAATATGGTTTGGCAAGTAAGGTAGAGTTAAGGAAAAAGAGACAAAGAAGCAGGTGAGAAAGATACAATTCGTAGAACTTAAATTCTGAATGGATATGGAAGATACGAGAAGGGGAGGAGCTGAAACTGAGTTTCTAGCTTTACAAATTGACTCAAAGATTTCACTGTTAATTTGATCAGTGACACTAAAACAGTTTCTTCTGGGCAAGTGTCTTCATCATATTGAGGGATTATTTTAGTACTTAGACATACACAATTCTCCCTGATTCTTCTAGAATGTCTACTTTGTACATTTTCACCCAATGCATTCCAAGCACTTAATAAATAATACTAATACGCAAGATATTTAAGGACACTTGGAAATATATGTTATAGCAATAATGATTTTAGAGCCATTCTATGAATGGTGATAATATCCTCTGGTCATAAAATTTGAGTCAGATTGGTACACTGCTCAAAAGGATGTGGTAACAATCTCTGCCTGGTAAGCTGGAATCCCTGAAAATAATTCTGTAATGACCATTGATTGGGACTCATACTGTACCTGACCCTGCATTAATATCTTTGAACAAAAACATTTCATTCACTGCTTGGTAGGACCCATAAGCCACGTTTCACAGATGAGTGAAATGAAGTTCAAAAAGGTTAAATTTCTTGATCAAAGTCTTAACTAAAATCATGCAGGAAGGATTTCAATCTGTGTTGGAATCCAGAGCTTGAGTAAAGTTTATAAACTGCATTGTTAACTTCCTGAAGTTAACCCCTTCATAGAGGTTGTTTTCCCTCTAAGTACATAACATTATGCCTTGTGCATAGTAGTTTCTTAAAAAGTCAGGAAGCGTTATACTTTTCCATTACAAATGAAACCTGGAGGTTTTCCTTCTAATCTTTTCTCTCAATGTTTCAGGATCTAGAAGCAAATATACAAAAACCTTCTAACCATCTGTATTCAGGTTTCCATTACAAAATATTCTCTTGTATTCATCACAATTTTGAGAATTCCTTTACTATATTTCACTACTCCAAACAACTGAAGGCCATGAATTTCTGTATGCCATATCTTTAATTAAACATTCTATTTTGATATTATCATTTTATATATACATGTAGGTACACATACAGGTTTAAGAAATAATATTGAGGATCCTGTATCAGTTGGGGTTCTCCCTGGCTGAAAAACAGGACTAATATCTTGGATAGATAAAAATAGAGAGAGAGAGAGATGATGATGATGATGATGATAATGATAGATAGATAGGTAGATAGATAGATAGACATAGAAATTGATAAGAAGAGATTTATTATGAGAGTTAGTTCACATGATCATGGAGACAGGAAATTCCATGATATGTATTCTGCAAGATGGAGAAGCAGGAGAACCAGTGGTGTAATACAGCTTGACTCTGAAAGCCCCACAACCAGGAGTTCCAATGTCTGAGGTCAGGAGAAGATGGATGTTGGAGTTCAAGGAAAGAAAGAGAATTTGTACTTTCTCCACGGTTTTGTTCTGTTTGAGCCCTCAATGGATGAGACAATGCCTGCATACACTGGTGAAAGCAGATCTTCCTTACTCAGTTTGCTGATTCAAGCGCTCATTTCTTCCAGAAGCGCTCACACAGATGCTCTCAGAAATAATGTTTCACCTGTTCATCTCTTACCACAGGCATGTTGCCATATGAAATTAATGATCACAAAACCCAGGCTGGCTTTGTAGTTTTCCCCAGTGCTAACACATTGAGAAACTGTAGTACAACACCATAGCAGGGGATTGAAACGGATATAGCCAAGGTCAAGAACAGTTCCATCATGGCAGGATCATTCATGTGGTCCTTCTATAGCCACGTAGCCTCACTCCACCCTCTCCTGCATCCCTTGGCCACCGTTAATCTGTTTTCATTTTCAATTTTTGTCATTTTGAAAGATTATATAACTAGAATCACATGATAAGCTTTGGATTGGCATAATTGTCTACAGATTCATCATGGTGATTGTGTTTAATCACTAGTATTTTTCCTTATACTATTGAGTAGCATTCTGCAGTGTGATGTACCATAGTTTGCTTGATCACTCACCCACTGAAAGACATCTTGAAGGCTTAAAGATTTTGGCTATCATAAATTCTGTTGCTGTAACATTTATGTGCATGTTTTGGGGTGAATATAAACCTTCATTTCTCTGGGGAAAATGTTCAAGAGTGCAATTACTAAGTTATGTGACCATAACATGTTTCTTTTTTTAAATAAACTGCCATATTGTTTCTAGCTGTGGCTGTGCCATTTTAAATTCCCATCAGCAATGTAAGAGCAATCTGATTTCTCTGCATCTCTGACAGCATTTGCTATTTTAACTCTTTTATTGCAGTCATTCTGATGGGGATAGTGATATCTTCTTGTTTTAATTTTCGTTTTTCAATGTCCTAGAACATCTTTTCATATGTTTATTTTCCATCTATACCTCCTCTTCAATGAGATGTTTTTTCACATCTTTTGGCCATTTTCTCATTATTTATTTGCTTATTTTTAACCCTTGAATTTCTGACAGTTCTTTGTATATATATATTCCAAATGCTGGTCTTTCTCAGATATTTGGCTTACAAGTATTTTCTCTCAGTCTTTACCTTGTCTTTTTGTCCTGTTTATTTTGTCTTTCACAGATGAAAATTTTAAAATTTTTATAGAATTCATTTTATTGTTTGATGGATCATGCTTTTGTTATCATATCTAAGAACTATTTTCTAGCCCTATATTCTGAAGATTTTCTCCTGCATATTTTTCTAAATGTCTTATAGTTTTACACTTTATATTTAAGTTTGCCAATGAGGTCAGATTAATTTTTGTATAAGATGTGAAACTTGGGTTTCTGTTTCTTGCTACACCTTTATGGTCCTTTGACTGAAGGAGGGGAGACAGTCATTTAGGGGGACATTTTTATCACACTTGCTGACATTTTTGGGTTGCCTATTTTTCAGCTCCACACCCAGGTTGTATGAGAGGTAAAAAAAAAACATAGGATAACAGTGGTGTCACTTAGAAAAAGCTGAAGTAGACGGTAAAGTAGTAAAGTGTTAAAAATATTTCATTTAGGAACTACTGCAATAGGGGAAAAGAGACATTAGTATAGAAGTGGTCTCAGTTTTGAATACAGCATTTGATAAGTGGGAATTTGCAGCCAGGGAACATGGTGGGGGTCAGTAGATAGAACTTAGTAAGAACGAACATCAAAAGCTAGGAGGTTTCTCCCAATACTATCCTGACATTGTTCTTCCTAAAACTAAGCAATGCCGTTCTGACAAAGGCACACCTAGTGGAGAAGAGGGTTCTGAGCAGCCTGAGTAAAAGACTTCCTGGGTCAAGGAGTCTTGGTTACCACCATAGCATTTCTGCGGCCTGAGTCTTCCCTTTTCACTTTTTAAAGCCTGTAATTGTTGCATTCTGTAATGTCAGCAATGTCTTCAATATTGAGTAAATTTATAAACTCAATATTAATATTTATTAGTATGAGCATTAGAGATATTTACAGCAAAATGTTCTTTAAAAACACTCTTCTTACATACTAAACATTTCAAATAAACTTTATGGCAGATCAATTTTTTTCTTTTGCTTAGCTTAAAGATTTAATAGGTTTATATGCAAAGAGACAAATGAAAAAGGATTAATAATATAATCTACAAACATGTGCCTTCAAATAATTTTAAATTAAGATTATTACATTATGTCATGATTTAACTTTCATAGGAAATTCGTCAAAATAATAAGTCCCTTATTCTAAAGTTTCAAAGAAGTACATTTCCTCTGTGCTTATTTACATCTGCCTATTTACCACACATTATTTCTTTTGTACCACTTTCTAGTTTGGACTCAGTTACCTTTGCAAAGATGTTACTACATGCTGCCAAATGTCCATTATGGTTTTTTGGAGTTGCTTTTCTATATTTATTCTCTCTTCCTAACTTATGAGGATACCCTCCTCTTGTTTGATCGAGCACCTTTTATTAAATCACATCATTTTTATCGACATCTTATTTGACCTATAATTGCCAAACAGTTCTCTCTCTTTTCTTTTAATAATATTTTTTCCTCTGTATCTGAACTTATTACTCAATAAAGAAATTAACAAAAAAGTATTCTTTTTATTCTGTTTCACCAGAATTTTCATTCAGGATAGAAAAAAATATTAGGCAGGAATATGCTGCATCTCATTGGAATATGTATGATAAGCATAGATGTGAGGATATTCTAAGCATCTAAGGATTCTTTCCAGCATTACATTTAGTGTTGTTGCTCTCAAGAAACAAATCCTTTGAAATTGAAATTTGGAGTCAGCGTGTGTTGATGCTATATTATTCATGTCTGAAGTGATACCAGACACTGTCCACAAATTCCTAAACCATGTCTGTCTTGGTCCATTGAAAAAGACCCTTTTTTGAATTAAAGATATTTTAAAGAACTGCAAAAACCCAAAATACTGTCTTCATTGAATTCTGTGTAATGTTCTACAGTTTTTGGTTTTTAGAGTCATACACACTTGATTTGTCGTTTTCAGAAGTGAACATTCTGCCAGCACATATATCCTCAGACTTGTTAAAGCTTGAAACTACAGATGTTCACTTGGGTGGCTTCTCCTTAGTGAGCATTTCCCTGATTTGTAGTTAATTAATGCTCTATCCCATTGGGTACCCTGCTACATTTCCCTGTAGATTTGTGCTTGCTTTTCCACATCCCTACCTTCCAATGAACTCATCAGATCATTCTATTTGGTTCCTTGCCTTATTACTGTATTTTACTGGGTTTTTATTTCTGTCTGCTTTAAGTTGATGTTTATTGCCTTTGTTTTCTTTAGGTAAGGTAAGATATTGTTACTGTTGTTGCTAGGATCTCATGCCCCCCCCCCAAAAAAAAAATAAGCATAAAAACTTGGTGAAGGTGATATTCAGGAATAAAATGTTTTTATTCCCTACAAACAGACTCTACCAGCATTTTTTTCCTTTTGGTTAAATACATTGACAAATGAGTCAATACTATCAAAAGATTTAGCTGTTATGACACTAACCCCAAGAACAAGGCTTAGAATATGCACTTATTCCTTAGCATACATGGTATTTTGTTTCCAGCAACCTGTATAGATTCTAAAATTTTCAGATGCTCGAATATCTTATTCAAAATGATGCAATATTTGTATATAACCTATGCATACACTCCTGTGCATAGGTTAAATATGCTAGATTACTGTGATACCTAATACAATGTAAATGTCACGCAAATGGTTGTTACATTGTATTGTTTAGAAAATAATGACCAGAAAAAAGTGTCTATATGCAGTACATACAATTTTTGTTAATATTTTTGGTGTGTGGTTGGTTGAATCTACACGTGCAGAGTGCATAGATACAGAAGACCAACTTTAGTAGGTACTAAAAGATATTCAAATATATGAGCAAATAAATAATAAGAAGAGACAATCTTTGCCTTATCTAACTTTGACTAAGAAATTATTTTCCCAATATAATGACTCTTTGCCCGAATCATGTGAATAAATACCTTACTTTTTCCATATATTTTGCCTATATAAACTAAACCCTTAGAGCATTTTCTTTTAACCCAAAGGTACCCAGGGTAACATGTAGATGGAGTAAACAAATTTAAAGCACTAGATAAGAAATATGTTATTCCAGAGAACAATCTGTCTATGTCTGTGGTAAATAGTTACTGCGGGTTTTTAAAGGTCACATTCAGAACACCCAAGGCAAGTGTTGAGAAATACTTACCGTCAGTCCTTCTTATACATGCTTGAGCACCCCTCAGCAATAAGCAACAGTAACTTTGTTCTCATGGATCACCTGTTTTTCAATTATCATTTTAATTTTAAAAAGGTATTGAAAGAGTTGTGGCTCTGTAATTTCCTTAACTGTTCCATTTTGCATTTTGCTAACAACTAAACAACCAGTTTAAGACAGGAGGAATCAATTCCTGTTCCATAGTATGACTGGTAAACTAGCTAAGTAGACTGGGAATAGGGCTATATAAAGTGGTGTGACCAGAAAGCACAGTCTCCAGGAAAAAGTAACAGTTGCTTCTTACTGTTGTGATCCATCACATTTAAGAATGCAGACCACATATCTCCAGAACTTACCATATTTAACCTAAGCCAGAACTTTAGACTTTATATGAAATGTCTGCTCCCAATTTTTAAATTTTGACAATTATTTCACATGCTTTTAAATCCAGTGTGACCAAAACAAACCAACTATAAGAATATGCAAAATTCAGATGTCACTTAACAATATATTAAGTAAACAAATACTAAAAGGAAAAGTACAAGAGGCTAACATTGCCCCATTGTTTTTTGTAAAGTTTAAATTTATAAAACCTAGTTTAATGAATACTCAGGTATTTGCAATAAAACTACAGAAAAAGAAACGCAAGGAAAGAATGAAGATGAAGGATGCAGAATGATAATTATATTTGATGAGAGAAGGAAAGGAATAAAATATTAGATATAAGTTATTAGTAAAGTTCTGCCTTATGGTCTGAATGAAGGGTATTTGAATTATATTACATTATTAGAGACAACAAATTAAATGAGGACTAAGTAAATGAGAACTACTTATGACCATAAGGAGAGTACATCATGAAAAAGAGATCAATTCTAGGCAGATTAGGTCTAATGAAACTTTGTTAGACCAAGCTAAACATACTGACTGTTGGATCTACCAGTGGACCTAATCCTGGAATCAAAATTTTAACTTTATTCTCAGAGAAGGACTTAGCTGGCAAGATGATCCCTTGGGCAAGAATTCAATACATGAGACAGAAAGATAATATTTAAAAAAACAAAACCCTTCCCTGTGCTTCAGAAGGTTGATCAACACAAGGACTCAAGAAATGTCTTAAAGTAACATCTAAATAATTGCCAAATTAAATACATATTTAATTGACACTGGAGCATGAATTTGGAAAAGCTGTAGTAGCTTAGGAAGTTCAGTGAGTATGAAGTGTAAGAACTGAGCCTGGATGTATAAGTAGCTCTCACATGGAATTTCACAAGGTCAAAACATCCAGTGAAAACATGAAGTCACCTGGATTTGGAACAGACAGGTTGATTTATTGATAGATGGATGGATACATGAACATTCTCTTTCTCCGTGATTAAACCTATAAATTGAAAGTAAAACCTTCCCTATGTTACAGAGCATTGTTATGAATATAAGAACAAAGTCACAAGATAGAGTTTGAGCATCATGTATACAATCATTAAAGTAAACGTTGGAGAAGTCACTATTACTATTGTTATTATTCTGAACTGATCCCTGCAATTTCTTTCTCTTTTTCTGACTCAGTGCCATTTCAGGGATATTTGTTAATACCACTCTGTTCTGCTCACTGTTCAATAGATCCACGACACAGATTAACTGCTCAGGTTGGACTCAGAATGTACTTTATATCTTCAGTTGTATTGAAAAGTCATTTTAAAATGTCACTCATTACTTCTGCTTCTCTGTTAAAATGATGGATTCAAACAGTAGAAGACCAGAATAAATTGATTTAAAACTCCTTCTTTGTAAGCCAATAACATCATATTTTAAAAGATATGTTAGAATGAAATGCAAATATGATTTATTTTTTATGGTAGGCCAGGTATTGATTAATCTTGAATTTGGCACAGAGATTAGAATATTGTAAGCATTCAATAAGTAGTCAGTGAACTAATGAATTAATGAGTTTGGACTTAGCCTTTAACTGATTCTCAAACAGCTTGCTTCAAAAGATAAACCTTTATGCTAAGCAGAAGCACATTATATATATGTGATAATGTTTTATAGAATATGTATAAACATATATACTCACACATACATAGTATCCTCTATAATTTTTATGTTTCCATTTTCAAGAAAACTAATATTATCCTATATAAGAAGTTAACAAGTAAGGGAAGAATATAATACTTAAAATAAAATTATCTCACCTCTTATGCCAGATTTTAATTTTATTCTTTATATTTTATATCACTTTGAGAGTTTTCTTTATTTGAAGAATCACTCCTAGGTGATAACATGTAATCTCTGAAAGACACATTTTCACATACCAATAGATTAAAATAGTAATTTCATATATTTTCAAAAATTTTCACAGTTTAGCTACTGTGAGTTGAGCTGCTATAAACACTGATATGTCTGAGTCACTGCAGTATGCTAATTTTAAGTCGTTTGGGTATAAACTGAGTGTGATAGCTGGGTCAAATGTTTATAGTAGCTCAACTCACAATAGCTAACCTATGGAACCAACCTAGGCATACTATGATAGATGAGTGGATAAAGAAAATGCGTTACATATACACAATGGACTATTACTCAGCCTTAAAGAAGAATGAAATGATGGCATTTGCCAGTAAACAGATGGAGCAGGAGAATATCATGCTAAGCGAAATAGGCCAATCTCCAAAAACTAAAGACTGAATGTTTTCTGTGATATGTAGATGCTAATTCACAATAAGGGAGAGGGTCAGGCTAGGGAAGAATAGAGTTATTTTGGATTAGGCAGAGGGGAGTAAAGTGAGGGGAGGGAGTATGGAAGTAGGAAGAATAATAGAATGAACTGGACATTATTAACCTACGTGCATATATGATTACATGACCTGTGTTACCTCTACATTATGTACAACCAGAAGAATGAGAAGTTATACACCCTTTATGTATGATATGTTAAAGTGCATTCTATTGTCATGTATAACTAATTAGAATAAATTAAAAAATTGATTTTCAAAGAATCAAACGATAACATACAGTGATTTGGAGCTCCAAATATTTCTGGGGGAAAAATGATGAGTTGAAAGCAATGCAAAAAGAAAAATATGCTTTGCTTCCAAATGAGACAAAATTTTATGAGACATATTATTCACTATTCAATTCAAATATATTCTACTCTGGTACTTAGGGGAAAGTGTCAGTAAAAAGTGATTTAAAATTTGTAGAACTACAATTTTCTTATCATTCTTGCATCCCTTAGCTAAAATGAATTTAAATCCCCTTCTATCCTGAGGATTCTGCAACAATTATTACAATTACTGGAGATGCTCTGGGTTTTTTCAGATCTGGTAATAAAAACTAATGAGCTTAACTTCTATGTAGTCAAACAACTGAAGCTAAAAGTCACTCTTCCTGGGATTGTATTCTGGCTTTGGTGTTGATTAGCCATGTGACTTTGGAATAATCATTTAACTTTATTGAGTCTCAATTTCTCTAAATGTGGATGCAAATTGTATTATGTGATAGACTTGTATAGATTTAGTAAAATTATCCTTATATAGGTCTTAGGATAGTGCCTTATATTTAGAATAATATAATAATATATATAACATATACACAAATATATGTAATATAATAATAAAAATAATATTTTAAAATATCATTTTATATGATAATTAGCCCTGAATCAACTACAATCTTAAAGGCCTTGATCTGAAAGTTTTATATCAGCCCTTTTTATACTCACACTAGAAATATCTGCGAATCAGGATTTATAACATTAGCAAAAACAAAATTTAACAATAATAGAGCAGTAGTTGAGGCCACTCTAAGAAAGATAATTTTTTGTGTTACTAGAAGCTCTCTTCTCTAACTTTATCTTCCTTCTATTTTTATACCAAATGACGTGAGGATTAGCTTAGTAATGTCCAGCATATATTAGGTGCAACTATTGTGGTGTAATAGAAAAGTATTTTTGCATCATATTTATTTAGGCTGAAGTCCTGGGTTTACTCTTCTATGTTGTGAATGTACATTTCAGACTTTATTTTTTACTCCACATGGTCCAACCCACTTGTATTTCTTGGCTGTCTTTGCCCATGTGGCTTTTAGAGTATTAGAAGTATTTAGGCATTTAAATTCCTAGAACCACAGCTTGCAGTAACAAACGTATTATAGACATTAAGAGGGAGACTTTATGTAATTCATTAAAATGCCAATCTATGAATATCAACTGAAAGCCCTCAGTAATATGATTGAAGTTGTAAAAAAAAAATCTCTTCTCTCATTATGCATAATCCCTAGTTTTAAAATGGCATATAAACAATTCCCAAACTCTAAGGAGTGCATTAAATACTGTAAAGTGGATGCTTCATATCTGTTTATCTGATGCCTCCCACTCAATAAGGCTTTATGTTTTAGCTAGACCGAGTCACAAAAATAATTAATGTCAAAACAATAACAAATATAAAAATGCTTGCTTGCTTTCAAACTCTGTTTCCTCTTAAATTACAAATTTGGTAAGCAGGATTTCACTCACATACTTTCTAGTTGTGTGTGTCATATGTTATGTAATGCTATACAGTTCACATGCATTTGTACATTATCTGCAAGGTGCGTATACAATTATCTACATCATAGATATCCCCAGAAAATGCATCTTCCTCCATAGTGTTTATTTTACCCCAGCTTGATGATTCCTACCAAGATTTCTAAATTTCTCAAAAAGACCATGGTCTTCCAAGTCTCAAGAATCTCTGACCTTTCAAGTTCCTTAATCTCAGAACTGTCCCATAGAATAATAGGCATTATTATTCCCCTATAACAACAAATAAACCAAGGCCCAAAGTTACTGGTTTAAGAATATATAGCCAATAAAGAGTAGCAGTTGTATTAAAACCCAGGTTTCCATGTCTTGACAGCAATATTCATGATGCCTGGATAGCAAAGGACAATTGACTACATTGACATCTAAAATGGCCCTGTGATTGGGAACTGTCCTCTTCAAAACATCAAATTTTAATTTTTTTACTTGCAAATTAAAAATCGAAGTAGAGAATTGTAAATGGAGCAGTATACTGAAGTGAGATTTGGATTCAAATTCTGTATGGCAGCTCGCTAGCTCTGTGACCTCTGAGAGTGATTTAATCACATACATTTACTCTTGTCAATGAGAAGATTAAATGAGAAAACTGCAGGAAAATGGAGTTGGTTATCAGACACCACTTAGGCTCGCTCTCTGAGCACTCATGTCACTAACTGCTACAAGACATTATACAGATTTTACCTCTGTGTATTATTTTCCTTTTCTGTTAAACAGATATATCAAACCATATTTCAGAATATATTTAAAGATAAGTGATTCATGGAGACGTCTTTGGACTTGGAGTCATGGAAATAACCTTGGGATCTCTGATCTAGGTAGTGAAAATTATACGTCAGTCTACGTATAGATGACAAGGGACAGAGTGGCAGGCTTACTTAAGGAATGAGTAGAGATAAAGGAAGCCTGAAGACATTCATCCATCTTAGATGTCATGATGAAAATAACAGTGCCCTAGAGTTTAGAACTTTGGACTACAATTTTTCTTTTGCCACTAATTTGCTGAGTAGCCTCAAAGGCATCATTTTAGTGTCCTATATTCTTAAGAAGTATGTTGAAATGGATGAAAAGTCACTGTGGTCACTTCCAACGCTAAGGTTGTGTGTGTGTCTATACATTAAATTAGAGCAACCTAAAGTATATTCCATTAAACAGTTATCCCTCTTAGTGATTTGGAGTAAAATGTTCCATAGGGAATTGTGCACATGCCATCTACCTCCGAAAACTTCACAATCAAAACCTCAGGGAAGCCGGACGTGGTAGTGTACGCCTGTAATCCCAGCACTTAGGGAGGCTGAGACAGGAGAATCACAAGTTGAAAGCCAGTCTCAGCAATGGCGAGGTGCTAAGCAACTCAGTGAGACCCTGTCTCTACATAAAACACAAAATAGGGCTGGGGATGTGGCTCAGTGGTCGAGTACCCCTGAGTTCAATCCCAAAAACAAAAAACAAAAAACAAAAAAAAAAACCTCAGGGAATATTAAACTTCTGGAAAGTTCATTATATAAAGAAAACTATTAAGCATTCAGTTCCCAAACTTAGTTAAGTTCCATGGAACTCATATCATATAATTTTATAGGTAGTGCAGTAGGTAACATTAGGGTTTTAAAAGTAGTAAGTTTAGTCAAATATAAAACATTTTTATCACCACCATCTTTCTGGCCATCACCACCACTACCAAAACCACTGTCATCAACATTGCTCATCTTATGTTTAAGAACACCACTTCCATGTACTACACCATACATTTTGATATGCAAGCTTCTTGAAACTCACAGGCCTGATAACATCTGGAAATTCTATATTCAGAAGAAACCTGAATGCTGATTTTTTTTATTTTATTATTAACTTGGTGCTAGTGTAGAATTCAAATATTCTAAGATAATGGCAATTGATACAGAAGGCATATGAACCATATTCAAGTTAAATTTTATTTCCATTTTTAAATGATTTTCATTTTTTCTATTGTCTTATTTCTTAAAATTAATGAAATGATGCATGTGAAATGATATCTGTTTCATTGGAAACTGTATGCTGGCATTGACAGGTTCAAAGGACTCTCACATCCATTATTTTACTTTATTTTTGTAACAATTGTATGAAAGTAGGTTGGGCAGGTATTGTTTTATCTATTTCATGGACAAGCAAACTAAAAACAAAAGAAATAAATCATATGGTGCAGTTAATTTTTAATTTTTAATAATCAATCATTTAAAATTTTTGATCCTATTTTGTTTTGCTGCCATTCCCTTCCATCACATTACCATCTGTAATAGGTAGCTACCTAAAAGCTCATCCATGTGAAAGAATGAAAATTTCAAATAACAGTAGATCAATGTTTCTCAAGGTCTTTATATTGTAGCACACAAAGAAAATCACTGGGATAAATGAGCCAGCCTGCTCATGGCTGGAGAGAAATGGCCACGAGGGTCACAAGAGGTCACTATCTAATATACCTGCACCCTCTTTGCAACACGACACTGTGCCCACTAGCTGGGAAACTCTGAAACTCATAAAAAGATGTGATTGATTTAACCAAAGATTAGAAGGAAACTCTTAACACTTTCATTTTTGTAGATTTTTTTTTTGTATTGCCCATTACTAATGTTCTTTATTTAACATATAATCTGAACAGACACTCAAATCTAATACTCTATTTCAGGATCTGAACTAATCTGGCTTCAAAAAGAACAGAGATTCCATAGGCAGGGAATAAATTTGCTTCACAGAGTTTTTCTTTTCTTTTCTTTTCTCTGTCTCTGTTAATTAGGGTCATGTCATTAATACTTATTTTTGTTAATTTTTCATCTACTTTTAAAATCGCTCATTTTTCTTTTATTTTTATTTTAAAATTCAGAAATTGAGTTGTTGCCATTTACTACTGCGCAATTTTTTTTTGTTTTTTAAATTTTGGTACCAGGGATTGAATCCAGGGAACCTAACCACTGAGCCACATCCCCAGCTTTTTTAATTTTTTTATTTTGAGACTCCGTCTTGCTAAGCCACTAAGGGCCTCTCTGAGTTGCTGAGGTTACCTTGAACTTGCAATCCTCCTGCCTCAGCTACCAGAATTGCACATGTGTGCCACAGCACCTGACCCAAAGTTATCCATTTTCTATATGCTAGTCAGGCACTAACTAGGAATTTTGTTCTATTTCGACTCTGTTTACTGGGGGCGGGGGGAGATAATGATGATGTGTTTGGAAGAGTGCAGAATTAGTGACAGGAACTAAAGTCACAATTTCAAAATATCAACGTAAGTGCTAAAGTTTAATTTTCAAAGATATCACTTATTCACTTGTTTCGGTGAAGCAGGATCTAGTGAGGAGATGTTTCACAAAAGTCAAACACTGAAGTCATTCTTGAAGGATTCCTAGATGCTCAGTAATTATACATGTGGTAAGTGGAGGAGTAGGAAGAGATTTCTAGCATTTGCCTACCTACATGATCTGAAAGAGACATAAGGTAATCTAAGCATTTGGGAGGATTTGGGGCAAAGATATGTTCAAGAAGGATGCAAAGTAGGGAATTTGTAACTTTGTATTCCATACTAAAAGCAATAGTGTGGTTCTTCCTATTTTCACCCCTTACTCGTACAGGTTAAGTAGCTGAATGTGATCATTGTCTGGCATTCTCCAGATGATTTACTAAATGGCCATATGTGGTTTTTAAAAATTTGTTCTTTTTAGATATACATGACAGTAGAGTGAATTTTGATATATTATACATACATGGAGTATAACATCCTAATTAAGATCCCATTCTTCTTCTTGTATATGGTATGGAATTTCGCTGGTCATGTATTCATATGTGAACATAGGAAAGTTATGTCAGATTCATTCTACTGTCTTTCCTATTCCCAACCCCCTCCATTTCCTTCATTCCTTTTTGTCTAATCCAATGAATTTCTATTCTTCCCTCCCACCTTATTATGTGTTAGCATCCACGCATCAGAGAGAATATATGTACTTTCAATATTCTTCACTGTAAGTTTTTTTAAGCAGTAGTAATTGACATTCCAACTCTAGCTAAGGCCGAGGACAGGGACAAATCATGGGATTATGTTTTTCATACAAGCTAAGAATAAGTTTTGTTCAATTAAAATAAAATTACTCACGTGTTGCATATTGATGTTTTGATCAATAATGGACCACACATATGATGGTGATTTTGTAAGACTACAGTGAAAGTGAAAGAGTCCTATGGCCCAGTGATGGCATAGCCATTGTAATGTCTTCATACTATGCATCAAACATACTATGCATGTTTGTGGTGATACTGGTGTAAACACACTGTGTGGTGCTGGTTGTATAGAAGTATTCTATTTTACACAGTAATGCTACTTGATAGTGATAACAAATAACTATGCTACTGGTTTATATATTTACTATATTACTCTTTTTAGAGCATATACCTTCTGCTCATAAAAATATTTATCAAAAAATCAGATGCTATGTTATGTGAACACCAGACTCATACAATTCATGTTTACTGCATCTCTCGACTGCATCAAGAGGCCACCATCAACCCAGTGTGGGACTGACCTATACCCTAGAGGTTTGTGTTAAGTATATGATGTTTAGGGATGAAATCTCCCAACAATGCAATCCTCAGAATTTCTTCCATTATTAAGCAACAAATGACTGCCTTACAAATGTAACGTGTATCATTATTGAAATCTCCAAAAAATACTGTTATTAGCATAAAAGCTGAAAGTTCTCCCCAACCCACAAGTCATCATCCCGCAATTCATTTTTTAAATGTAAATCATCACCGAAAATTTTGTATGTGTATTTATTTCATTGTTTCTAAATGTACATGTTTCTTAACATTATAAATGGAATCTTCAATGCATTCTCTGCAAATTATTTTTTCATTCAATATGCCATAGACAACTTCTCCTACAGTACACATAAGTTTATCTCACTCTGTTTAATCCTGTGAAAGTACTCCATAGCTTAGATTAACTATGATTTATTTTTAATCCTCTTATGTTAAAATTTTGTGCAAACCCATTAAAATAGTCTTAATGTTCTAACTTCACATAAACCTATGAAAACTTCATCACATACCTAATTATCCTGTGGACTTACACTAAGCGCCCTCTGCTCTGTGCCACATGCTCCAAGAGCTCTAAAATAGCTTCAGAACAAGGTCCATCCTAGATTAGAAGACTACAGGTTTACTCATGACTGACTTAGACTTCTGGGGAGCAGCAAGCCCTCAAGGCTAGAAAGTGCTCTGGAATGTTTTCTGAGGACTCACCACTCCAGAATTTATCTAGATCATAACTTCTTAGTCTGTGTTCTGTGAAATGCTAGTGTATCTATTTCAAGAGGTGTTTAACCAAAAGGAATTCCTTTGTCCAGTAACATAGTTCTACCTTACTTCCTTTTGGATATTCATGGTGCACTGACTTATATCAAAGGTCAGAAAGTTCCTCTAGTAAAGAAACTGTCTTTGTCTTACCTAGAATTTAATAGAAATGCTGTTGTGGTTCAGATTTCCCCCCAAATCTCATGTGTGAAACAACGTAAAAACATTCAGAGGTGAAATGATTGTGGTATGAGAACCTTAATCCAATCAGTGAATTAATCCTCTGATAGGGATTAACTGAGTGATAACTATAGGCAGGTAGGGTATGGCTAGAGGAGGAGAGTCTCTGGGGGTGTGCCTTTGAGGTTTATATTTGTCCTTGTTAAGTGGAGTTCTCAGTCTCTCTGCTTCTTAGTGCCAAGTTCACAGCTGCTTCCCTCCACCACACTCTTCACCCTGATGTTCAGCCACACCACAAGCCCCAAGGAATGGAGCCGGCTATCTATGGACTGAAACCTCTGAAATCATGAGCCCCCAAACAAGCTTTTCCACCTTTAAAATTGTTCAGGTCTTTTAGTCAAAGCAGTGAAAAAGCTGCCTAAAACAAATGATAAGCCCTTTTTAAAGTAATAGCTATGTCTCAGGAAACACTACTATTTGCAGGTTGCAGACCACTTATCTAGAAGTTTAGATGTATTACCAATGATCATTAGTATTAAAAATAGTAACCATTGATAACTGAAGTCCAAATATCATAATATAATAGAGCTAAATATCATTAGAAATAACTGTGAAATTGTGCTAAGGGTTAAATGAGATAATGATGTGAAATAATTAACTTGGCATTAAGCACATAGCAAATATTCAAAAAGGTTGTTATCTTATTAGTTCCACTTAAATGGTCCTCCCTTTTATTTGTTTATTAATTTGACTCTTAAAAAAATATTTGCCAGTGACTTGCTTTGCCTTTCTAAGGAATTTGAATGTTGCCTCATGGCAGTGAGAAATAATTTTAAAGCAAGATATGGTATGATCGGGCTTGAGTTTTAAGTTATATTTTAGTTATAGAATTCTCTCTCTCTATCTCTCTCTCTCTCTCTCCCCCAACTCTCTCTCCCTCACTACTAGAAAGATTTAATTGGCAAAGTAAATTTAAGACCCCAAAGGTAAATTTCTAAGTTTCAAATAGAGATTTTCATGGCCAAGATATTATAATGTAAATAATTAAAGCCAAGACTGAAACTCAGAGCTACCCTGAATCCAGGCTTCACTTTCCACCACTGTTGTTTGTGTTCTGTTTTTGGCAAAATGAGGCCAAGCAGCCACTATGTGACTCTCTATCTGAATCTGCAGAACAGTAAGCTTTGTTCTGGTAGCCATTCACTTCAGTAAACTAATAGTCTGCAGCTTTCAAATTCTGGTAACTTATGCACTGGGAATTACCTTAGAGCCTGGGAAATTCATGTCTAAGTTGAATGATACCTTTAGAGTCAACTGGGTAGCTGTGCATGTGCCCTACAGTTGGTAAAACATCAAGAGTTCAGGGCGAGCCCATATGCTCATTATTTCTACTGCTTTGGAGCAGTGACTGGTGACAGCATTTGAAAGAACAAAAGCAGCGAGTTCTGTCTGAGAGCCACTTGACCTTTTCAACTCTACTTGCCCTCCTCTCTGTCCATAGGTCCTAAGTGAAATAAATGTGCTTGAGAGCGCCATTGTCTACAGGAACATTTTACTTTGAGATCACTGACCAGACACATTTCCACCCACAAGAGTGACCTGTGCTTTGTGTGAAAGTGGTGTGCAGAGCACAGAGTGACACTGCCACATTGGGCCACATTTGTATTCTAGACAAGCTGGCAAGTATATGAAATTAGCTAATGCAATCAGCAATTGGGCTTGAGCTTTGAGTATCTTAGAAATTAATTCTAAGGTAAGCTTCTAGCACACGGAAAGAAAAAGAACTAATTAATTTACTAAGGTCATTATTATTATTTTGGGTACTGGGGATCAAACCCAGGGACACTACTACTGAGCTACATCTCCAGACCTTTTCATTTATTATTTTGAGATAGGGTCTTAGGCCTTCCTAAGTTTCTGAGCCTGGCTTTGAACTTGTGGTCCTCCTGCCTCAGCCTCCCCAGGAGCTGGGATTACAGGTGTTACACCTGTGCTCCACCATAACTGGCTTTTTTAAAAAAAAATTTTGTTTCCTAACTATGGGAATAAAATCTTTCTCTGAATAGATGCACTTCTGGATGTTCAAATCCAGTTTTCACCATTATTTTTCATCAAATATAAACAACTAGTTTTTACTTTCAAGTTCCTACACCTCTGGGAACTTACACAATGAGAATGCAATGCCCACATATTAAAGCACCTATCATTTAAGGTACATAAGATTTTTTGGAGACTGAATCATAAGCTAGAATGCCCCACCAGAATGTATGTTTCTAATGTCTTATGAGCTGAGCCTACATGAGCATATAAATATGAGAAGCTGAACTCATCGTTCTTGCACTTGTCATTTTTTCCCTGAAATCAAGCAGAGTTTTCTGACTCTAATTTACACCCACACTCTCCTCCATCTATTCTTTTACTCTATTTCATATATGTGGAAAATTTCCCCATCTTTCTTAAGTAAAGACTTTGCGCTCTCTGCTTTGAAATCTCTTCACCTTTGGACTATCTCTCAATCACACTGCCTTGAAGAGTCCTGTAGAATTAAGGAAGTAGATGAAAGGAAAAATGAGTAAACATGTTTCCCAAGCCCAGTCTTTCTGTCCCTTTTCAATGACCATAAAAACATAATAAGTTTTTCAATACCATCTGCATGTAATTATTGTCTTCTTTTTAGGCAATAACCTCCTTGAAAGATTTTTCTTTTGTTCATTTAAAGTTTTAACCCATCTTCAAGACTGGATTTCTGCATGTTCTATAAGAGGCTAAATATGAAGAAAAAGCATAATAATGATAAAATAAAAATAGCAGGGTCATTCAAAGGAAATGTAACCTTGCCACAGCCTTTCTCACTTTATCTGAAAGACGGGTTATGCCCTTTGTTAGCTGAAAAACCACCAGGATCCCTTAGTCTCTTATTATCTTCTACCTAGAGGGGGAGAATATTTTTTTCCACCTCTCTGATGACATTTTCAAAATAATTCTGGGTCTATAATAACCTCTTCAGGGAGAAGGAAAGAATGCAATTTACGACATCCCCATGATCATCATGTGGCAAATTTCCCTTCAGATTTCACAGTGACACTGTGTTTAAGCCAAAACCTAGAGCTAGACCTCCCAAAGCAAAGATCATTTGCACCACTTTCTCCCTCACATGGAAAACATTCCTATGCTTGATTTTTTAATATATTTTTATATGACAGAGAGAAGAGAGAGGTTTGGTTTATTTTATAGCTGGGTCTGTTATTCATACCTTCCCCAGTATATTTGGTAGTCAGAGGTTTACAAAGACAATTAAAGACCATTTGTTTCAGCAGCGTACTATTTAAAAACAGTGAAACCAATAAATAAAGTTTTCTCTCCTTTAAATGAGATAAGAATGCTTTTATATATTTTTTTCCATTACTGAAACTTGAACCCAGGGCTTCGCACATGCTAGGCAAGTGCTCTAAGTGCTTGGGTTGGAGTTGCACCCCCAACCCAAGAAAGCTTTTTAGGATGACAAGCCTCTATTCAAATATCCACTAATAGTTAAGAATGATTTGGAATCATGCAGGTTAGGGATGCCAGATGTTACCAGCTATACATTTAAGTAGAAGGCAAATATAACTATGGATTCTTTTTTCTTAATATATATTTTTTATTCTAATTAGGTTTACATGACAGCAGAATGCATTTTGATTCATTGTACACAAATGGAGCACAACTTTTCATTTCTCTGGTTGTGCACAATATAGAGTTACAACATATGTGCAGTCAGACATGAACTAGGGCATTGTTTCCATCACATTCCACCATCTTTCCTGCCCCCATAACCCATCCCTTTCATCCTCTCCCCTTTGACCAAAGTTTCTCCATTCTTCCCATGGCGCCTGCCACATTATGGATCAGTATCCATTTAACAGAAATAACATTCGGCCTTTGGTTTTTTGGGATTGGCTAAATTCACCTAATAAGAGGCTCTCTAGTATAGACTTCAACTCATCAGGATTTATAATTGTGAATTCCAAATCAAAGAGCAGAGTCATTTGCATTCAGGTTTTGATGAAAAGCAGTGACGAAAGGCAAATTAAAGAAAATAAAAAGAAAAATAAGGCCATCTGTCTTATATAGGCAGAATTTGGGGATCTGTTGCTGGTAAATTAAGAAGATAGTTAAGAGCTCACACAGCTAATGAGAAACTCAAAGATTTCTGCATAAGAAGAGAGTTTGTAGTCAAGTGGCCATTTTATTTTGTTTTGTATTACTTTGTTTACAATCTTGTCTTGATGTCTGTCCTTTGGTTTAAAATATTCTTTCATGACTTTCCCATTCTCAGAGTGCTCTTCTGAATTTGTTGCTTCATAGCGTCTGAAATACATTTTTTATTCCAAAGAGTCATGAGTTTGTTTATTCTTTTCATGGAATTCTCTGGGAATGAACCCATCCCTTTATTCCCACTACCATACAGAAACTCTTGCTTCCATGACTCATGCGTCACAGCCATAGCCCATCTAATCCATTCCATCCATAGCGGCCCTAACCATCTTCAAATGAACTTGTATTGGTCATGGTTCAAAGCCGAAGAATCTGCTGTTATATCCTAAGGCCTCCTGCTCTAATCAATGCTTCTGCTCAGCTTTTAAAGCATTCTGTTCACACACCCTATGTACTCCAATTGCCTCCTCCTCCACATACTTTTCCTCACTTGAAGTCTTATATCTCTTTTACAAGATGTTGTGCTATGGACTGAATTGATCCCTTGCAAAAAAAAAAAAAAAAAAAAAAAAAGGTCTATGTTGAAGACCTAAAGCCAGTATTATTGTATCTAGACATAGGGCCTTAAAGAAGTAAACAAGGAAACAAGATAGAATGAGGTGGTAAGAGTGGAACCTTAATCCAATAGGAACCCAGTCTCATAAGAAGAGGAAACAAGAGTCTCTCTCTTTCTCTCATATGCTGACCTGTGAGGACACAGGAATAACGTGGACAACTGCAAACCAGGGAAAAGAGACCCCAACAGCAACCAAACTGTCAAACACCATGATCCTAAACTTTCCATCTCACAACTGTGATAAAATAAACTTCTGTTGTTGAAGCATACTAGTCTATGATATTTATTATGAGAGCCCAAGCTAACTAATATACATTGTCACTAGTATAGTCATTGTTATTTCTCTATTAAATTTACTATATGATGAGTATTAATCAATGGAATATTGAATATTTATCTATTCAAATATATTTCTTGGGCACCTATTTTGGACAAGCCACTGTACTACATGGGGACACATTGGCAGCAGTAAATAAAACAACCAGAGTCTTCGTCTCCATGGGAAGATGGAATAAATATATACCTTGTGTGTGTGTGTGTGTGTGTGTGTGGTTATTATGAAGTGTTAAGTGCTAAGATGGAGAAAATCAGGTTTCTCTGAGAAAATCTAATATAAACCTCAAGTTTGGGAATTGATCAGGCAGAGGTAAAGGTCCAGCAGGTGCAAAGAACTTGATTCAGGAAGAGGATTGAGGCATTTCAAGAATGAAACAAAGTAACAAAGGCAGGGTATGGTGGCAAATACCTGTAATCTCAGTGGCTCAGGAGGTTGAGGCAAGAGGATTGCAAATTCAAAGCTAGCCTCAGCAATTTAGCATGACCTTGTCTCAAAATAAAATATAAAAAAGAGCTGGGTATGTGTCCCAGTGGTTAAGCACCCCTGGGTTCAATCCTTGGTACCAAAAACCAAAAAAACAAAAAGTAACAAAGAATCTCTATGTGGAGAATATTAGATGTGAGTGGACAATTGCATGAGATAAAGCTGGAGAAAAACTCAAGTGCTGGATTATAATGTAGGGTTGTAGACTAAGGTTGAGATTTTTAATCTTTATTCTAAGAACAATGAAACACCACTAAAAGGAGATTTTCAGTTTTAAAAACCTTTTCATGAGTGTCTATAGAGTGACACAAATGTAGCAAGGCTAGCTAAAATTTATTTCATAATTGAGTATGCAGGCAATGTTCATTGTCCTACAGTACAAAGAGGGAGAACAAAAATTTGAGGTATAATTTAAAATAACTATAAGAAGAAGTTGTGAAAAGACTTGGTGATTGGTTGACATGGATATGGGGAAGATCAGAGATGGCACCTGTATCCTGAACAACTAGGAAGATGAGGTATAATTTACTAAGATAGAATGGAGTGGAGAAAGAGGGATCTGAGCAGGGGAAGGGATGCTTTGCAAAGATTTACGGTATGCATATATTCCTCTTGGCATGCTGGTGAGATAGTCAGGTAGACATGTTGGATGGGAAGTTGAATATTCCAGTTTGAAACTCAAAAGAGACAAAGTCTGAAACCTCACCTAGGGTGTTATCAGAATATACAAATATGTATCATAGTTGTACATGAGATTATGTATATATGTATAGATATAATGATTATATAGAATATGATATTATAAATATGATAGAAGAATCAGGTAAGGCTTAATACTGAGATTATTCTAGAGAAGATTATTCTCTAGAATAGAGAATAATAGATGTTAGAAGCATCTAACAAGATGGAAACAAAACTTTTAAGACAGAAATGCCAGGCCACAAAGAATAAGGATTTCAAAAGATGAGTTACCAGTCACATTGTCAAAAACTACAGTGAGGTCAAATAATGTGAGGAAGTCATCCTTTAATTTAGCAACTCAGAGAGTCTGTTTGAGGCAGTCTGGAGACTCCTTAGAAAATTTGGAATGGAACCACCATTTGGCCCAGCTATCCCACTCCTTGGTCTACACCTAGGAGACTTAAAAACAGCATACTACAGTGAGGCCACCACTTCAATGTTTATGGCAGATACCATGTTATACATCTTTCATCTATCTCTAATTCTTATAGCGTTGTAGGTATTATTGTCTTGTTGCAGGTGAAGAAACTGAGCATAAGAGATCAAGGCCACATATTAAGAAGTTTTGTGGGAAAAACTGAGTTCAAACACAGGTATCATCCTGGAGAGGTGGAACCCTATACTCAATACACTGCCACTTAAAACCATACCACTTCTCTTTTTCCTCAACTGGTGCTGTGTTGTTTTTGTTGTTATTGTCATCGTCATCGCTGCTTGTTTCGGCATTAAAATCCAAGGCCACAAAACTAGGTTTAGTTTACTCTCTTGTAGCTCTGTGTGTGGTAGCCTTGTCTCTCCCATGAGATTTATGAGTTCCCCAAGAGCAAACACCAGAGCACGGTGTAGAGGAGACACAATAGACTTTGCAACCTGACAAACTTGAGTCATAGTTAAAAAATTATAGTTTCCATGAAGTTTCTAGTAGAGTGACAGGTACAGATGCTGAGCCAAGTGTTGAATGGATGTGGATTTTATTATTTCTGTGCTTCCTTTTCAGTCCATTGCATTTCAGAGACTACTATCAAATAAGTATTTGTTGAATTTTATTCTTAGGACACTGTGATAATACATTCTTTATCAGTTAATTGTCTCCATCATAATTGCTAATATAGTTTGGGAATCAATCCACTGCCAATAATGAAAACTTACTTTACCCTAGGACTGAGGAAGAATAGAGAATGAGATATTCTGCCTTTATTTAAATTTGTGCTAATACCACATTGGAAAACTAGGCCCCTGAAAATCATGAGCTCCTTGAGGACAAGTTATGTGATTTCTCTAAGCGACCATTTTCATTGGACCTAATCTACCACCAGGCACATGGTATTTACACAGTACTTACAAACATAAAATAAATAAATTTGTGTTGATGAAGAGGAGATTTCTTGGCCTCCAAAGACATTAGAAGCTTTCTATTTGAAATTACAAAATGTCATGCACTAGTATGGCATTCTAACTTTTTAACTGCTGCTCTAAACTCAATTTGTAATATATATATTATATACATGCACAATAGGGTATATCTTATCATCCTTTCCAAAAATGTCATGGCAACAGAATGATTTCAGAGGTTATGTTTGACACAGGAAGAAGCTAAAAATGTTTCCTAGACTGAAGCCAAGCCTTAATAAATATGTTTTTTACTATCATGACTCATCCAGCTTAATATCTGGAAATTCTGTATGAGAAATCATATCTAAATGGTTCACTCATATCCAAGTATTTGGAAATTTGGTAAGCTTAAATAAAGTGGACACTTGAAAAATTCTAAATTGTCTCTTTCCCCATTTTGAAAATCTTACAAGTAGAGTAAGAAATGTATGATTCAAGCATATAATCACTTTCTTTTATTTAATAATTTTAATATATGTTGAAATCATTTGATTCTAATTATCCTTCTGTTAAGTTGTAAGGATTTATGTACATCTAATAGCTAATTCTTTGGACTTAGAAATAATAGCACTTGGACTTTTTGCATTAAGGGAGGGCTCTGAAACAGTAGTACTTCCTCATTCCATGTTCCTTATGAACTGATCTCTTGAACATTCTCAAACAGCCCAGGTGTACTACCTTACCTGGGAAGATCAGACCAGCCATGTGTCTCACTGTATGGATTTCACTCTTTCAAGGATCAGTTCTAACACTGCCTCCTCAAAGAAAGTACACCAAACAGGTACTCAATAAAGTTGAGTATAATAGCAGCCAGCAAATTTTTTCCACCACTTATTCCTTCATGTACTATAAATTTATTTACAAAACACAATAAATTGGGTCCATTTAAAGTCATATTTGAGAACTTGATAAATATGTGGAAAATGGAAGCATATATTTCAGGCATCTCCAATGCCAGAGTTTATAAGGATACAGCAGCTCAAATCAACAAGTGCAGTGAGCCTGGTAGTCAAATATAATTCAGGGGTAATACGGGTTATGATGAAACTAGAGCACAAAGCTCATGCACAGAAACACCCCTCTCAGTTCTAGCTGGATTTTGCTAGACTTCATTCTGTCATCTTCTCAATGCACAGAAAAGTGCTTGTCTCTCAGCATTTGTTGAGTGAGTGAATTAATTAATGTAAAGGAGATCCTATTGCTGCTAAACCTCTTGATATTTCAAAAAGGAAAATAAATACAAAAACATACAAATAGAACATACTAAGTTTTTTAATTTTGATACTAATCCACCAAAACAAAAAGTCGGTTTGCAACAAACAGATGTATAGACCAAATTTGGTCTGAAAGAAAGTGGTTTTCCACCCATCCTGTGTTCAGTTTTTAAAAAGGAGTTTATTTCTAATAATTTTATAAATGATGATAATTCAAAATTTACTTCCAGTTCCTCTCTGAGTCCAGAAAAATAGTAAAGTAGTAATTGAAATGATAATGTGTAGAATAGACAGGAATTACATTTAGCATTTTCATTTGGATTCTCACTTGGTCCCTACAACAGCTCAGTTAAAGGGAAGCAAAGTAGCTTTCACCTCTATTTTACTGCCTTTGAACACATCCGGTCTCTTTACTGCTGTTCTGATTGAATGGTGATTATTTATTGACCCATTTTTCAAGCAGCCCCCAAATCATGTAGTTCTCATCTTTGTACATTTAGTCAAACTGACTGACCTTGGAGAACCCAGAGTGCAGTACTTTTACCTGCTCAGTTGGTAGTTTGTACCTTGTCCATTTTGGGACAAGCTATTTCAGTGGGCTTCACAAAAGAGCCACCTGCCTGGACATTCAGGAAAGCTGGGTTCTTTAGATATGGTGCTGCATAAAGCAACCTGAAGAGATCATCATAAAGCATGTCCTGATTGCTGCTTTCCTCTTTGCCTCATCTGGAAAATGTGTCTGCCTGCCAAAAACAGCAGGCCCAGGAAATCAAAATAGAAATGCGAAACAAAGGGAAAGACAGAGAGAGAGAGAAATTTCAGAATGTGTCCTTGTCCTGTGAATAGCAAAATACTCTATCTTTTTGAGACCATAGTTATTACCTGGACAATTTAAGTATAATAATATTCAATTAAAACATGCCCAAACATATACAGTAAGCTCCTTGTGAAATCTGGAGATGAGAGACCTCAAATAAGCAGATAAGGATCATATAAATGTGATTGTCTTGCCACTCCTTACTGAACTCTTACTTGGTTTCAGAAGTCTCTGTTGGGGAAATTTTGCTATCCTCTACCTTTAAGACATAAGTTGTTTTGACCCAAACATTTGCTGTTGTTGTTCAAAATTTAAAAGAGTGAAGGGTCTCAGGGAATTGATATAGAAGAGATGAACAAATGCTTCAATATATCATCTGCTGCTCCTTCTCCCCATTGAATACACACACACACACACACATACACACTCACTCATTCATTCCATGACATCTAGTAAAAAGTGTAAAGTAGGGCTGAAAATACCCATGACCACAATCTGTATTTACTTCTTTTTTTTTTTTTTTAATTTTTATTTATTTTTCTCAAAAGTTGCATTTAAATACATGTTATCAAACATAACAGAAAAAAAAA